>CAOKZL010001807.1:0-432290 GCA_948472985.1 Iguana delicatissima
GGCTTATGCCTAAGTCAGAAAGTACAGATCTACAGCCATGGTTTGAGAGTTCAAAAGCATATACAAAGTTAGATGCTTTATGGCATCTAATAAAACATTACATTTTGCTTTCTTAGTTTCTTCCCTGGGAACACTTAACAATATAAAAAAATCATTTTGATTTGTTGATGCTGCTGCTATTTCTACTAAACATTTATTGGCTGGTTGGTACTACAGAGAACACAAGACTCACGTTGTGATGCTGAAAGGGCAAAAGCTAAGAGAGAGGACAGGGAACTGATGAAGTTGAATGAAGCATGTGCTATGGGAATCTCAGGTCATTACAGACAGTACATAAGATGTAGCAAACCAGCAATCCCGGCAGGATTTTTTAAAAAAGGAAAGTGTGAGAAGCATTTTGATCTAAACATAGAAACAAGTGCAACAAGAATGAAGGAAAACAGAAGTGAAACTGTTGTGTCAAGGGCCTAGAGTATTAGGCACTCTAAAAGGTCAAGACTACTGGGTATGAAATGACTCCCCACTTGGATAACCAGCCATGCAAGATTTAAGGCATTTCAAATCACCAGCGTGTACCGAAGAGTTTCTGTTTGGACACAATTGCAGAACAGATGTGAATGTTAATATTTGATTAGCATAAAACGTATTTCTGACATATGTTAAGGCCACATAAAATTTCACACTGTGATCAGTGACTGTTCAATGTTTAGTACCTTTCAGCATTTAAAAACTTTAGCAAACACTGCACCTTGCAGCATCTGGTTCAGACAGCAGGACTTTTCATTTTTTCAAAGCTTTTATATCAAAACCTGACCCCTGCAATTGGTATCAGACCACGGGAGTTTAATATATACCATGAAGCTGTGAACAATGTAATTTTGTAGAACAAGCTAAAGATGTCATCATGACATTTGTCCTTTGCTACAGTCATCCCTAAACCTTCTTTGAATGACTCTGCACTGCTACTTTTGAGTACAACAGGAAGAACTTCAAATGAGAGAAGAACCTCTTTGGTGTGTTTGCACACCATTTGAAACCGTAAACAAGAAATAACGATTTATTTACACCCCAAAACCATTCCAAAGCACCAGTATAGACTTGATGATGCCCAGTTTTCTAAATCAAACTGTGAGAACAGGAATGGCATGTGAGTTTGGGAGGTTCTTCACCCTAGCTCAGTCCTGCTACACCCTTCCTTTTGCTTTGGGGCTCATAATAATGTTGAATGAAATTATTCTCAACAATATTCCTCACATTAATGGATACAGATCCAATTGCATCTTTTAATATTGATTTACATAGTATCAGTATTAGTATCAGTATTAGTCTGCAGAAGAGAAGGTTAAGAAGGGACATGATAGGCATGGTTAAATATTTGAAGGGATGCCATGTAGAGGAAGGAGAGGGCTTGTTTTCTGCTGCTCCAGAGACCAGGACAAGGAGCAATGGATTCAAGCTGCAGGAAAGGAGATTCCACCTGAACCTCAGGAAGAACTTCCTGACAGTCAGGGCTGTCCGGCAGTGGAATATGCTGCCTCGGAGTGTAGTGGAGTCTCCTTCCTTGGAGGTTTCTAAGCAGAGGCTGGATGGCCATCTGTTGGGAATGGTTTGATGAGTGTTCCTGCATGGCAGGGGGTTGGACTGGATGGTCTGTGTGGTCTCTTCCAACTCTACATTTCTATGATTCTATGATTCTGCATTTAAGTAATCAGGAAATGCTACTGTGTCTTGCTTAACTGCTCCTACTTGACTCTTTCTGCAGGTAGGACTGATATAAACAAACCAGGAAATTACCAAGTATAAAAGTTTATCAATATGTCTTAAGTCAGATGTTGCTTTATCACTCCTTTGAGAAGGCTTGAACCGTAAACCAGGTTCAAACTTTGGCTTGTTAAAGGAGCATCAAGCAAGGCCTGAGTTGCTTTTAGGACTCCAACAAAAAGTCTCAGAACATGTGACGATAATGGGGACTACTGAGGATTCTGCTAGCTGCAACTCTCCACCACAGAATCACAGGAGGTCTATCCTTCACTCTGGAACCAAAACCTACAGCATTTCATGTCTACAGCAGATAAATATCCACATTCTAATTTCTCAGTCCTTTTTAATTTTTTTCTCTATTCACATATTCTATTCTCTCTTCGCATTTCCTCTCATGTTGCCCAAGCCCAACTCATTACATTCCAAAGCTGTCCCTCTGTGATTACACTTGCAACACTGCCCTTTTATTTGCACACTGCACTTTCCCCATTTCATCCACATTCTTTATTTCTTTGCTTCCTATTCATAGGCCATTTCCGCACTAGACTGTTATAGCGCTATGATTCCATTTTCAACATCCTATGGAATCCTGGATTAAACCCCAGGATTCCATAGGATGTTGAAAGTGGAATCATAGCGCTATAACAGTCTAGTGCGGAAATGCCTATAGAGAGGGCTGACGGCCCAAGTTTAACTGGATTAATCTTATCCACTTCTCTACTCCTTATCATTCTCATATATTTTGGCAGACATGTATGCTTAATTAATTGTGCTTTTCACCAAACCTAGACCCTCCAGAACCACCACTACCCCCCAAACATGATGATTAGGGAATACTGGGAGCTTTGCTTTTATAAAAACACACTAACCTCATAGAATACATCCACAGCCCAGCAACAGACAATATGGATGAGACCAGACAATAACTGTGATCTTTTAGTTCCCTATAGGAAATTTTAGTTCCCTATGGGAAATTTTTATAGAACAGGAACATTCAAACTTATGTTTAAACATTTTTCACATCAATCTTGTGTGCAATATTGTTCAGTCTTTATCCTTAAATTGCTGTGTACAGTTTCTTCAAGCTAGATGAATCAGTTTTCTGAGTCTGTTGAACAGCTTGATCAATGGAATTAAAAAAGAGGAACAAACCATTTTTTTATACAGCTAAAATTTATATCAACTCCACTCTCCCACTCCAAACCTTCATACCCAGTGTTGCCAGAATCATCATGCATGTTAAATGACTGTCCATGAAGCAGTAATGGATTCTTTGGACAGAAACTTCCAGTCCCATTTCCAATCTATGATCTTGTTTATGAATAGCCTAATGCTGAAGACTACTTCAGCAGAAAATAAGAAGCTTAAATGGGAGGCTCCCAGCAACCTCATAGACATTTATGTCCCATCAAACCTGTTGTACTTCTTAAAACACATGAAAAGGATAAGATCTTAATCTACCCTGTAAATTGCAGTTTGCAAGAATATATGTACAATATCATGTCTCGGTTGTACTGGTATTTATTAATGCAGGGAGATATGATGGCCTAAACGCTTACAAATGTGGTGCTAGATTACTATTAGTGGTGACTTATTTATGATGTAATTTATCAGGATTTTTTAGGCCACCTCCCTTTCCCCCCTTTTGATTCCACATGAAAATAGTCCCAATCCATTTAATTCTACCTCCACAGATTACCCACATTACTTTGTTGCAAAGCACTCTCTCATTCCTATGGAAGAATACAGCCATGTAGTGGTATTATATTACATGCAAACTAAAAACATCTTAACCCATGTAATATCTTTATTTAAAAGCATGAGGGAGAAAACAAAGAAACAATTAATGCATTTGAAAATTAGCTTTAAAATTTTTTGTATGGAAAGTATATATTAAAGAAATTGGGTAGGCGGTCCTCAAAAATAATTTACACAAAATGTAGAGGCATTATACCATTTTCTAAATCATCTTAATGAGCAGCCTCATATTTTGTAAACCTTGCTCTTCTGCTGAAGAGTTGCCTGCTGCATTAGATTTCGAAAGAAGCAAGTGAAATAGCATCTTGAGGCTAGATATAAATAAAATATTATGTTTTCCCAAAGGAGAAGCACTCAGCACTTCAAAGAACAACAAAACTGAAAAACCCCACAAGCCAGGAAGTGCGACACTGCTAGAATTTCACATAGAAGAGACTGCTGTCATTTTTGGAAACCATTTTTTAAAAATTCCCCTGTCTCTTTGGGTACAAGCACATCAGCAGCTAGATGCCATTTCAGGTATTGAAAACTTCACCTTGCCTATGTCAGATCTAAGATTCACTGAGAAACTGGAAGCTGTGTCTATGCAACAGGATGCTGTTGTCAATGTTTGATCATTTCACCGATAGGATAGAAGATAGGTTTTAAGGTATATATCTCTTAGGCAAAACTACAAGCAGTAAAGTGATCTTAAAAGCAAGACTACAACAGTATCAATACTTTGGATCCATTCTCAGGTGAAGGGAGTGTGCAGCCCATGGACCATATGTAGCTCAAGGGCTGTTTTGTAACCCCATATTCCAAGGACACTTCAAATGTAAATTTACAAAATGGATTTCCTCTGTTCCAAAATATCTGCCTACCCACTAGGGTGCTTTTTACCGAACTTCAGGAGAGGCCTGTTTTCATCAGGAAGAGATATGTATTCCATGTTATTTCCTTTTGGAAGAAGATGGTCTTTCCTGGACATTAAAAAAAATGGTGAAATTGTTTCCCATGTACCCTAAGGGGCAGGGGAGAATTAAAGGGATGAATACAGATTTATTGGAGATGGGTGGAAGTGTGCAGCCTTCCAAGGTCACCTTGGGGATCAATGCAGCCTCCTAACCCTTTACAGTTGCCCATCCCCATGTTAGGCCTTAATATGTAACATGTCAGGTGCTTAATAATCATCTTCTCAGAGGCTCCTTGCGCAGTAACTCTCTGTAAGGACTTGAAAGGGAGCTCTTTGAACCAACAAAGGGTCCCTAGTGAACTTGGAGTCTGCTCCATATGTCTAGGTTGGAGCATCTTTAGTTGTTTGACATTCCATTTTAAATTGATTTTCATGTCATATGTGTATGAACATATTTCCTTCTCTCACCAACAATATTTATTCAGTGGCTATGTATGATATTTCCACACTTACTGAGAAGATACAAACAAAAAAATGCAGAAGAGCAGAACAACCTCAGAATGTAGTGATATCACACCACAAATTTTGCCTTGCTAAATGTTATGGGGAAAACAGGGAAGATGATTTGCAAACTATGCTTTAAGCAGCAGTCACTGTTAGCACATTGTGTAAGTCTAACCCCAGCAAACACGTAAAGCAGAGGGGAAAGTAAAAATTATGAAAATTAGCCCATAAAGAAATATATCTGACATGTATCAATTTATGAATCTCTTTTCTTCTTCTCACAGAGAGCTAAGGACAACTGACATACCCAGAGCAAGTACATCACTAGGAAAACTTCTGCAGGACGTTTTACCCCAACACTTGGGTGACTTGGGTCCACTTACAATGCCAGTAGAATCATAGAATCATAGAAATGTAGAGTTGGAAGAGACCACAAGGGCCATCCAGTCCAACCCCCTGCCATGCAGGAAAACCCTCAAAGCATTCCCAACAGATGGCCATCCAGCCTCTGCTTAAAAACTTCCAAAGAAGGAGACTCCACCACACTCTGTGGCAGCACATTCCACTGCCGGACTGCCCTGACTGTCAGGAAATTCTTCCTGAGGTTCAGGTGGAATCTCCCTTCCTGCAGCTTGTATCCATTGCTCCTTGTCCTAGTCTCAAGAGCAGAAGAAAACAAGCCCACTCCCTCCTCGACATGACATCCCTTCAAATATTTAAACACGGCTATCATGTCCCCTCTCAAGCTTCTCTTCTGTAGACTAAACATACCCAGCTCTCTAAGTCTGTCCTCATAGGGCATGGCTTCCAGGCCCCTTACTATTTTGGTTGCCCTCCTCTGGACCTGCTCCAGCTTATCCATATCCTTCTTGAATTGGGGTGCCCAGAACTGGACACAGTATTCCAGATGAGGTCTAACCAAAGCAGAATAAAGTGGTACCAATACCTCCCTCGATCTAGACACCATACTCCTATTGATGCAACCAAGAATTGCGTTGGCTTTCTTGGCTGCCGCATCACACTGCTGACTCATGTTCAGCTTTCGGTCTATTAAGACTCCTAGATCCTTTTCACACGTACTGTTAGCCAGCCACGTGTCCCCAATCCTATATTTTTGCATACCATTTTTTCTGCCTAAGTGTAGGACCTTACATTTCTCTCTGTTGAAATTCATTTTGTTAGCCTTGGCCCAGCTCTCCAATCTGTCCAGGTCCTTTTGAATTTTGATCCTGTCCTCTGGCATATTAGCAACCCCTCCCAATTTGGTGTCATCTGCAAATTTGATCAGCGTGCCCTCTATTCCTTCATCCAAGTCATTAATGAAGATACTGAACAGCACCGGGCCCAGGACAGAACTCTGTGGCACCCCGCTAGTCACTTCTCTCCAGGATGAGAATCTGCCATTGGTGACCACCCTTTGGGTACGGTCAGTCAACCAGTTACAAATCCACCTGACAGGAGCCCTGTCCAGCCCACATCTTACTAGCTTCTTTGCAAGAATGTCATGAGGAACTTTGTCAAAGGTCTTACTGAAATCAAGATATATTACGTCCGCAGCATTCCCTTCATCTATCAAGCAAGTAACTCTATCATAAAAAGAGATAAGATTAGTCTGGCATGACTTATTTTTGAGAAATCCATGTTGACTTTTCGTAATTATGGCATTGTTTTCTAAGTGATTAGAAACTGACTGTTTGATGATCTGCTCCAGGATCTTTCCAGGTACTGATGTCAGGCTGACTGGGCGATAATTATTTGGGTCCTCTTTTTTTCCTTTCTTGAAGATGGGGACAACATTTGCCCTCCTCCAGTCTGCCAGAACTTCTCCTGTCCACCAAGAGTTTTCAAAGATTATAGCAAGAGGTTCTGCAATGACCTCTGCTAGTTCTTTTAAAATCCTAGGATGCAATTCATCTGGCCCTGGAGACTTGAATTCATCCAGAGTAGCCAGGTATTCCTGTACTACCTCTCTACCTATTCTGTGCTGCATTTCCCCCACTTTCTCACCTGCTCCCCAACTGCCAGATTGAGTGTTTTTATCCTTTTGGGGAAAAACTGAGGCGAAGAAGGTGTTGAGGACAGAGGGAAATTAATTAGCTCAAATTAGGAAGCCTGTGTAAGGGGGATAGCTTAATGAGATCTTTCCACCTATGTTTACCAGGTCCCTGCAGGAAAGTACCAGCCATAGAATTTGAAATGTAAACTAAAATTGTGTTTTATTGAGAGTTTCACACACGTACACAAGGACTAATTGAAGGAAAAGAGAGGAAAGTTGTGGATAGAGAAATTTTAGGGTTTGAGTGATAATGATCAGTCCAGAGAGAAGCAGGGAAGAGTGGTAATGTGGCTTAGGTACGCACCTAAGGACAGTTCTCATGTGCTGAACCACTCAAAACTGAGGGTTTTTATACTTGAAAACTACCCTATGGTATGGGTGTGAATCGCTCTCTCAGCCAAGTGGACAATGGAAGTTACAACACAAACAATGAGGTCTGGACAGAGGTAATGGTCTCAGTGTCTAGGTGACAAAAGGGTAATGGCTGTCATAATAGCTCTGTATTGTGCAGAGGTTGGGAAAACACAGCAGGGAAGCATCCAAGTGTGAGGGAACAGGGTTAACACAATCACAGTTTGGTGGGAACTTGTCTTTTCTTCATAGAGATATCCAGATTTAACATAAGTCTATTGTCTCCAGAGTTGCCTCATAATCTGCTTGACAATGCCTTCGGTTGCACCTAGACCCCCTCTGTGGGCTGACCCGCCTTGCAATCTCACATTTACAGTCAGTAATTTTCCTCTTTCCAGTTTGACCTTTCAGTCACCTCAGGTTCCATTTTATATCAATGCAAATTAATGTTGCACCAATTATAATATTTGCCAATTAAACCATATCAATCTGGCGGGGTACGTGGGGCCGTAACAGACTCACTGGCCAAGCTTGGAGACAAAGATGCATAACAAAAAAACAAAACAAAACAAAAAACAAGGAAAGCAAACATACTTCTAGGCAAGAACTGCACTGACAACCCATCAGTTTCCACTCCATTGTGTGTCTTTAAACAATGCAGAAGTAAAACTTTTAGTAAAGAGCTACAACAACGGAATCTACTCTTCATTACCCTTTGTTGCTCAAACAACCATTAAATTGATTCTGGATTCCAAATGTAGAACACAGCATGCTCCATGATTTTTTATGAAAGCAAATTAATGTATGATCATAGTCAAGTACACACCAAATTGAATTATACTGTCAATATTTGCAAAGGGATGGCTTACATTTTGCAAAACTCATCTGGTTAATTGTAGATCCAGTATTACAACAGAATGCCCATGAACATTATTCTCCGCTTTGAATAAATAACACCATTAATTTTGAATGATGTTTTAAAACAGAGAGCAGCTTCTGGAAAATATCTCCCCAAAATACTGTGTACCAGAAACTGAGAAGAATAATACTAGTTATTCCTACTACTTCTAGAAAACCAAGTGACATGTTTCAGACAAGTAAGACAAGAGAACCCTTCACTCTGTTGCAAACAGTTTGGCTACATATTCAAGCTCTAGATTCTTCAAGACAAACTGATTTTCCTAAACATTCCCATACGAAAGCCATCTCCTCTTTCAAATGTTGTGGCCTACTGATTAAACTGTTCTAGTAGTAAATACAGCCACAAGAGTCATTTACCAGGGTAAAGAAAAAGATATTATGGCACGTGTACAACCTCTTGATGAGCTGGCTCAGTTCTGCCAATTTTACGAATCTTTTTTGAATGCTAGCACCTCAGTTTGAATGGGGTTACAAAACTGTGGCAGGACTGCTCAATCAGGCACTGCAGATGGCTGCCTCATGAAGAGACTGTATGAACACCATGGAAAGTCACTAATGAGTAAATTATAATCAACAACCACCCAAAAGCACACAAGGGGACTCTTCTTCCCAGTGCTTACCAGAGCCAAGTGAGTTCAGAAACTTCAGTTGATACAAAGAGCTGCAGGTGGAGTGTTAACTCAGCTATGAACCAGCCCGGGTCCTGAGATTTGCTGGAAAGGCCCTTCTTGGTGGCTGCTCTCAGATTCTGGAACTCCCTTGCCAGAGAAGTCAGACTGGCTGCCTCCCTACTATCCTCCCATAATCAGATAAAGATGTTTTTCTCTAGACAGGCATCTGACAGACAATTAAATGTGGGCTGTCTAAGAGAAATGTGCTGGGTATTGTGTTTTGATTAATAACTAGGTTCTTATTATGTATTTCAGCATTGTTTTAATCCTTTCAATTGTTTAATTATGTTTTAATTTTTGTGTTTTATAAGTTTTTAACAATGTCTTTATAAGTCACTTTGAGTCCAAACCTGGAAAAAAAGCGTGGTACAAATAAAGATGAAGATGATGACAACAACAACAGCTGAGGCTTGGTTACAGGGACCATAAAACTCCCCTGCTCCAACAGCATCACTGGCTGCCAACAGCTTCTGGGCATAATTCAAAATGTTACTTATGATGTATAAAGTCCTATACAGCTTAGGTTCAGGCTATCTGGCATACCATACCCTTCACCTCCCAGGCCCTGAGATCCTCTGGAGAGGCCCTTCTCTGTCTCACCATGTTCACAGCAGACCTGGTCAGAGGAAAACATAAGGCCTTCTCAGTGGCTGCTCCAGGCTCCAGAACTAGCTTCCTAGCAATGCTAGCATGGCCCCCTTATTGCACTTTTTCCATTGGCAATCAGAGACTTTTTTATTCTGACAGCCTTTGAGAACTGGAAGTTTTTAAAGAAAAGGCACTTAGGAGAGTGCTACACTTTTTAAAATGGGAACTGTTCTTTTAAACTACTTTTATTGTATTTAATTGATATTTTTAATTAATGTTATTGGTTTTTTAATTCCATTTTAATGTTGGTAGTTTGTATGCTTTAACTGTATCATTTTAAAATCTGTATGCCACCAGATGTCCTAGTTTGGAAGGAAAGGAGAGGTATAAATAAAGTGAATTAGCTGTAGTAGCAGCAGCAGCAACATAGGATGGACAAAGAGTAGACCAACTACACATACAATCAGAGAGTTATGAAAACTTTTCGTCAGTAAGACTGATGGGTTCCTGGAAACACTCCTTGTATTGGACTGGAACAAACAACAATACTCCATTAAACATTTGGGACGAAATAAACTAAGACAGATTTTCCCAAGGAAATATATGTTAAATCAGTTCCAGTTATGGTTAACTGCTCCTTGAAAATTTCAGGTGTGGCCAAACCAATATTCATTTATCATCAGCTTGCCTTCACTCACTGATCAGCCTCCATTTCCTCTCACTCTTAACCTGTGCTACAAGATAGAATATCTCTCTCTCTCTCCTTCCTCCCAATCTGAAAGGGATGCTTGAAGATGCTACGTCAACCAGTCTTGTGCCAACAGCACTGACGGAACTACTATTTAATGTAGTGGGGAAGGTGAGAGAGAATTCCTTCGCTTCCTTTTAGGTCCATGACAGCATTTTATGGCCTTTCAACAAAGAGACAAGTTGGAGGAAGAACTGGTTGGAGGGAAGGGGAGAGGAAGAGCAAGAAGGTGCAAAGACAGCAATTGAAATTCTGGTGGATTTCGTAATGATTCCATGTTTTACAAAAGCATTATGAATCACTGAGGTTTATATTCTCAACTTAAAACTACAAAGCTCAGCAAAATGCATAAATCTTGTAGAAATTTATGACTATCACCAGTACCTGTGGATCACATGCCTTAAGTCTATACACTTTAAGCAAATATAGAGGAAGTCATTAGCATTCTTTGGGGAAAATGTATACTTCCCACCAGGGCAGAATAGGGATTTAGCTTGATTACCACTTGGTATTTTGTTGCCAAGGTTACTTTTAAAACAAAGACTGCTGCACCATTTTTGTATGGCCTTGTGGAAGAGAAAATAGACCTAGATGCAAGAAATACAGACAGTTAAGGTAAATGGGGCACTTCCCTGAAGAAATATAAAAGGGGGAAGGAGCATGCTGAAGTGTAAACATTCTACAAGAGATGTTCTCCACAACATGGTGGTTGAACAAGAAACAAGTGAGATAGCGCTTGCCTAGGTTCTCAGGCTGCAGTCTTCAAGAGACAGAGGATTCTCCTTAGGCAGAGGTCGCTTTGCATCAGCTTGTTGTCTTCAGTTCTAGAATGTTCCAAATGTTGCTCTGCACAGACACAGAGCCTCTTCAGGTACTTGGCTCTGCCCATGAGCCACAGAGCTTTTGTCACTTCATATTATGGTCGTTGAGGATAGGATGAATTTAGTTCTTTGAACTTTATATGTTGTTTACAGATAATCACCATTTCTTAAACCATTTCTAAAAAAACATTTCCAGCTAGAAATTCTGAATTATAAATATAGGAAGCATTCTGTAGAACTCAAATATTCTTTACAAGCCAGCAATAAGGGCAATTTCTAGTTTGTTTGTGAAAGGTCTCAGTATTTGAAAAACTGCTGCAATTAGTCAGAAATCCATTACAACGTGGACTGCGGGTGTGCTGTAACAATGTACTATTATATGTACCACATTTAGAAAGTCAGCTTTTAGTAGTGTGACTATATTGCCCTCTAATGACCAATTTAATCAATAGTTTTAGGCTCCAAATATACTCCTTCAAAGAAGAATGCGAAGCAGGGCTGGGAAAGACCTCTGAGTCCTTAACCACTGCTGTCTACTGGAATAAAAAATACTTGAACAGAAAGATCAAAGGTCTGAGTGTATAGAAAAGCTTCTTCCTATGTGGTTTTATAATGTTTTCTCTGAGTACTGTGTAGGCACCAGGAGGTCTGGAGGGAAGTGTTTACATCAATCATAAATAAAATTCTTCATATAATAAGAGAAAAAAATGCTCCTTAATTTTTCAAACAATATGCCTACTGAGGAGCAAAACAAAGGGAAATAAACAAACAATAGAGTGATTTTAATATGAGAGTTACAGAACCAGGTTAGTAGACACTGCTTGAGATTCTGAATTACATTAGTATACAAGTTTGTTATGGGCCAAGGACACATGACAAAATGGCTTGAGGGCATGGACAACACAGAATCCTTATCCATTCCACATACAGAACCCAACTGGCAACCAACTCTTAAATAACAGTGGAAATGGAGTAGCATCCTCCACTATATGTGCACAAGGGAGGCAGTCTAGCTGAGTGGAGGAGGTGAGAGGCACAAGCTATGTAACACACATAGCTCTGTCCTTCAAGGAAGAGGAATGGCTCAGGTCCTGAGAAGGAAAAATCTAGGATGCTCCCATTAGCCTCTGCCAGCATCTGTTCTTCGGACAGATGCCACAACATGTATAATGGTAAGGCCGGTCCTGAAAAATGATGAAGGAAAAAGCATGCAGAGAAGGATTAAACCAGGAGAAATGTGGTTATAACATTTATGATGTTTATTCAGTCTCCTCCCCCTCCCCCTCCTCCTCCTCAGTCTTCAGTGAAGAAAATTTTTTCATCACTTTTTCCTGAACACATAAGACAGAAGATGCATTTGTTCAGATACTGGAATAGGGTGCTAAAGGAGTTGAGGAATAACAGTTACGTTTCTTTCGTGTACAAATCCACTCTGATAAGCATATGCTAAACACAAAACAGTCCAAAGAGGTCAGAGAATCTGCAACCACGGAATTTAGAGGTAAAATGATCTATGCAAAATCTCCATACCAAAATTCAGATGAAATCATCTCTGAGGCTTCTTCTGTGAAGTGAAGGGCTGTACCTCAGGAGAAAAGCACATGCTTTGCAGGTGGGAAGGTCCAACTTCATTCCCTGGGACGTCCAGGAAGGGATGCCTGAAAGCCTAGAGGGCCACGGTCAGTTCCTGCTGATCATACTAGGTGAGATCACCAGAGTGATAGTATCATAGTGAAACTTTATACATAAAGTATCATAGTGATACTTTATACATGTCTTGAGACATGTGGCCTTATGCCTTCTATACAAAACAAGAAATAAAACCCTGTTCAGTTAATTTGATTTCCAGAAAACACGTTCTTACCATGCATGGACCATCTGATTTCTTCACTGAAAGTTCTACAAACTGTACACTGGATTATATCCCACAGGGTAAATGCATTGTATTGTTGCTTTAAAAGATAGTAACACTGAAGTTGGGCACCAGAATCACAACAACCTCCATGTTTAGATAAGTAAACATTTAATTTTCTCCAGCTTCATAAAATCTTTCTAGAACTGCTAAAGAAACACCTCGAACATATAATAGAGTTTTAAACAATATAAATGTGGCCAGTAGCTACTTAACTAAGTATACAAGAAAATATATTTAACCAAGCATACAACAATGCTACCGCTTTGTAATGATTTGCAGAAACCTCTCCTGGCCTGTCCCTCCCACTGAGACAGTCATTTAGGCTCTGATTGCCAGAAGAATGGACCTCCTCCTCCTCCTGAAGTTGATACCCAGTAAAGTAGGTTGGGTGGAAGTTATGATTGTGGCAATAATATCATAATTGTGACTCAGTAGTCATTGTGAATACAGAATTGTTACTGATGGTAACTGCTGTGTGTTCATTATCACTACTTGGTGAAGTATAGTTAGGCCATTTCCGCACTATACTGTTATGGTGCTATTATTCCACTTTCAATATCCTGCAGAATTCTGGAATTTGTAGTTTACTGAGGCCAAACAGCTGTCTGGCTGAGAATTCTAAATGCCTCTCCCTAAACTGCAAACCCCAGGATTCCACAGGATGTTGAAAGTGAAATAATAGCACTATAACAGTATAGTGCAGAAATAGCCTTAGAGTACAATCCTAACTAGGCAAGGGGACCAACAGCCAGCTGAGGCAATATTAGGCTGACTGAAGCTGTGCTGAATCCAAAACCTTGGCCTTTCCCAGATGAATGTTGCTTTGACAGATGGATTGGGAACCAGGAATTTTATTTTGGATGACCTCCCATTGGTTGGAAATAGCTTAGGCCAATTCTCACCTGGACCTAACTTTGTGCTGGCACGGGGCTGTGGCTCTGGGCTGAGCAAGGTTTGGATATGACATAACCTCACTCCTCTCCCACTCCACTCCTTCTTTGCCCCACTTTTGGCTTTTCAGCCAGCTAATCTCAGACCTTGTGCCAACTGATCTCTCAGCCTGCTGGTATCATCGGGCATGAGGCGGTTATGACAGCACAAAAGGACTTCAGCCGGTCTAGGGCCAGTTCAGCTGGTTCAAGTGTTTTATGCCTCATCCTAACCCACTCCAGCCAGCCAACCCTTTGCAATCATCATTAGTTAAGTACACTTAACTAAGTAGCTGATAGAGAATACTGCCCAATATATTTTCTCCTTCACTAACATAACTTCTCCCTTTCATTATTCCTCCTTGAAAAAGACAGAGAACCTTTTGAGGATGTCTGATCAATGTAGTTAACAAGTACATAATTTCCTTTTCAACATTAATATTTATATTCATATATAAAATAATTATTGTCATCTAACTACCTTCCTATCATCTCAGTCAAATCCAAATCAGATAACGTTATCTACAGAGTTATTTGGGGTTCCTGAGATTCAAAATCAATGTGGCAAAATGCAGCAAAAGTACTTTACACAATCTGTGAAAACAGAATCAATAGTTGCTTCTTCTTCCAAACATTTCCTTTTGAAGCCTACAGGAATTCTTTATCTCCTCTTTTTCTGACTTTGCCAGGCCAGGCACAAATTCTGCTTCCAACAGAAATAGCAGCAATAACGTCAATTGCATTCTTGAATAGTGATAATCATGCCTCCCACAGAAGACTGTACAGAATGAATCAGGAGAAGAATTTCACTTCAAACAAAACTGTTATATAATAACAAAACACTTATATTTCCAGGCTTCTGCCTGGAAGTGCCACAGTTCAAAATCCAATCTATTTTCATTAATAATTTAGAGTGATTTGAGATCTCTGCCACAAAGCACTCTATTTTGCTAACCTGCTGTATAACTTTTTATGTTCCAGTGAAAAGCAGAGTGGTCAATTTGAACTAATTAGACCGGACTGAATGTGTTTTAACCTCTCTGTGCCTAAATAAAAGAAAACTATTGCTAATAGACTTAACACCCTCCCACAAATTTTGTGTCCTTACTGCTGAAGACAAGTTTTTCATTTTCAGTCACTTTCAACAATGCTGCCACTCTAGCAGTGTCTTATCTTTCATGGTCCTATATTTAAAATCTTGGCTGAATGAAGCTGAGGCAGGAAGCATTAGGATACAGCCTACTTCCACCTTCTTGTTGAAGAACACACTGCAACAGATATAGGCTCTTTATTTGTTCTATGTGAAATGCTGGGAGGATAACGAGATAGCATTTGCAGGTTCAGCCATTTATGGAGAGGCAACTCCAAGGGATTTGGCTTTGACCCTCTAGTAGAAAAAACGAGACTAGCATTTCACATTTCCATATGTTTACAGCTTTTATTCTTTAGAAAGCCTGATGTATTTTGGTCTGTTTATAAGTTAATTGGCCTTCTACAAGGGCTATATGTGTGTGTGTTTATGTTTTACAGTTTTATAGCAAGGAACAACGCACATATATCTAATATATAAAAGTCAAAGTTTGTGAATTTGTCTAGAATCTTATGGAATCCTAGGGTTTGCAGTTTAGGGAAGGGCCTTTAGAATTCCCGAATAGGCTGGTTGCCTGGCAGCAAGGAGGAGGGCCGTGTATTCCTCAGGAACACAACCTCTCTATGTTAATAACTCTTAATGTAGATTGGATTGGGGAAAAGTTACAGGTATTGGACAAGACAGTTTGGGGAATTAGAGACACAGGATCTCAAATCTTTCTACCAAGTACTACCTATAAGAAAATAAAATACTGGGCAACGCCAGGTAAATATACTAGTAAGTTATATAATATTTCCAAGTTCACATAGTGAGGTATACTATTCCTATAACAAACCACACTCATGCCATAAATCTAATCTACAACATAAATTTCTGGAGTTGCTGTTGAAGTCTCCTTAAGAACTGGACTGATATGCAACAAGGAAGACAAATTACACTTTTTTGTTTTGTTTTGGTTATTTATACAATTCCTTGGATGGTCAGAAGTAAGGATAGCCTAGAGAAAGTGGTGTGACCAGTTACAAGGACACCTGATGTAATCTGGCTGCAAGATTGCCTCCCCCTGCCCAATTCTGCATAATAGTAATGCTTTATAGTAATGAATAGAGGTCTAGATCCTCATTAAGGAGCCTAGTCTCCTTTTTCTTCCTGCTGATTTATTAAATGTGCTTTCCAGTACTTATTCCTGCTCCTATTTTTGACCCTCTAACAGCATTTAGTTGAAGATGATGGACAGAGTTAGTTATCTTTCCCATTCCTAGGTACCAACAATGGCAGAGACTGGGTGTCTACAGTGTAGTTACTGAAATATATGTACACTGGCCAGTCTTCAGCAATAAGGGCTTCTCATAAGGGCTTATTACTAAATCTCCATTTTGAATAAAGATTCACTTATAAACATACAATAAAAAACCTGCCACTGCAAGCATCCTGAAATCAGAATAGGGGTAGTGTTGCAGTGTATGGACATTCCAAGGATCAACATGACAGACAGCTAGAATTTCTACACTGTCTTAAATGGTTAGTTACAGCTCCATGAGATTTTACAGGAAAGACGAGGAGGATCAGGGGTACAGCTGTATAACTGCCCTTCAGCTCAGATTTATTCTTTCTGCTACTATACATCAAAGGATTTACTCTTCTTTATTTGATTTAGACAACAGATATCCTGGGAATAGCTTTTGCATGTTTCTATTTTTTTAAAAAAATGCTTATTAATCTTTTGTAACTTCTGAGAAAGGTAAAGGTATGATCTTTCACTATGATGATGGCAGAATGAATGAAACTGCTCTGCTGTCTGATACTATAAGAGTGGCAGTTTGCAGAAGACAGCAGTTCAACAGTCCTACAAACCTTAAATTAGAAGGCACTACTTGTAACATATGGTTTATAGAAGTGAGTCAGAAAAAGGCAGTGAGAGCTATTTAACTTCTAATTTCTTGCTTTTGTTCACTCTGTTCTGTTTCAAGAAGAGAATGTAGAAACAAAATGAAGACTTTTCATATTGTTCTCTTTTTAGCTGATATTATTAACTATCAGCAAGCATTTATATAACTATGGGATAGCAAGTGCTTTGCGGCCTTTACCTTGCTTGTTCTCATAATAACCCTGGTAGCTGGTGACACCTCTATCAGAAGTATGTCATTCTCTCTCTCTCTCTCTTTCTCTCTCTCTCTCACACACACACTATGTTTGTTCCCCTTCAGCATGGGGAATAGACAAGGCCCCATGGCTAAGTGTTACCAACCTGTTCACAGCATTCTTGAAAGCTGAATGGTTGCCATTAAAGTACATCTACAAGACCCATCATTAAACTAATGGATCAATTCACTCTTGTGCTAATTAAAGCATGTTTATACCTTAATCACATGAAGTACATTGGCAGAGTACAACAAATCCATTAAATCAATAGTATTTACCTAATTCTTGATTCAACAGGTCTACTCTAATGAGAACAAACTATAAAATTCAGGCCAGGGATTCACCTGCCTGTCCTGCAAAACAGATAGATGGATGGATGGATGGATGGATGGATGGATGGATGGATGGATGGATAGACAGATAGATAGATATGACAATGATCTCTCTTGATCTGGCTGTACTCAAGGGTCTTAAAACACTCAGATTCTAGATTCAGCCAGCAACAATATGAATACCACACCTTTCTATGTGGGAGTTCCAGCACAACAGGGGATGCATCTAAACACATTATTTAACTGGATCAGGGCAAGCAGGTTTATAATGTTTCTCTGTTGTTGCTTTATGCCTTCAATACATTACCGACTTATGGTGAGCCTAAGGCAAACCTATCATAGGGTTTTCTGGGGCTGAGAGTGTGTATGCCCAAGGTCACCCAGTGGGTTTCCATGGCTAAGCAGGGAATCAAAAACTGGTCTCTATACTCCAACATTCAAACTACTACACCACACTAGCTCTCAATGTTTCTCTATGTATCTTTAAAAAAAACAATTTAGTGGAAAACTGTTTAACTGGTTGATATTTTTTCTCTCAACTATTTTATCACATTTCTGAAGTTTTCCTTAAACATGATATGGAGAGAGAGGGAGAGGGAGAGGAGGAAGGAGACAGAGAGAGAGAATGTTTCTCTACATACCATGTTTTAAGGAAAACTTCAAAACCACAATAAAATAGTTGAGAAAAATATCAAACAGGAAACAATAAACAGGTGAATTTATTTTGTACAGCTTCTAGTGATTGTAATTTAGCAAACCCCTAAATGTTGCTCTACATAACATTTGGGGAAGGAGTTCAATTTTTTTTAAAAAATCCAAAATTAGTGGAATCAAGCATCCTCTTCTAGTTCTACAAAATCTGCGGGTGCAAGATACAGCTTTCTGAAGTTTCTGTCTAACATAATCATATGTACTGTCCAAGAACCTGACTGGTGAACACCACTTCTAAATACTTCAAACATATCACCAGTTCCAATAACTTCCCATGCGTTACCATTTATGGGTCTGGGGTCTTCTGCCAAAGGCCATAATTCTGCCCCCTCATAATCTACAATGAACAATTTTTGCTTACAATCATCATTGAACTATTGTAGTAGTCTTTTGAGGCCTATATGAGTATACGGTACTAGCACTGTATCATCTACATAGGGCAATATTGAAATGGCTTCATCACCCAGTCCTGCAAGGAAAAAATGTGGTCTTGACGGAAAATCCACTATATCATTGAAAAGCACTGGAACCGAGACAACAGCCTTGGTGAACTCCCTCTGACAGTTTAAAAGGGCCGGACAATTGAATTTATGATTTAAGATGGTCATAATGATATTTAAAGCCTAAATGGCCTGGGACCTCAATAGTTGAAAGAATGCATCTCCACACATATGCCATTTTGTTTTGTGCAATGACTGAGTGAAGTTCCGGGCCTCATCAAAACTTCATTTGGTGCCATACACAGACATACATAGCTGCTTTTAAACAAACTTTACTGGTGATAAATGATGCAACAGATAGCATATACAAAAGAGCTTTCCAGCCCTTTTGCTGAGGGGTGCTCAGCCTCCTCTCACAGTCAAAGATACAACTGTGCCCTTAAACTACTAATTTTACCAGACTGCTCTTGGCCAGAAATTCAATTCCCTGTTGCTGGCTAAATGCTGTAGCTGGCTTGGTGTGCACTCAAGGCCCATGGAAGATGGAATCCATCCAGTTATATAGTGCAGAAGCAAGCAAAGAAAGCCAAACTGTGCAAACATGACTCATTCCCCCGCTCCCAGCTATGAGAACTATGCAAGCAGGCTAATAACGGGAAAATTCACCCCTTCAGTCCGTCATCAGTCTTCATATCTTTTCTCAGCCGCAAACTCCCAAACTATTGTAAAAAATAGCTAGCAAGGTCATGAATACAAACTAACCATTCCTATATCTGTACACATTTGTTAACTTTTGGCCATGATGCTAAGCAAGACTCTCCAAGCCCATATGCCTAGTGGTACAGGCCTAACTCGCTAAACCCGTCCAAGAACTGAAATCTGATAGAGAAGCCCTCTTTTGTGTCCCATCAATAAGGGAAATATGCTGTGGGAAGATGTGGGAGACAGCCTCTGCTGCAGCACCCCAGGTATGGAATACTTTCTCCTTGAAACACAATTGGCACCAATGTTGCCATCATGCTGGTGCCGAGTGAAAATATAGCTGTTCTCTAAAACCTTTGCAGCCTAATTGGTTTTCCACAAACCTCACATCTACATGGTCCTAAATAATTTTAAGCTATTTTAACCTGTTTTAAGCTATCTTTTGAATTTCAATTGTTTAGTATCTTTTAGCCTTTAAAAATCATTTCATTTTTACACTGCTTAAATTATTATTGTCCATTGCCCTGAGATCTTTAGAAAGAGGATGGGATAGAAATATTTAAATTAAATAAAATTAAAATCTTGAACATTAACAGCATAGTGGCCAGTAAAATGTTGATTACAGAACATTATGACAGGATGAACTATAAAAATGGATGGTTCTAGAGCAGCTGAAATATATCCTCTACATAACAGTTTAATGATCAAGATCATGTTTTTATTATGTTTAGAAAAGATGCAGATTTTAAAATAAGTGGGACTTAGTATCAACTTTCCAGTAACATACTTCAGGGTATTGTAACAAAACATCTGCTCTATTCTTCATTTTTCTTTTAAAGTTTCTACAGGCTTGAAAAATAGTTATGTACCATAAATATGCCTTTATGAGTCATTTACTTAAGTGAACAGCTGCCTCCTAATTAGCCAAATGTTCTCCATTTTAAATCATACTGCTAAATGAACAACCTGTAACAGGTTGGAATGCAATACACTGTGCTGAAAGAATACAAACCTGCCATTTGTAGCAATTTGTAGAGGTCAATACATTGACTTCTGTCCCAGTGGGGTTAAGTAATCCTGGTTATTGTTTAAGCTGAAGAATATTTTTTGGTACAAGAAGAGTCTAAATGTGGAGGTGAGGGATAGTCTTAAGAATGTAGTCTTCAAACATGGTTAAATACAAACATGATCAGTTCTATGGATTTAATTCATTAAATAGTAATGGGTTAATGAACAGTAATAAAGGGTACAATTCATTCAAGTATGCAGCTCAATCTTACGCATATCTACTAAAAAATAAGAACTACTGATTTCCATGTGGATTACTCAAAAGTGTGGGTTGCATCTCAGTTGTGTATCTCAGCTTTTTCCTTCTCAAAAGATGATTACTTGCAGAACAAGGAGATACATGATTCTAGCAGTTCTGTTTTCCTGTGTAGCTCTGCATGCCCCAGATCTTTTCCATAGGCTCCACTAAATCTCTGAAGCAGATGTAAAGGCCTGAGGGGCTGCAGGAGGAAGCAGAAATTGTTGGGTAAAAACCTAAGGGTCTATTTTTTAGGCCCTGTCATTTATTGCATTTAACTGATATCAACAGAAGTGCTAAAGATTAACTACTCTATTTCCTATCATTGACTAAAATAATTTGGGATTCAAAAGAGAGGATCATAAAATGGTTCAACTCAACAGTGTGTGTCTATGTTGCACTTTCATCTCAAAAGAATTTTTCAGTGGTTGGCATGATCCAGTTAAAACTTAAAACATTTTTTTGGTAAACAATACCCCCAACATCTTTTCTTTTTAAAAAAAACCAAGAGAATTTATTTATGTATTTATTAAAGAAAATGAAGCCTTGAGTAAAATCAAACAGGAAATGGCTTAGCAAAAAAAAATTAATATATGAGAGACATCTCTGAATGTGATTGTATCTGCTTTCTGTAACAATTTCCAGATGACAGATCCAAAATAATATACCCTTTCCCTTTTGAGCTGTACCACATGCTTGTATCAAAGTAGATCTCATCTCTAAAGCTGTGCTTCTGTGAAGGTGACCTATCTTGCCTTTGTATAAAGAAGTCAAAATGATTTGCCCTCACTTCTGAAGTTCACGTTAAGATATTTTGGGTTCCCTTGGTGCAGTGCTGCCTTTGTTTCATACACTAAAAAGTTATTTTATGCTTTGATACAAATACCTTAAATGCAAAGCACCTTAGAAGTTTAAAATTTGCGTATGGTTTCTGCAAAATTTCAATTCTTTTCAAAAAAGGAATTATGTAGTGAGCATTGGCCTTTTTTGAAATATGAATCATATTATTACTGGCAAAGAAGAACATACTATTTGCTTCTGTCAAGAGCACAAAGTAGCTTCTAATATAAACCACTTGATTTTGATCAGTATATATTTCAGAAAAAGTTAATGCTTTTTAAGTGTATGAAATCTTTCATCCTTAAAGCTTACTGAAATAGGTTGACTGAACTCCAAGGCACATCTGCTAAATAAGGCCAAACCTGGAGGTTCAATTTTTTATTTGTTATATAAAACTGATTTCTGCTTTGCTGCCTACAGAATAGCCTATTTTATAAGTTTCAATGTTAGGGAAAGAACACATTCACAGATACAGAAAATCCCTTGATTCGAGAATGAAGGGGGCAAACTTTACTTAAGTTAAGGGCTCCAAGTTTTGAAAATATGAGAGTAAGTAATGACTGAGGCCCTGGGACAAGAAAATATTCATTAAAAAAACCATGAATTTGCTGCACTTTGTATCTTAAGTATAACTGTAAAGCGTTTTCCCTTGTTTTCACTGTTAGGAGTAACAATATTCTCTATATAAATACTATATCCGGTGTCTAGTTAGGTGTTAACAGCAGGATGTTGACAGAAAACAGAAAAACAGTTTGTGTGGGAGAAGTGGAAGGTGAGAGAGAAAATTAAGCCAAAATCTATTGACAAGGAAGACTGGCAACTATAGGTCAGCAGGGAGACTAAGAATAGAAAGGGAAAACAAGGTGTAAGAAATATGGAACTGAGGGTAGCTGTAGGAAAGGTGACGGTCAATAGACTGAGAAGGACAGACCAGTTGGAGTGTAAAATGGTAGAGTATGAAGGAAAGAGGGGATGAGTATGCACACAACTAAGAAGGAAGGGCCTAAAAGTATGGGCAGCTAGTAAGGAGGGGAAAGCTTACACAGTCTTAAGATGGAAGGGACTTTGCGACTCTGTGAAAAACAGTGGTCCCCCATTTTCCCAATATGCTATTCTTGGAGTACTGTGGAGGTAGCATCAATACTGTAAAAGGTATCCATCAGAGACCCACTGCAAAGGGTCCTTCAAACTTTGAGAAGGCCTTGATTGATAGATTCAGAACTATCTCTCATTCTGAATGTTCACATATGTATATGCAACCAAATCTATGCCTGCAGTTCTCTAGTCAAGAGAAGATAAGTTATAAGGTAAGAAAGTAAGTGTTTGGCATCGTCTAGTATCATAAAGTTATATAAAAATCATGTCACGAAAATATGTAAGCTAGATGCAATCTTCCAGTTCCTGATGTGACATTAAAAACAAAACTATCCTCCTTTTTCTACTTTCTTTGAAATCATGAGACTATTATATAAGCTCCTCTTGGCCCAAATGTGATATCGCAAATAAGGCACAAAACATACATTACACGCCTCCCAACATTTCACAGATTAAAACCAGCACACATGTGGCCAAGCGACATCAGAGTGTAGTCAAGATGTTGAAAGTTATTAATGTGGAAGAATATACAAGGCAGAAGAGGCTGCAGCAGCTTGCTTTTGTTGTCTCCTGGGGAGGGCAAGATTCCTCCCCCTCCTCTCCACTCCCTCTTGCTGAATTAATTGATTAGAAACTACTGTACTTTTTGCCCTTGAACTCAGCTTTCATCAATGAAGCATTCTGAGAGCAAAGGGAGAAAGTGGGAGGAATAGAGAGAAACTGGCATTTTAAAAACAGCAGAAAAAGTGGGAGTATAGAGGATTAACTGGGAATACCTTTGCTAAGTCAGGATAGTTGGAGGGTATATATTAGAATATCTCTTAAAGATGGTATCTAATTTTCTGCCATTTCCATTGTTTTATTTTCTCTTTTGACCAATAAGTCCTCACAAAAAGTACACCTGAAACTCCCAGTCTTCTAATATTTTCTTCTGAAAAGTTAAAGCCATCAGGATAGATCAGAAGTTATTGCTAGTGGAAGACACGTAGAATCCTGCAATAAGAACCCTCTAGGTTGTACTTGTCATTTGGTATTAAGAGGAAATAATGTTGAGTGTTGGTTTGTTTCCAAGATCATTCCCATTCATCTCTCCATCATTTACTAAGCACAGGGACACTCTTACTAAAGCCGAAATGTGTATTATTGCATCTTCAAAGGATAGAATAAATTGATATACCAATTTGTTCACACACTACCTGAATTGCTTCACCACCCAAGTTTCACAGTACAAAATCTGTTATTAAAAACCTGCCGCTACCATCTGCTCACTGGGAAAATAAGCTGAATCAAAAACCTGTTAGGACTTCTCTCCTTGCCAATATTCATGATTCAGTCACAAGGCTCATGATTTTATGACAAATATTTTTACTGATTGTGTATCACAGGAGCTGCCCTTCAAGCACACCAATTTCCTTTACAGGCAGGCACCTGCAGGGAGCTACCATGCATGTCAAGGTTCTGGCTCTTCCTCATTCAGGTCCTCTCCTGATGTCAAGTGCTCCTCACTAATCAGTCCTTTCTTTTGTGCTCTTCCTACCGTGCATGCAGCGTGCTAATTAGGCATGTACTTCCAGAAACAGCCTGCCACAAAGCAGGTGGAGAAATGTTTCAGTCAAAAAGTATGGGATCTCTACGTGTGTGTGTGTAGAGGGTGCAGATTCAATTTAGTGTGAAGGAGACAGAAATGTGAATGACAGATTTCAGAGAAAAGAAATGAGAAAGAATACCAGGGTAGACTGAATATGAGGGTGTAGTGGATATCTTCAGAGATTTCAGTTCATGAAAGCTAGAGATAGCATCAACAGTGATTGAGATCTAACATCCAAACTGGATGTGACACATTTAAGCTTTCTGCTGACAATAACAACCCCAAAACAACCTCTAAAGGATGTGAATTTGAGCGTAAGAATGGCTGGGAGGGCAGGCATTCTAATCCATCTTTCTCTGGGCCAGTGGTTGGTCAATCTGGCTCTTCATGTTTTTTTCTCCATATAGGAAATATGTCTTTTCCCTTGTAGGTAAAAAGCAGCTTGGGGAGAGAGATTTTGATCTAGAAAATGTCATTTCTCAATCTAAAACTGCAGCCTCCAGAAGTTATGTTAGTCCTAACACACACCCCTCCCTACTTCTCTTGGGGAAAGATGCACATTATGGCATGTTATGTCTATTTTGGACCACGGTCATTTGTCAAGTAAAAACTGATCTGACACATGCTTAGGATGAAAACCTACCAGTTGCTTCAAATCTTCTTAACTTTATCATTATCGCATTAGCTGTATGGGCTATTCGTGACTCTTGGATAATTTTACATGTCACAAAATAAGCCTTAGTAAAATGCACACATGCACACCAGCTGATCCTGATGTCTTCAAGCATCTAAAGTACTGAAAACAATGATTTTATTGGTCTAGAAGTAAGCTTAATTGCTTCTCAGAATCATCTATAGGTTCATTTGGTTGGATTGTTTCTCGAAGGGCAGATTAGTTCAAGTGCAATGATTCTGTTTTAAAAATGTATTGCTAGAATAGGGATGTATTAATATCCATACAATAAAACAACATGCAAGCTGCAACTAAAAAAAAAAAGATAAACTCTTCATGAAAGAGATCCTTTAAAGCAGATCATCAAACAATAATAGCAGACTTACTTCTGAATATATTATACCCTGCCTTTTCATTTAAAACAAAGTAAAGGGCAATAGTAAAATACAGACTTAAAAACATAATGTAAAAGCTAATAAATTAAAAACGACAATCAGAAATGCAATAATGTATCCTGGATCCAAGCCCTTAATACCCTTCCTTTAACAACAGCTGCTAACAATGGCCCTTTCCACACGTGGAGGGGGAAACGGGGGAAAATGCGCTGAAACGGAGCTTACGGGCAGCCGGGTAAGTCTGTCCCCATGCAGAGCAGTGCGAGCTCGCTGCTCCGCAGTCCCTGGCATCCAAAATGGTGGCTATGGCATCCAAAATGGCGGCTTCCGGTTGGTGGAGGCTCTCCACCAACCGGAGAAGCTTGCCAGCCGGAAGCCCACCCCCGGCAGATCTGCAGGCACACACTGGTGTGGGCCTGCAAATCTGCACCCGAGTGCGGGAACGGAGTGGCATGGAGTGGCGCGCTCCGTGCTTTTGAAAAACCTGTAAAAACAGGTTTTTAAAAAGGACGCTGCTCGGCCACTTCGGGTCACTCCAGAGTGGACTGAGGTGAGGAACAGCAACAAGTAGTCCAACCCAGTCCGCTCCCACGGTGCAGACGACCTCCGTCAGAGGTTGCACCACACCGTACTACTTACCCGGAACAGGCCGATGTTGTTAGCAGCTTGCTTGCTTGCATGCTATTTTGAGCAAATTCTGAAGGTCTTAGCATCACGCAATTTTTCATTAAATACCTAGCCTCTGACAAAGGATCTCCTTTTTAAACAATTTTTTATGCATGTCCAGCCACCATTTCCCTCCTTGTCCTCTGCTACCTGAAAGACTCCCCCCATCCCAGTGTCAGCATTGGGAGGATGGTGAGAGAGGACTAGGGAAATACAGACTTTAGTGTCAGGTTGCAGCTATATATCTGCAGTAAGCAATGCAATAAATCTTGAGTTGGCAGAGAAAGGGACTCTGTCCTAGCCAATGCTACTGCAGCTGTACGTGCCTGCTTACAACAGACAAGATAAACAGCAGCTGCCTCCAAAGCCCTTACTGAGCACATGTGAAGAGCAAAACACAGAGGAAAAGTGGAAAGAGATAAACCTTCCTCATCAGCTCTTCCCAGCATGTTAGAAAAGCACAGATCTACAAATTTGGCCACCGAAATAGAGATCATTAGAAAAGTAGAGGCTGGTGAAAGAATCATTCCAGGATGCATTATGAGATAAGTTTTCAAATGGTCTCTAAAAGATTCAAAACGTTTTTGTTTACTTATGCAAGTCTTACCAGACCTGATTGTTTCATTTCACATGTACATATTGTTAGTTTTGCTGGAACATGTTGAACTGCTATGTGTATTGGAGAGGACACCTATCCCTTTTTCTGTGTTGGAGGGGAAACCTATTCCTTTTCTTTCTAGGTTATTTCTACCTTTGGTACATTTTTTTTTAAACAAGTGTAGCCCAGGAATACATCTACTTTGTTAGCTGGGTACAGCACTTTTCCTCTTTCCATGTGAAGGAGTTTTTAACATGCAGGAGCATACATATATGGTCCTTCACTGGCAACTTTGCCTACAGAGGAGTTATTTTCTTGACCCTTTTAATTGGCTTGTAATCACTGTAAGAATGTTGCAGTTTAAAAGGGTGTTAAACAAGTCCCCCTGTCCCCCTCCCCCTGTGTTCCTGCCCTTTACTGCTAAATTTGTATACAGAATATCCATTGTGTGTCACAAAGGACATGAAGAAAAGCTTCTTAGCCAGAGATTCAAGAAAAATTCACTGGAGCTTACTTTGCCATGGCAACGAATGGAATTTAGAAAAGAAGCCAAATATAGATGACTGAATAAGGTTTGCTTGGTAACGTCACTAGATTTTATTTTGGTTCTCAAAGCCAGGGGCTTCTACTGCAAAAAGGTTGAAAGTCCTTAATTTGTCTCTTTACGTAATGATTTGAAGGAAAGTATAAGAATATAACATAAGCACATAAGAAGAGCCATGCTGGATGAGACCAAAGGTCTACTATCTAGTCCAGAATTCTCTTGACACATTGGCCAGCCAGATGTCTATGAGAAGCTCATAACCAGAACATAAGTACCATAGCACCTCCTTCTTGTGTTCCCTAGCAACTGGTATTTAGAAGCATACCACCTCCAGTGCTGAAAGTAATATTTAGCCATCATGATTAGTAGCCACTTACTTCCTTGCATTTGTCTAATTGCTTTTCAAAGCCGTAGAAAATGGTAATCACTACTTTTTGTGATAGTGAATTCTACAGTGAAACTCTGTGCTACATGAATAAATACTTCTTTTTGTCCATCCTTAATCTCTCATCATGTAGTTTCACTGGGTGATTCGCAGTTCTAGTAGTATGAGGGAGAATGAGACACACTTCCTCACACCAGTCATAATTTTTTATATTTTTACTTTAAATACTGTAATTTTTCCTCATAGGACACTTATTCCAGTCCTTCTTCTGTACTTTTTCCAGCTGTACAATATTCTTTTTGCAGTGTGGTGCCTTTAACTCTACCCAGTATTCCAAGGGTGGCTGCAGCATAAATCTGGAGGACAGTTTGATTCTGGCAAATTTGCTTTCACTTCCTTTCCTAATTATGCTCACACAGAATTTGCCCTTTTCAGAGAAGGAGTACTTGGTCTTTTTCATCCTACTATCCACCGTAACACCAAGTTCTTTTTTTTTAACAAGTGCCAATTTAAATCCCATCATTGTAACTCAGAAGTTGTGATTTTTCCCACTATTCACTTTGCTACATTTGCTTACATTGGACTAAACTTGATGTCTACTCCTCGAGAGAGAGAGAAAGAAAGAAAGAGGGAGAGACTGCAAAGAGATTCTACCCAAAGATGGCTCAGAAATTCCCTGATTCTATTCCTAACATCAGCAATTGTGGTTCAAGCAGATTTTTAATGTGAATACCTAAGTCAACCAAATGGAGCAGAATGATCAGAATGTCCTCAGCCCTCTCTTTTATTTATTTGTTTGCCAC
Organism: Iguana delicatissima; assembly: GCA_948472985.1. Taxonomy (NCBI): domain Eukaryota; kingdom Metazoa; phylum Chordata; class Lepidosauria; order Squamata; family Iguanidae; genus Iguana; species Iguana delicatissima. The sequence goes on from CAOKZL010001807.1 coordinate 28,229, forward strand.
TTTGCCCCACAACAGAAAGACCTAGTGAAAGTTTGCACCAGTCTTTGGGAACTTGCCTCTCACCCTTTTCCTCCATTCCCCACACAACCTTTCCCCCAACACTAGTCCAAGATCAGCAGCACTGCTAGTAGACAGGTGCAAGTAATGCTACCTCATGTTACAGCACATAGACTGCCACCGAGCAGCACAGAGTAAAGCCAATTGCTCCCAAACCCAAGTAATATGATCAGAAAGTAGTTTTAGTGGCTGCTTCAAAGAATATGAAAAAAAGCTTGCATCAGCACTCTTCAACCTCATGCCATCTAACAACAGCTCCCAATGGCCTCATGGCCACTGCCTGGAGATAGTAGGGGTTGCAATTCAAAATATCTAGAAGGCATAAGTCTGAGAGAAGTTACTTACATGGATGAGCCTGTCTGGTAGGAAATTGTATGGAGCCCATCATAGCTCATTCCACATCATCAGTACACAAATCTTCTCATCCCATATCATCAATACACAAATCCTATAGAAAGCCAAATAAATGCAGATTTATCTACAGCCCTACACCACCACCATTTAGGAAATAAAACTTTGGCCCTTTCCACACAGGCATATTACCCACGCTCTCCAAGAGGTCTTCTTCACCGCGGGGTGCGCTAGAGCAGTTTGAAGAACTGAGGCTCTACACCTCAAACTGCTCTAGCACAGCTGCGGGGGTGGCGCTGCGAGATTTAGAAAAACCACCTTCGCAAGTGGTTTTTATGGAACTCGCCTGCGCTGCTCTGTGGCAGCCCCCAGTGAAGAACTGCAGAGACGCAGTAGCGCGTCCCTGCAGATCTGCCTGGGGGCGGGCTTCCAGCTGGCGCGCTGCCCTGATTGGTGGAGCACCGCCGGAAGCTGCTGGCTTCCATTTTGGCCGCCGCCAAGCACCGCCGAACGCCGCCGAGCACCGCCGAAATTCGGCGGCGTTTAGAATGGCGAATCCGCTCTCTCTGCAGGGACGGAGCAACCCGCTACAATGTAAGCTCCGCTCCTGCGTGCGCCACCCGTTTCGGCCCTCCCCGTGAGGAAAGGGCCTTTGTGTGCATTAGTCCAAAGCCAATTGATTTTGTCACACAACTAATCAAAACTGTGTAAACTACTAAATATGAGGTCCTCCTAGGTGTTAAATATATAGGACTTTTAATCTTAGGATTAGGGATCTTAAATCAAAAGTAATTGAAATGAACATACAGAAAAGAAACTTCAGGGAGCATACTTAGGGTCATCAGGGAGTGTACTTAGTATTTTTAAAGGTAAGGTTTTGTTGTTACACTACCCCAAGAGGGCCTGAATACCCTAAAGACATCAGATCCTGTCTTATCTTGGAAACTAAACAGGATCAGTCCTTGTTGCTACTTCATCAATGAATACCAGGTGCTGTGGGCTACATTTCAGATGAAAGAAATGACAAACCACCTCTGAGAATTCCTTGACTAAAAACTCCCATGAAATTGATGGAGTCACAATAAGTCAACAGGCAACTTGAAGGTGTGTGCATACACACACGGACAGATTACCCCAAATGCAGCAAAACTATGTTCTTCCAGAATTCTTTGGAAGAGATCATTTCATAAACTTTTTATAGAACTTTTGTATTTTATGGTGTAGAAATGTGTATGACAGAAAAGATAAGTGAGAGAGTTCCTTTGTAGGATGGAGAGGCCAAGAGGACGCAGAAAAAAAAGGTTCATTTATATTATATTAACATCTAGAGTATTAAAATCCATAAAAATTTAAATATGCATGAATTTTCAAAGAGACTTAAAACTTCAAGGGAACAGATATCTATATTAAGTATTTGACATAGCAAATTATGATATATGATCAAGTTATGGAAAATCTTAAAAGAACTACAAAAATGAGAGAACTTGAAATACTGAAGCTGTAATATAACTTTAACTTACCTCCTTATAGCCTTCCTTAGGTGTGTATGTTTAGTTTAAAGTTTTTTTTAAAAAAAAGTAGTAGAGCTTTTAGTGCTGTGACAAAGCAAGTTTGTAATTTTTAAGGCACTTGTTTCAACTCCACTACTTTCCAAGTCTAGTTTTGAAATGACCTTTATCATTGGCTGAGAACTGGAGGATTGTTACATTGTGTATCATGGCTTTTTTGTGCATCCTGTAAGAGTTACACCAGATAGAAGCAAAAGTGGAAAACTCAAAGAAGTGTGGATCTATTTCTCTGGTTACTAAGTAGGTTGATGCAACCCAACTGTAGTTTTCACCTATCTGGAGTCCTTTCTGGAAACTGAGGTAATTATTTCTATGACTACTTGGTGATTCACCTGGAGGATACTGTTAAGAGTTGGCCTTAATATCCTAAAGGCACAAGATCATGTCTGGTCTTGGAAGCTCAGCAGGGTCAACCCTGGGTAGTACTTGGATGGGAGACCACCAATGAATACCAGGTGCTTCAGGCTGTATTTCAGAGGAAGGAACTGACAAAACCACCACTGAGTATATGCTGCGTAAGAAAACCCTATGAAAGTCATGGGGTAGCCATATGTCAACAGATAACTTAAAGGCACATTCACACACAAACTGTTAGACCTCACAAAGGTTGCAATGGAGCTTAGGAAAGTTACTTTTGTGGACTGAGTTAGCCTGTACCTCACAGAATCCCTCAGCTAACACGGCCAAGACATGCCATGGCAATCACACATTTTAAAAAGAGTATAATCCAGACTCCACAAGCAGTGATGTCTTTGTTGGGGCAGCTCCAAAGCATAAAAATAAAATACAAAGCATAAAAAGCTTCACTGGCTTCTACATCAGGCAAAGATGTTAAAAATCAGACAGGAGAAAAATGGTAATAATGTAGGAGTCACCAGCCAACACTCTGAGATGTCAGTTAAGATGATATTGAGGGATTTCAATGCAGGCAGAGGCCAATCCTTTTACTGCCCATGCGAGGACAACAGGCAAAGAGCAATAAATGATAAATGATAGGTAATTAAAATTCAACTCCATTAGCAATAGAAATGTTACTTCTCCTGAGATCTAGATGTCCCTGTCCTGTGTGAAACTAACTGCTCCTTTGTTAGGCAGAATTCAAAGACATGGCCATGTTAGTCTGGATCAGTATGGAAAGGAATCTCGTAACACTTTTGAGACTAACCAAGTGAAAGAAACCGGTAGCATAAGCCTTCGTAAACTTAATTCTACTTCATCAGATGCAGTACGCTTTCGTAGGTAGATAGCTTCACACAGTATCCTGTAGCTGAGGACAATGAACTAGATTTTGGGTGTTAGAGCAAGCAGTATAGTATTTACATCTCAGTTGCCCAACACCTTCTTGCTCTTTTGTGCTGCCCTCCCTCCCCAGCATCTGCTGACTGAGATGGCTGGGCCACTGCTTACATTGCCCTAAAGACTCAAAAACTACCAGAGGTATTAATGAGACCTTAATCAAGGGTAGATAATCAAAGTAGATAGTTAGGGGTAAATTCAAAAGCAGTTGAATTGTGAAAGAATTTGCAGGGGTATCTCCTTTGTATGATAAAGGAACACTGGGCTGTTTTTTTCTCATTAACTGTTACTGGACATAGGAAGAATATCTGGGGTTTTTTTTAAAAGAAAACCTCAAACAGCTGTTATTTTTAGGGAAGAAATGTCAATAAAGTTCAAAAATATCTCAAAGCCATTTTTAAAGGTTCATATGCTATATTCTGTCAAACACAAGAGTACTGGAATTAAGGACTGAATAAGCTGGCAGTGATATTAAAAGAGAAGCAAAGGGTAGACATGTCCTCTGAAGAAGTTATCTAGAAATGAAAACACTTTCACCAGTATCAGTACATGCACCTGAGAAATAATCTGTGAAAAAATCTGATCAATAATCAGCTGAACTGAGCTAATAAGAATTAATATTTGATGAGATTTCAATGTAATTTTGCATTTGTATCTGAACAGAGGAGGAAAGAATATAACATATTTCAGGTAACCTCCATGAATATTGCTTAAAATCTAATGCAGTTTAACAATATATAGTACAGTTCAAGTGTTCAAGTGGCTAGATATAGAAAGCCCATCCAAAAGATGACTTAGATGTGTATAAGCAGCAATTACATACACAAAAGTCACGAACAGGATGCCAGCCTATGTTTGTTAAAACTAGATTTTCAGAAATCAGTTATGTACTGAATTAATTAATTAATTGATTAAGTTAAGTCCAGTAGCACAGAAACTTGCTAAGTGGCAATGCTTATAACTATAGTGATGATATACAACAGATGTTGCCTACAAAATGTATACCCATCATTTCATGAAAATATTAAGGAGTTTTTTGAAGGGGCAGAAATTGAAAGTTTAAATAGACTTACATACATTGAGATAGTCTGAAGGAACTAGACAAGATCCACAAGTGTAAAGATGTATCATTAAATACTAAAGTTAGGATTGTCCATGCCATTGTATTTCCAGTTTCTATGTATGGTTGTGAAAGCTGAACAGTGAGAAAGGCTGACAAGAAGAAAATCAAGTCCTTTGAAGTATGGTGCTGGAGAAGAGTTCTGCAGATACCCTAGACTACTAAAAAGACAAATGAATGGGTCTTGGAGCAAATTAAACCTTAACTCTCCCTAGAAGCCAAGATGACTAAACTGAGGCTGTTTGTACTTTGGCCTTATCATGCCAAGACATGACTCACTAGAAAAGACAATAGTGCTTGGTAAAGCAGAAGGCAGTAGGAAAAGAGGATGATCACATTACAGATAGGTAGATTCAATCAAGGAAGACACATCCCCTGAATCTACAAGACCTGAGCAGAATGGCTGATGATAGGGTGACATGGAGGTATCTTATCCATAGGGTCACCATAAGTCAAAGTCGATTTGACAGCAGTTAATAACAACAAATACATACAAATGGACAGAAAGACATGTTAAATCTCTAAGTATTCTACAGACTGACAGCTTACCAGGTGAAACCTGATTTTTTTTCAAGGAATCATGATCACTTTCATCAGTTCTACCCAACATTTCATTTATGATAATTCATAAAGAATATCTAACATTCTAAGCATCTAGCCCAGAAATGGAAATTATATGGCCCTCCAGCTCCAACTTCCAGTATTCCTCACCACTGGCTATGTTAACTAGAATTGCTAGGAATCATAGTCCAGCAACACTTGGTAGGCTGTGTGATTGTTATCTCAGAACTAGACTTGGACAAAACAGGTAGCAACATGAGGACAAGAAAAAAATCTATCTTTACTTTATTGGTAGAGAATTATATCAGATCTTACTGTAGATAATAATTCACCATCTACACTGGGAACTGCTCCTTTTTTTCAGATCAGTTTACATACTGATCTGAAATTTATGGACTACTTATTCAAAACATATACAACTAAAAATTGAGTTTCTCTTATCCAAAGTGCTTGGGACCAGAAGAGTTCTGTATTTCAGATTTTTTCAGATTATAGAATAGAGTGCCTTTTTGGGATAGCCTCATGTCTCATTCATTCACCGCTTGTGTTGTATATGAAACATGAGAATGGAGACAGACTGAGGATCTGCGAAATAGCAGGAATCCAAGCACAGCACGTGACATGAATCCACACCTTCTGCCATTTCACAGATCCACAGTCTCTCTCTCTCTCTCTCTCTCTTTGCCCCCAGCTACCCACTTCCATCTTTGGAAAGGTGCCTGTGGTGCTCCTCTGAGAGAAAAATGAGCATGAACACCACTGCCACCACCTCAAAGGCAGAAGTGGGCAGCTGGCAGTAAAAGAGAGATCCTGAGGATTTGAGAGATAAATAATCGGAAGTACTACAGCTGCCACTTTGAAAGCAGAAGTGGGTGGTTGACAGCAAATCATTTCATTTTTAGGAAGTTTTTGGATTTCCGATTTCTGGTTAAGGGAGGCTCCTATTAATCTGGCTCCTATTTGAATTTGTCTGCAAAGAATACAAAATGGTCTTTTTATTTATTTATTGTTTCTTATTGAAAATATAAGAAAATTCATTTTGGAAATAGCAAGAATTAAAACTAATATATATAGGAAATAGACATACATAATACATCACAGTCCAAGTAGTATAAATGCTTCAGTAATGTAGAAGATTTCTACAGGCTAGCATAAAATGTAAGTTCTTATGGGATAATGTATTTAGCAAATTATCACACAATCATGTACAGTTCCATACAGACTATTGTCACTATCTTGTTAAAGTACTGTAATGATCAGAAATCCAACACGCTGTTAATTAATGGAAGATCTTGTTAGATTCTTCCTTGGACCTAAAGGTGGTGTTCTTGGATTATTTAAACGGCAAATCAGATGCAGATGATTCAGAGTTAGTGCTCAACATATTAACTAAAGCAGAACCAGAAATAGGTAGTATGTGGGAAAGCCATGAAATAGCATAAAATTTGAAAAATTACAAGGAAAAATGTGCAACACTAATAGTGCCTTTCTGTACTACACAGTTACAGTGCTATTATTCTACTTTCAACATCCTACGGAATTCTGGGGTTTGTAGTTCTGGGGTTTGTATTCTAAATGCCCCCCCCCCAAACTGCAAACCCCAGGATTCTATTGAATTTTGAAAGTAGAATAATAGCACTATAACAGTGTACTGAGAAAAGGCCCACAGAATTAAACTGACATCTTTATTAAATGTTCAGGAAAGAAATGAGAAAACTCTTCATATAATTTGAGCTGTGAGACAACCAAATATTTCTTTTTATTATTTTATGTCATTAGTTCTAAACATGTTGTTGCATTTTTCAAATAAACTAATAAAAAATGAGAAGCTGGTGACTTGTATAAGGAAAAGCTATGAGTCATTCATTAGAGCTTAATCTCTTTTAATTACAGATATATGATGTGACACAGAGTGATTGAGAGGGCTACATTGTCAGTTTTCATCAGCAGGAAACTTAAATAGGTCAATGTCAGACAGCTTTTAAAGAAATCATATTGCAGTGCGGGAGAAATTCTTTTTCATAAAGCAAAATATGAATACTGCTGCTGCCAAGGGAACCAATGTGAAGCCAGTTGTCTACACCTTTTTGGTTCACATTTGCAAAACACGTGTCTGAGAAAGGACTGGGAAACAGGAATGCACGCACAGACAATTTTGACAAATGACCCATTGGTCTCATGGGTATTTGTCTATGTATCTGTGCCTGAAAAATATGTGTCCTTGAAAGAGCTTTCACCTCCCTTCTGTGATTTTTGTTTTGAAAATGTACCCTTGTCCCCAACCAAATATCTTAGCTCAGAAAAAGCTCAGGGAAGCTCAAGAAACTACACCAATATTCCTTGATTGGTACAAGAAGATATCTAGAGCAATATTCTCTGGTTGTTTCAAAGACGAATATAGATTCCACCAACGTACAGTAGATCTTCACAGTGAGTACCCAGTGTAGCTATACAGAGACTTCATCCTGTTCACCAGCAGAATGGGATTAGCATTAATAAAAATGTCTCGTACCCCCTGAGCATACTGCATCGCATTAACAGGCTGTATTGATTTATTTTGAATCCTGAGCAAGATATTCTGGGACAGAACTGTTGTTCAGCTTAAGTAACTGAGGTAAGAATATTTTTTTTAAAGAACAAGTGATCTTATTATAGCAATTCTTCTCATTCTGACTACTCAAGAAAAGCTAGTCTCAATTGGCATAGGCCCAATTTAAAAGATTTCAAATTTGCAACATTTGTCCAGAAACAAATAAATCCATCTCTCCCACACAATGCATAGCTCGCCCAACACACCTGTACAGGCTGAATAAGGAGAGTGATATAAAAGAGAGAGGCTCTTTCAAGTTTTGGTGTAGAGTATTGAGTGGTAAGAAAGGGTGGCTGGAATGGTTTTCTTTTACTTCTCTAGGCTGGTGGAATGGGGAGGGAAAGAAAGCAACTGCAGTCTGGGCATTGCTGGGAGGAAGGAGTTTCCTTTGACTGCTTAGAAGGGGAAGCATAAGTGGGAGGAAGAAACTGGAATCTGAGTTTCAGTGTGGCTGGAAGGGGTTTCCTCTGCCTGTTTCAGTGTGGGGTGAGCAAATGGACATGTTTTCTTCAGCTGACAAGTCTTAGATGACAAGTCAGATCAAGATGACAAGTTTGTCTTCTAAGGGTAAATCAGCTCATCTCCTTGGGATCAGCAGTTGTTGCCTTTTCTGTTCACTCTGGAGATCATTTGCACCATTCTCTAGCTTGGAAAAGATAAGTTCTGATGCTTTAAGCTTTAAATCTTTTTAAAACAGGTGGTGGGTTGAGTAAAATCACAAACCTTATCACTACTTCAGTTCCACTGGAACACATCTTGCCTGGTCTCCAATGGCTCTCTATGGAACTGCCCCCTCTTCAGTCTCAATTTACATTGTGAATCTTACATTGTACATGCCTTCAAGTTGCCTGTCAATTTACGGCAACCCCATGAATTTTGTAAGGTTTTCTCAGGCAAGGAATATTCAGAAGTGGTTTTGCCAGTTTCTTATTCTGAAATATAGCCTACAGCACCTGGTATTTGTTGGTGTCTCCCTCCAAGCACTAACCAAGGCTGACCCTGCTGAGCTTGCATGACCAAATGGAATCTAGTGTCTTTAAGGTATGCAGGCTCCCCAGGAATGCTACCCTGACATAAATCAAGACCTGCCTGTATTGAAGAAATGGACACATTACTTTCCAATCACAGCTCAGTTCTAGATCCCTCCATAGTTTGCAACAGGAAAATATTTTGCAACAGGAAAATAATAAGAAAATTGGTTGACTGGCAATGATGTCTGTGGTTGAGTGTAGTTAAACACTCAATGTTGTATAATGTTGTATAATATTGAAGGTATCAACTGAAGGGGCTGGGATACAGGATTTGAGTCACCAACAGCTTCTAATATCTTGGAAGTAAGCATTAAGGTTTATGTTGCGGGGTGTATACCATAAAGCTTTTTAAAAATGGTCCCAGCAGTATAATTCTTTATTCCAGTTATCTATCAATAAAATTTTCAAGTTGAAGACTGGTAGCCAACAAAGACCTTGGGCCCTTTAGTACCATAAAAGAAAGGTAGAACAAAGCTAAGAAATGCTAATTTTTTGGCCATACTGGCTGGGAGCCATACCCCAAAACAGTAATATTTGCAGCCTCTTAAGCAGAGGTGACCAAGGAAATAAAAGTGCCTTTGCTACTACTCAAAAAGGGCTCTTGTGCCAGGCTAACACGAATACATTAGTATCAGAGATGATGACAACAGAGTGTAACATTGTCATGTCTATGCTTGTTTTGATATACTATAGCACATGTATTTAATCTTTCCAGATTTACAACTAATGTTCTGTCAAGCAAGATTAGTCACATTCTGAAAAAATTAAATAAATCTATCCACTTTGTATCCAAAAGCAAATTATACACCCACAAAAGCTTGTTCTGAAGCATCTCATAATTTGTGTCGACAAGGTGTCATTGTATTCATTTAAAAACAGTACAACCAACACAAATATCTAAAAGGGATTGCAAAATAAATAAATAAATAAATAAAAATCAACAAGAACAAAAGATACAGCAATATATATATATATATATATATATATATATATATATATATTGCTTCTTTCCTGCATTTTCCCCAGGGTACTTTGTCTCTGTTTTATATCCTACAGTTAAATAAATACACAGTAAAAATGCTTCCCTCCACAGAACACTGTGATGCTGATAAAATGCTATTTCACCTCTGCTCTCATATTTCTGGTTAAAAGATGTTCCCTTACTTTTTGAAGTACCTGCAGTATTTTGTTCACCCTCAGTGCACACTGGAGCTTCAGTAGCTCTCTTTATTAAAGCTGTCAGCTCTGATCACCACAGCTGCATTCCTCATCCTGTTCTTCCTGGGAATGTGAGCTTAAAAGTTAGCCTAAATGAATTGCTCTTAGCTGTAATAACGCCTTGGCAATTTCTCATGCAGCCATCACAAGCAATTTGGGAAGCATGTTGTATTTAAACCCTTTATTCTCATTTGATGCTTTCCAAAAATGTCTCAGAGGCATCCCTTGTAGCTTGGAACATTTTGAAGTACTACCTTGCTAATAAGAGGGCTAAATGCTAGAGTGCTAATTCCTTTGATAAGAAATGTGTTTTCAGAAAGGAAGAATTCTTTTGTCTGTTAATAATAGGGGTTGCTGAACTTCTCAATTTGATCTCAACTGACACAGAACTGTAAAAATTAGGGAAATTTTCATGTAGGAGCAATGCTTACTAAACTGTGAATCTAACTTTGCCAAGCCCACATAGGTCCCCCGCTTGTATTACTTCATCAAAAATATTTGCTAGTAGACCAACGCTATTTAAAGTCCATCACATCTGAATAATATTCACACTTTGGAAAGATGCCTGTGCAACCTGTAAACTGCTAATTCTATGGAGCCCACAGGTACCTGCCAAGAGTTTGATATCACCTCCTCTGGCTGCCAGAAGACTTTTGTACAGTGGTTCTCAACCTGTGGGTCCCCAGATGTTCGTGGACCTCAGCTCCCAGAAGCCCCAACCACTATGGTCAATGCTCAGGGCTTCTGGGAGCTGAAGTCCACGAACATCTGGGGACCCACAGGTTGAGAACCACTGCTTTTGTAGCAAGGACAGGCAGAAACTCTTGAGATTTAGGGCCTTTCCACACTATATTGTTATAGAGCTATTATTCCACTTTCAACATCCTGTGGAATTCTGGGGTTTGTAGTTTACTGAGGCCAAAGAGCTCTCTGGCTGAGAAGTCTAAATGCTCTTCCCTAAACTGCAAACCCCAGGACTCCATAGGATGTTGAAAGTGGAATAATAGCACTAGAACAGTATAGTGCGGAAAGGCCCTTAGTGTGCTAATAGTAAACCACCACAGCTAAGTTGAAGGGCTACATTTACTTTGTGATCAGCAAGCTGAATAGGCTGCAACAAATCCTGTTAGTTTTACCTCGCATCAACAGTTTGCATTGCAAACCTAATAATCTAGTCACCACAGGCCCACTGGCAAAATTCTCTGGCACAGCTCTTACTAAGAATGGGTTAGGAATCTAATCACTCTACATTTTGAAGAAAGCTGTTCTTCACCCATCAGGATTGCAATAACTGTCACCCTATCATCAATCCAAATCTATATCAGGCCATTCAACAACTTTATTTTCTAAAAAACATTGTGCAATTATACGTCTTGATTGTTTTAGGAGACAGTTTTAGTTGGGAATAGTCCTGGACTCATTTTTGTCAATGGAAGCCCCATGTGTACTTCTAGAGCTTGGAGAGCATGGAGCTATAGCTTCAACTGGCCTGCCCAGTACAGCTCTTTCTGGACAGAGATAATCTGGCTACAGTTGCTCATATTCTGGTAATTTCCCAATTAGACTACTGCACAGTGCTCTAAATGGGGCTGCCTTTAATAAGCACTTAGAAGCTGCAGTTAGCAAAACATAACTGCAGCTAAACAGCTAACAGGAACATCTTATAAAAACCACATGTCACTGCTTTTACAGGAACAACAGTGGCTGCCAATATGTTTCTGGTCTGAATTCAAGATATTCCAAAGAACGGTAAAAGCTTTAAATGGCATTGGACACTAGTACCTGAAGGAGAATCTCTATCCAAGGACTGAGGTCTGTGTCCCATCTGTGGGAGTGGGTCCCATCATGTGAGCATGTGAGAGAAAGCCTACATTGCTGTAGTGCCCTAGCTGTGGAATTCTCTGTCCTTTGAGTCTCAGTGGTGCTGATGCCACAGTCCAAGCTAAAATATGGCTTCTAATAAAACCTTTGAGGGTGGGGGTGGGGTTCTAATGATTTTTCCCAAATCTGTTAAATCTGTTAGAAATGTTTAACATGCTTTTAGATTATTTCATGCTATTTCAAACTATTCTACATTGTTTTAAATTCATTTTGTTTGTAACCCATCCTGTAATATTGTGACATAGGCTGGGATAGCAAGCAAACAATGAGTATCACTTATATTAAAAATCTAGTAAATGATACACATATCTACATGCTTTTAAAATCCACCATGTACAGCAGAGCTCTACAACATTATCCAGTGGTGGTGGACAACTGTGGAAGACTAGGGTGACACATTAGCTCCCACTAATAATAATAATAATGCCCCCAGCTACCTTCTAGGAGATATGGGAACATGCTTTTTGGCCTCCCTAGGACTTCTAGAGGAAATTTTCTTTCTTTCTTTTTTTTCTTAATTTTATTTTGACCCCAGAGAAGCTCCAAACATGCTGAAAATGCCCTCCAGACAATTTTTGGACATTTCAGAGCAGAAGGCCCCAAGGACCACATGAGGCTCAAGGGCTACACTTTGCCTATCCTTATATAGTACCTGTTCAGACTGTTTACAGAGAAACTTGCATTTACATCAGCCATTGCTCAGACTAGAAAATAAATGACATTTCCCTCTTATAGGTCTGGGTAGAGGAGGAAGAAGGCCTGTACTTACTTACAGACACCCGCAACCTAAAACCACTTCAGCTCCCAACAATGACACAAGCACAGGGAACAGGCTCTGCACTAAGTGCAGATGCAAACATTGTCTCCCAATCCAGTCAGGCAACACTATTATAAGGCTCAATATATCAGCCACAACATCAAAGGTTGATTCAGCATTCATCTTCCAATGGGATATGTGGTAACATCTTCCAGAAATATCCTTCTGCATTTTACAGAGGACGAACATGAGGACGAAAACAGAGGACGAAAAGGTCACTCTATGCAAAATAATAATTGTAGAAGAATCTGACATCAGAAACGGCATCATTCAAAAACCAAAGGGAGAACTCCCAGAGCACTCTGTCACAAACGTTAATGTGGTCATTATTCAGCAAAGGAACTTCAAAGGCAGACTGCTGGGTTACACTTTATCTATATCCTGCAGCTTGAATCGGATAAAGTTTTTTTTGAAACAGTATATCAAGCTGCATCTGTTAATTGCTTTACCCAGTGCCATGATGCTTGTACTATCAGCAACAACTCTTCCAAAAATTGTCATTTTCAATAATATGATTTTTATTGTTCACATACTCAGCATTTCACTTTCCTCTTACCTTACAGTTTATAATTATCCCACCTCTTATTAGATTGTTAGATTAATAGTTTGTGGCTTTTATGAAGTGGATTCTAGTCCACAAAAGCCTCTGCCATGATATATGTGTTAGTTTTTTAAGTTGGTAAAAGACTGAGACTGATTAGGTATAAAGGACACCATGTTAAACTATGAATAAAATAGTGTATCTCCAATAGGGGTGACATTTTAGGACACCTACTTAAACATGAATTCACAGCTTGGCCTATAAAGAACCTGAAAATCTGTGAATGGGTACATTTTAACTCTGGGGATTGTATTGCATTATTGAACAGATGAATCATTCTTCCCTAGTTAGTTTCTTTGTCCTATGATAGTCCCAGCACCAATTGGTTCTAAGACCATGAGAAGACCCTTTTGGAACAAACCTGAGGCCTATGTAGTCCAGCATTCTGAGGCCAACCAGAAACAGAGTATAACTGCAGCATCCTTCACACATTCCCCAGCAAATGATATGCAAGGGCATACTGATGCTGGAGCAAATATATAACCCTCTGATTAGCAGCCATAATGTCTATGAATTTGGCTAATTTCCTTTTAAACCTTAACAAGTTTGCTGCTATCACTACAACTTCAATGTTCTGTATTTAACTGTGCGATGTGTGAAGAAGTACTTAATTTTAATTTGTCCTAAATCTCAGCTTTACTGGATGACTGAATTCTAGTACTATGAGAGAGATACTGAGAAAGACATTGCACTAGCCACTTTTTGTGCATAATTTTGTACATTTCTATCATGTTGCCTCTTATTCCCTTTTTCTTCCAAGCTGAACAGCACCAAATATTGTAATCTTTCCTTGTAAGAAAGTTAATCCAGCACTTGTTGATTTTGTTTGCTCCTTTCGGCACCCCTGCCAACTCTGCAATATCTTTTTTCAGGTGCTTGAGGGCTGGGTCAGTCAGTTACAATTCAGCTTTGTTTTTGGCTTGTGCTTGGGCAGACAGTAACTCAACTCAAGCTACAGCTAGTTGGGTATTAGTCTATAGTACCTAACTCATCTACAACTGGAGTGATTGGAACCAAGAAGAGAATGTCTTAGGAAGGCCAACGAAGGCATCAGTGCCGCAACAAGTATCCTCACTGGCAATGTCTGATTGCTTTAGCATTCAGCTACACAGAAGACGTGGGGGAGTACTTTAATTTAAGATGGCATTTGGCTGCAGCCTTGATCACTTGGCTGTCTACAACTAAAGCACTTTTCCCTCACTTTAAAAAAAACACTATTATCCCAGAAGGCAACAATCTAGCCAGTGAGGAGGAAATGGAGAAACATTGCTGCTACCGTTGATATTGCTACTTTTCTTGCTGTCTCCAAACTACCTAGTAAAAGAGAACAGAAGGACAGGAAGGGTGGCAATGTCACATCCTTCCCTTGAGGATTCTTCTGTACAATGAACAAGCTTTATCTTGTCAGCACAAAATCACCCAGTTAGATGGCTAAAGATGACCCAAGCCTGTCTTCTACAGGGAAAAACAGCCCAGGGTCCAAACAGGATGAAAAATAGCTGTCCAGCATTGGCATAAGTGGCCAGATCAAACTCTCTCCTTCAAATGCAGAGTGGAGCCCATCTACAAACACTTGTTAATTACAGCTGAGAAGCTGGGTGGGGCTGGATTCTTCAACATTACAGTCCTCCCTTTATATTCACAGATTTGAGCTTCACAAATTTGATTATTTGTGAGGCACACACATGCCTTTCCCCATTTTCCTTCTCTCATTCCCTTGTATTTTGCCAGGCATGGAGGAGGAAGGCATGTGCACCCAGACAGAAGGCAAGGGAATAGAGGAGGGAAGGCACACGTGCACCTTCCTTCTGTGCCTCCTGTACTTCCTCCTCCCACTCCCTTGCCTTTGTCCCCAGCGCAGAAAACATTCACCAAGGCAAAAGGCAAGACAACGGGGCAAAAGGTGCACAACAGACTTTCTTCCTTTGCCTGGGTGTGGAGAAGGAAGGCTTGCATGTCAGGGCAAAAGGCAAGGGAATGGAAGAGGGGAGCCCCAGAGGGGAATGGGAGAGGAAGTGAAGTGGGGGAGTTATTCACATTTTTTCACTTTCTGGAGAGTTCTGCGCTCTGAACCCTCATGAAAGTGGAAAGGCCATAGTATAAGCAGGCCAATTTTTCTGATCATCACTGGACACAACATCAGTTTTGGGAGTAGCTCTATTTGAAATCTTCAACTGCTCTTTATGACTCTTTGGACAACTTGATTCCCATTTTGGTTGAAGAGGTAGGATATAAATAAAACGATTGAATGACCCCTTTGATTGTGGTTTGCTGTTAAGCATTTTGGGTCTTTGATGCTGATATACTAAAGGCTCTCTACTTTGGACTGTTCTTGGCCCACACTCTTCATCCCTTATCCTTATAGCACACCTAATCTTCTGGTAACTGACTTGGGTCTCCTCAATCACAGCTCACCTCTCACCATGACTCCAACTACTTGAACTTGACTGTACTGGAATGGTACCTAAAGTCAGAGCAAGACAAGCATGGACAAGGGGTAGGGAGGGAGGCCTGATGCCATCTCAGCCCAAGCAATGTCTCTGTATATCCTCCGAATTCTCAGTCACTACAGCCACAATCAGGTGTCCCAGGACTGCATAATATACTGATGGTGAATGGAAGAAACAAACAGTACTACTCCACAACATCTGATTTGGGCTTTTGGTTCCTCCTTTCACATGACTGTACTGGGGACTTCTGGAAAATGGATCACTTACTCTCATATACACATTAATTGATTACCCCTTATTCAGTGAAAAGATAGGTACTTGTTAGCTTTAGACATATTCTGAGCACAAAGACTGAGTGCTAAAAAAACAAAAGTTTGAACTCATGGTTAGCACCCAGATAACTGAACATTGCCAAAACCTACTCAAAACAACTCCTGTGTGGATTTCTTGTTCCCACATAATCCATTTGATGGATTGATGAGTAACTCTTGTTTCCACACAATAAAAGTCATTATTCACAAGTATAAATATCACCACTAATTACTTGGGTCAGTTGAAATATCAAGATTGACAATAGCAGTGGTATTTAGAAAATCTTGAGACTGTTAAATTACAATGCTTTCTCACCATATACAGAAATGGAACATGCCACAATCCATAGGAATGTAAAATCCTAGTACAAAACACACCAAAAATCAGTGTCATCAAAACCTCTGGTCATAAAGCAGGATGATTCCTATGTCCTCACAGTGCAGATTAACCCACACAACTCACTGCACAATATGCAGCATACAGAGAGCAAGTACAGTGGCCCCTCCACTTTTGTGAGGGTTTGGGGTGCAGAACCCTTGTGAAAATGGGAAAACTACAAATAACTCAACATGTGATACAGCGGCTAAAAAAGCGAATGTGATTCGAGGCTGCATTAATAGAAGTATAATGTCTACATCAAGGGAAGTAATAGTATCCCTGTATTCTGCTTTGCTCAGACCTCACGTGGAATACTGTGTACAGTTCTGGGCACCACAACTCAAGAATGATATTGGCAAGTTGGACTGTGTCCAGAGGAGGGTGACCAAAATGGTAAAAGGCCTAGAAACCATGTCCTATTAGGAGCAGCTTGGGGAGCTAGATATGTTTAGTTTGGAGAAGAGAAGGTTAAAAGGTGACATGATAGCCATGTTTACATTTTTGAAGAGATGTCATATGGAAGATGGGGCAGGCTTGTTTTCTGATGCTCCAGAGACTAGGACATGGAGCAATAGATTCAAATTATAGGAAAAGAGATGACATCTAAACATTAGGAAGAATTTCTTGACAGTAAGCGCAATTCAATAGTGGAATATGCTGCCTCAGAGTGTAGTAGTGTCTCCTTCTTCAGCAGTTTTTAAACAGAGGCTGAATGGCCATTTGTCAGTACTGCTTTGATTATGTATCCCTGCATGGCAAGGGACTGGACTGGATGACCCTCGTGGTCTCTTCCAACTATGATTCTAAGATTCTGCAATTCCATCATTCTGAGAGCCAAAGGGTACAGAGGTTTGAGCGCTGGACTATGATTCTGGAGACCAGGGTTCAAATTACCATTTGGCCATGGAAACCCACTGGATTGCCTTAGGCAAGTAACACTCTCTTGGCCAGAGAAGGCGACAAAGATAAACCTCTCCAAACAAATCTTGCCAAGAAAACCCCATGATAGCTTGCTTTATGGTTACCATAAATCAGAAACAACTTGAAGGCACACACAACAACAACCTCATCCTGTTTACTAATTATTCTAACTCTGAACTCAATACTTTTTGCATGATCTGCTGCTACATAACCAGAAGTGTTCAGTGGTGCCATTACTTTGGGACAGTAAATCTATGTCAGATTTTGCTGGTGCTATTCCCAGGAAACTCACTGGGTGACTTTGGGTGCATCACACACTCTCAGACCCAGAAAACTCTGTGATAGATTTGTCTTAGGGTCGCCGTAAGCCAGAAGCAACTTGAAGGCACATAACAACCACAACAATTCCCAGTTTTATGGGAGCTATCAAAGGTGCTGAACCTATTTCACACTTGCACAGTCTGCTTCTTCATAACTGGTTTTTAAGAAAGCTACTGGCTTACGTTAGCTATCCAAGGTGCTGAACTTAGTTAGGGCTTGGTACACCACTATTTCAGGGTCAACTGTGAAGAACACATCATCTGTTCTCTTTGTGACATTTCCCTTATTCAGGAAGTCTCAGGTGAAAGGATCTGCGGCATTGCAGTCTAAGCATATCCATCACTTAAACCAGCATATATGTCCAATAATTCTGAGTGGGCAAGAAATTGCATGGGGAAAGTTGAGTTCGCAATCACTAGTTCCAGTTGCTGCAATACTGAATGTATGTCAGTTTTCTACAACTAGTGCCCTCCATATGAACTGGGGTAGAACACTCATGATCCTCAAACAGCTGCCATGCTTGTGAATTGCATCCCAACACATCCAAGAACACCAGCTTGGGAAAGTCTAATATACATGCTAGTGTACAGATTCTATCTATCTATCTATCTATCTATCTATCTATCTATCTATCTATCTATCTATCTATCTATCTATCTATCTATCTATTAAAAAAAATGAAAAAGGATCAAACTCATTTAGCTGATGTACACAATCAGTTCAAAGAGAAAAATGAAAGCAAACCAAACATATGAATTATATGATAGATTACAGCTGTCTCCTGTCTAGAAGGCCCCCAACAAAGGAACCAGATGTATAATATATTTATCTGCCTTTATCATGAACCCAGCAGAGATTTAACTCTAGCAAAACTATTCCGGGATTTGAGATGAATAATCTATTATGCATTTTTAACCTAGCCTATGGACAGTCCAGTGCTCTAAAAAAAAAAGAAAAAACCCCCAGAATGCTCTTGAACAGATGCTCTTCATCATCTACAGTGTTAAATGTTTAGGGTGCAATCTAGATTTATTAAAATGGATTAGAGTAGTTTCAGTTACTTTAATGGAATGTAGATTGCACAATTAATAATTTATAAAGTGATAATAGATAGAAAACAGTTTTTGTTTCATTTCCCCCCTCTCTCCAAAAATTCTTTATTTATTTTCCTGCTGATATTAATCCTTCCTAATCCTTGTCTTGTGAGTGTTGTCTAAATCTATTGTAGATCCCACATGCACTTTTTCATTGTGACAAATCAGACAGGAAAAAAAAAAAATAAACCAAGCAAGCAAGCTACTCTCCTAAATTTCTCTGGAATGCCTTTGTAACATCAGGCATCCCATCTGATTCCTCTGTTTTCTCTGACTTTCTTGAGCTATTAAATATCTGGTTTGATGGCACAGTAGACTCTAGTAAGTGAAATTGCCATAACTCCAATAGTTGCCATTGCTTTGGCCCTCTGAAGTCACAGGCAGCTGAGTGATTAAGGAGACATTAGGGAACCTTAGAAATGGAATTCCAAGGTATATAAGCAAATTTTGTTAATTGAGCTACTTCATCATTTTCTGGACCCCCCCCTTTTTTTGGTAGAACTTACAAGTGTAGATTATTGAGTAGTTTTAGAGCATCTAGAGATTTGAAAAATTTTTAAGGAAAAAAAACCCTTAAAAGGCTGCAGTGCTGTTTCTAGTTTTATACAATGTTGATACAGATAAAGTAAGTGTGATCTCAGTGCTCAGCTGCTCCAAAAGTATATTGCTTTGACTCAAGTGGTTTTAAAGAAATTGTTCTATTGTCTTCCAACCCAACTGGAAAGTTTGCTGGGTTAGCATGTAAGTGCTTAGGAAGATGCAGGCCAACGACTCATGCAAGGCAGTACTATATTCCATGGTGTTGCACTACTTTTGTCAAAATCTCATGCTGGTATTGTATACAAACAAGCCATTGCATAGATCTGAATCAGGCCCCATTCTCTCTAAACTAGTTTCACAGATGTCTAATTGAAACCAACAAGACTATTCAGGAGAGAGTCATTCAAAGACTATCATCTCATTGCTATGAATCCCAACAACCATAACACTTTGTGAGGAGCAAGACAGACCTATTTTACATGTTGAATTGCTTGGCCTGGAATAATTTCTGGGTACTTTTCATTTGTATGTGAAGATGTCAGCTCTTAGCAATAACCAGGTTGGATTTTTTTTTAAAGTCTGATTGTCTAGAAACCAATCCAACTTTGGCATCTAGTGTCCTGCAAAGAGCCCCCTTTTTTCAACAGTGGTGTAATGTGATTTTCACCTCAAGGACACAGTATGTCTGTGACTGATTACATTAGCTGTTCATGCCCCAAAGGTCCTTTAATCATGTTTTCAGATTGTTATGCTCTGATTGACATCTCAGCCTTCTTGAAAATTGTTAGATATTCAAAGCGCCAGGCTGTATAAAAACGATTCTTATTACAAAAACAAAAACCCCACAGAATAGTTTCAGTTCGGGGAGCAATTAGGAGGTCTTTGGCTGCAGAAAGGTAATCACGTCACTACATCAAAAAGAGGTTTTAAAATGAAGTGGCATGCAGAAGCCTTTCTAGGTGGTAGAATCATTAATTCTCTCTAAAAGGCTAGGGATGGAGGGGGAGAACAAATTCCCAAGGTTTCTCAGATGACCCCTCCCTTGCTCTGGAACACACATATACACAGCTGCAATAAGGCAGAGGAATTCTGTTTCTTTCCAAAATTAATGGGTATCTTGACCCTTAATACTCTACTTGTATTTCAAATCAATGGTTCTCACTTCAAAGTACTGCACTGGAGACTGGAGCAATAAACAAACAGACTATGTTTCTGCAGAGAGAACACAAACACATCTATGGCCTGGGGATAAGTTAGATTAAACGAAGCAAAATCTCCAGAGAACTAAAAGGCCAATGGCTCCGTGAGGATCACAATTCCTCACACGGTAATCTAAATGCAATCAATGTGGATAATAGCCAGAAATCAAAGTATTCCAACAATTTATGTAAGGGGCACTGGCACTGAGACAGTATTAACCCCCCCCCCTTAGAAACATAGTAATATAAATGGTTGTATTCATCTGGGATGAAACCTTTGAAAGCACCTTCCTTCTTCCAAATATAATGGGGTTTACTTTTGTTTTGTATGGATAATGCTGCATTTTATTACTCACTCTCCACATCACCTGTCAGTGAGTTGATCCAGGAGTAATGCTTGCAGAGTAACTAAGATGGTTATGATGTCTCCCAATGATGTCTATGTAGTAAACTACAAAACACAGCATTCCACAGGATATTGAAAGTGGAAAAATAGCATTATAACAGTGTAGTGTGGAAAGGTCCACAGTTTCTTTCCTTAACTGTGAGCAATTCAGAGAGTGGCATGTTATTTATGTATTGCTTTTCAAGTAATTTTTTTTGAAACAAAGTACAGAGCCATATCAAATCACTAGCAGCTCCCTCAAAAGCACATCTTAGTAGTAGTGAGTAAGCATTACTAATTTAGTCATTACAGTTTGTTAAAACACAGTAATGACTATCAATTATTTCATTACTTTTTGGAAAGCATCACATCCTTGTTACCCTCCAAAAGTAATGCATTACAGATTACACTATTACTTCTAATACAGTATTTAGCAAGCTTTGGTATCAAGCCCAAAATCAGAAATACAGAGAGATAATGGCCTCTGTCTTCATGATTCAGTTTTATGTGAAATTGACACACAGGTAATAACAGGGGAAAAAAGCACTTTATTGTGATGGTAAGTTCAGGGAAGGAGAGAAGCTTAAGCACTCATTTGGAGGTTCTGAAGAGTTCCTGTCAGTCTCTACCCTTACCCCTGGTACCAATTTTTTGGCCATCTCCCCTGCTTTTCTCCAAAATGTTGAAAATTTCTGGGGAAAAGGTCAACAAAGAGTAAATCAAGACAAATTACTTGAAGAAAGTAGGTGACATTCTACCCAAATTAAGGACTTTAAAAATCTTGCTCATATTCCAGAAGTTTTAGAAGGAAGGATCCTTCCTCCTCAAGCCTGTTGCTTAATACACTTGCTGTTCCCCTCTGAGAAATGCAGCCTGCACTCTGGGAGCAAGTCTTGTCTTCTGCTCTCAGGAAACATTTTAGAAGGTTCCTTCGATATGTAGTGGGGACAGGCTGCTGAACAGACCTCAAGCCTGCCTCAAGCCCATTGCCTGACCCATTTGCTGTTCCCCTATGATAAATGTGCCCACACTTTGGGCTTGAGACAGATCGTCATGTGACCAGTAGGCAAAAAGAGATGGAGTTATAAGATTTCTGGATGAAAGTGTTATGTTCCTGAACCAAGGGCCGTCTAGTCAGTGCATAATTTATTGCTGAATTGAGGTGGAGCTGAGTCATTGCAGTGACTTAAGCTCAACCTGAGTTCAAGTCAGTCGACTTGAATCAACATTACTGCTAAACAATAACAAAAGCAAGAATTTGTATGTAGATGTACCTCAACGAATGAACAGTATTTGCTGTAGGAAGTCAAAGTAAAGATTTCTTTCACACCACATAGTTTCCCCCCACACACACACCTTCTACCTAAGGTCATCCTTGAGAATAGGGGCTTCAAATTGCTTACATGTAAAATCAAGGTTCAGCATTTGATCACAGTTTCAGCCATATGCTGAACAGCCTGCTTCATAATATTGCAGTGCCACAGTAGGAAAGTGGTCAGCTCTCAAGAGAGTCCACCAGGCCCAAAGACCTTGTTCTGAGTGAGTCCTTCTTCAGAGAGAGAGAGGAGACATTGTGGGTGAAGTGGCACCAGAAAGCACCAAGTTAATTCCATGGCCACCTTGCCTATGTCTCTTTCAGAGTAAGGCATGGGTGGATATAGTCTGTGTCCTCCTGCCTCAGGCACATGAAAAGCAGAGGTACAAGAAAGGTAATTACTTAGGAATTCTTTGAACAGGGCCAAGAGATGAACTGGACTTTCCTTGGTTTCCATAATAATTGTATTGCCAATTGTTAGCATAATGAAAATCATCTACTATATAAAAGTCAAAAGTTTGTGAGTGATCCTGTCTGTTTGTCTGCATCAGGTAGGCGCAGACCTCATACTATTGGCTGTGTGAGGTGAGAAGACCTCATATGATTGGCTGGCTCTCAAGATTCTATGGAATCCTGGGGTTGGCAGTTCAGGGAGGGGCCTTTAGAACTCTCAGCCAGAAAGCTCTGAATAGGCCAGTTGCTATGGAGATGGGGCCTAGCACCAAGTCTCCTCACGAACCCAACCTCTGTATGTTAACAACTCTGAATAAAGACTAGATTGGGGAATATGAGCAAAAATTACAGGTACTGAACAACACAGTGTGGGGAACTAGAGACACGAGATCTCAAATATGTGTATTTCAACTGTATCTAACACTTAAGGTAAGGTAAGGTGATTCCTAAGGTATTTCTAACAAGTGTTACCTATGAGAAAATAAAATCCCAGGCAACACCTGGTAAATAATGCTAGTGTTTTCATAAATTTTAAACTGTTTTATGATATTTGTAAATAAACATCGCCCCAGGTTTCATCTTCTTTCTATGCTTACCACTTTTCCTCCAACTAGAGTGAATCAACTTCACATTGTACAGTTACTCTGTATATACAAGTTGATTACTGTATATTTTTTGTGTCAGCATTAAAGTTAACTGTAACTTTAGTTTGAATACAAAGTCCCCCCCAACCCAAAAACAGTCAGAAGTTTCCCTTCGTAAATGATCAGACTCCTGGGAAGGTGAGAGACACAGAAGGGAAGGGGAAGAGAGAGAGAGAGAGGGAGAGAGAGAGAAAGGTTGAAGTTCAAACAAGGTGCCAGCTCCTGCTTGATCTATACAGTCTCTTCCCCAAAGGACCATATGGGAGGAATTCTAGGAAAATCCATGTGAAGACAACACCAGGTACTTACTCTAGCTGTGCTATTTTAGTTTTTGTTTAAAATGCACATTTTAGATACCATTTTTTAAAAATAATTTTGTTTTTAAAAAAGTGAGCCATGTTGAGGAATTCAGACAAAAGAGTGAGGTATAAACATATTTTATAAAACTATGTGATATTGTAAAAGGTATGTTTATATAATGTACTCAAGAAGATATGCAAGGAGACAAAGTATTCTTTTAGATTGGTCTGTGGGTTTTTTGGGCTTTGAGATCGTGTTCTGGCTGTATTTTCTTTCAAGGAGAAAACACAACCAGAACACCGTCTCAAAGCCCGAAAAAACCCACAAGAACCAATGGATTCTGGCCGTGAACACCTTCGACTCTACATATTCTTCTAGACTTTTTTTCATATTTCCAGTCAGTTTCAGAAAGGGATGGGTAAATTTATCCTGCAAATGTTGTAAATTCTGATTAAAAAGAGTGTGGGGATGAAATTCCCACCCATCTCAAGGGATGAGTAAATTTTTCAGTTTTATTTTCTCTTACATATGAATTTTGCTGAATTCTGGTTGGAAATGAGCAGAAACATACTTTTCTCTCCCATATCTTGTTTCATCAATGAATAAATATGTACCAAATGCCCTTTTCAGATGGTACAGATCTAAAAGATAGGCATATACTCGCCATATTCTTGATTTATTATTTAAACCAAAGAGCTTTCACAGATAAAGGAATTTCAAAATGAAGTTTCCCTGATAGCTTTCACTATACATACTTTGAGTACAATATCATTATTCCATTCACATCTTGCTCTGATTTCATGTCTTTTCCAATTACTCTTTATCTATTTTTATTTGCCATTTTTTGATATCTAATTAAATTCTGTAATAATTAAATGCCCAACAAAAGTGTGCTCAAACTGCACAGAACACCTCATTGTGCAATTCTATCCTGTGACCGCCTTTTTCTTCTTTTTTAAATGAGTTGCAGTCTCAGGTGGGTGTTGTAGGGAGGGACTGTTTAACCCTTTCCCTTCTTATTATTTGTTGACTTGTATCTTTTTCCTGAACAAGTGGGAGAGAAACTGTGTGTGTGTGTGTGTGTGTGTGTGTGCGTGCGCGCACTAATTTTAAACAGATAAAATGCAGGAAAGGAAAGAGGTAAGCAAGGCTTTAACCCCACTGGTTAACATCATGCACACCTTGTGCATTAATGGCAGGTCAGTTGTGTTCCTAAAAAAGAGGAAGGCAGGGGAGAAAAAAAGGGAATGTGGCAACAGCTTTAAGACTAGCTGGTTTTTATTTCAGCATGAGGTTTTGTGGATATAAACCCACCTCTTCAGATGCAGTACAGAGTGATATGTTACTGAATGATTGTTACTGAATCACTAAAGCAATTAGAACAGAAGCTTGACATACCTCTCTGAATTGGGGGAAAGGTAGTCATGTGATGCCAGGCTTTATGATTTGTCTTACAGAGAAACAACTAATGTGGTATCTGGAGAAAACTGTAAATAAAGTTGATAAAATTATAACTATGTGTGTTTTACTATTTTCAGCATTAGAAAAATGGAGCATTTATTACACAGAGAAACATTCTCATGACTAACGACTTTAATCTTCAGTGTAGCTTCTGCAATTTATTTATGTAGTCAATTATTCATCCATTAATTACTCTGCAACAAATTCTTCTCAGTGTGACTTGTATAAATTCAGATCGAATGCATAAATCTGTGGTTCCTAAATGTTGGTCCTCCAGATGTTTCGGACTTCAGCTCCGGGAAGTTTCACCCAACTTGGCCAACATTCAGTAATTCTGGTAAGCGAAGTCCAAAACACCTGCAGGACCAGCATTTGGGAATCACTGACACAAATAAATGAAGACAAGTAAGTAGGCTTTCACATATGTCGAGTTTTCTGACTGGGAAAAACACTAAACAGAATTATTAAAACCTAAGAATAGTTAATTTTCTTTTCTATTTTGTCTGAACTAGTGAGTGTTCTTCATATAGTAATAATTTTCCCTATCCCTTTGTGAGGAAAAGAAAAGAAACAATGATACACTCATGCAAAATCACCATTTTATTTCAGTAAGACAATCAGTGCTGGTATTTTACTACTACTGTGACAACTGTTTAAATGGTGAACTTTTGACCATATCTTTTTTTAACATAAATGGGGTGGCAAAGTGCTAACACTTTATACTGTTTGAATCCCAAGACAAATATTGCTCTAACATGCATTATCACAGGTGCGAATCATGGAATAAATGTGGTAATAACCCTCATATATCCTCAATACTGATCTGCTCAAAGGGCATATGAATCTTAGATTTGTCTTGCATTCAGTTTTTATTGCCACTAGGCTTATTCACTGCTCACCAGATACAAAACTTCAACTTTAAATCCTTATACATGTCTCATATATCAAAGGTCAGATGAGAGATACCCACAGGGAATATTTTCATATATTCATGATGACAAAGGCTCCAAGACATTTCTCAGACTTGAAAAATCTTCATGTTTTCTTTCAGTGGTCAAAATAAAATATCCAGATTAAACTCTTTGTTTTATTGTCAGAGCATTCACCATGAAATGACTGTGTATATTGTGTGCACCCACATATGTTTCCAGAGTTATTTATTTATTAATCTATTTTTAACCTGCCCTTCATCCTAGGATATCAGGGCACTTCACATTGTGTACATTCATTCTTAACACTTGCAAAGGAAAGAAAAGCTTTCTTGGTTGCTGTTTACAGCTCAGGTTTCCTATTCGGGTTGGCAACTGTATCTCTAATTCCAGTATATTTAAAATCAAGAATGTCTAAATATCCACCATACTGAATTCACTTCTTTATCCTAATGTAGACAGACAGTTTAATACAGAGCACATGGCTTTGGTTCAGATGTAGGAAAGCTAGGATCAAATCTCTGTTCAACTATGAAGTACATGGAATAGATTTTGGAATTAAACCGTACCAGGGGTTGCTAAAATGAAAGAATCCCATTTTTGCTACATCTTGTGTTCTTGGGCAAAGGATAGAATGTAAATGTGGCAAATAAGTCACTTTTAAAAGAACAGAATATTATATTGATTGTTATTTTATGATAACGAAAATAGAGACCTCTAAATTCTACCAATTAAAACCATGACAATGTAAGATGCCTCCCTTTCTTTTCTTTCGATAAAATATACTTAGGCAGAACATTTTGGAATAAACAGCCTCCAAGACAATGCTCAAGCTCTGGCTTTCTGGCTTTTTGGACATCAGATTATTTAATTCTTAGTATCATTGGATATGCTGGGCAGGGAAGATAGAGGTTGTAGTCCAAAATATTTTGAAGCTCTGTTCTGTTTTAAGAAGTGGCAGAGCACGATATAAAGGCAGGTTGAAAAGATAACTGTACTCCAGTTATTCTATGGGCTTTACCTTTGTGTTTTTGGAATTTCAGGCTATCAACAGGCAAAGCATAATGTGGCTGCTGAGACTCAGGCCATTTCCACACGGGGATATAGCCCGCACTGGGATGACCTCACCAGGAGGTTGTCTACACCGCAGGGTGTACTATGGCGGTTTGAAAAGGTGATGTTCTACACCTCAAAGCGCCCTCGCGCGGCCGCAGGGGTGGCGCCGCGTGTTTTATAAAGACTACCTTTCAAGTGGTCTTTTTAAAACAAGAGCACGCTAGACCGTCGCAGCGCCCCGTGAAGAACTGCAGGGGCGCAAGTGCGTCCCTGCAGAGCTGCCCGGGGCCAGGCTTCCAGCTGGCGCGCTGCCCCGATTGGCAGAGCGCTGCCGGAAGCCGCTGGATGCCACCGGGCGCTGCCGGATGCCGGCGGCATGTAGAGCGGTGAACGCACGCTGCTCTCCGCGGGGACGGAGCCACCTGGATTAAGGTAAGCTCTGTTCCTGCATGCGCCACCCCGTTTCCCTGCGTTTCACGCCCCCCCCCGTGTGGAAAGGGCCTAAAGGAGAGATATGTGCATAAGGCTACCTACTCAGCTCATAAACTAGGGATGAATTTAGAAGTTAACCCCAAGCATCCACTGATAAACAGTTTAATACAAGAAGCACTCACCTTTTGATGGCTTGTTATCTGACAACTCACTCTTTTGATATTTCCAAATTAAGCACAAATTCATTAATCTGAGGGAAGGTCCAGTTTTTTTATCAGTTCTTGTCTATGAAGGCTTGCATGGAATCGCTTGCATGTGTGTGCTACTTGCAAAGTGATCTGAGAAGGGGGGAAAGTTGCTAAGTTGTCTGAGAGTTTTTGCAAACGGCATGAGTACAGTTGGGAACAAATGAGGCTCTGTAAGTCCTTCATGATCCCTACAGTATGGTACCTGGGTTCCACTTTTCAACCAATTTTGCTTTCTGACAGTGCTCCAGTCCCTAAACCAGTCAGGTAAAGGGGGATGCTTGTATTACAGCTACTATTAAAGAGCTATCACTAGCTCTTTAAAACTAGAAGGTTTTATTCTTTCCTCAGAAAGAATAAAGTGAAAATAAAACCAGAACTGTATGGATTTATTTTATAGTGCCAAATCCATTGTGTTTCTGAGGGACCCAATAACTCCTGCATATGAGATTGTTCAGTTTCTATCATTACTGTATCAATTCTGTTGGAGCTCATGAAACGTATTTGGACCAGATATAACTGGTTATGACAACAGCTTTTTCTCATCTGATTTCTGATAGTACTGAATGTCACTCTGAAGAGTGTTTGCTGCAGTAAATGGCTCCCGGTGAGTGTATTATGCATCTTAAACAAAAACGCTAGAGGAACTGAACTTTGTCCTGAAGTTACAGTTGATATATTGCAGATTCAGTGCTTGTGGGTGGCTATCACTGCTGGCACAGTGATTTTATATGTACATAGATCTTAATAATGCAACTGCATTTCTCAATTAACTCAATTGGATATTTGGCAGCTAGCTTTTTGAAAGTAGTTTGGAAGAAATGCTCAGTGTGACCTGTACTTATGCATAAGAATACATTGTCCCCAACTGTTTCTTTCAATGTACCATAAAGTGTCTAGCACTGTATGATACCAACCAATATAGGACTGTGTGTTTCCACCAGTTTTAACTATGTGATATTCTGTAATGGCCAGTAACATATTTATCACATCAATATACTGGAAACTTTTCCCCCTTACATGGGTAAAGTCTATTGGGAAAACTCGTGAGGCTTAGTTTCCACTTGGTACTGCTCAATACTCTCTCATTTTCATGCTATACCAACATTTTTTTTTTCATTCTTACACTGTTTTAATCATTCTTCTCAGTTGCATGGTGGGTGCAATGGACATCATACGAGGAAAAGCTATCTTTTTATTTGCTTATAATTATTGGAGGCTTGCAATGATTGATTTTACAATTAACACAGCAACAATTTTATCATCAGTCTATTTTAACTCTGTGGATGCATTCTGCTGACATGACAAGCCAGGTTCTGCAGCAATCTTGGCTTGTCATGAATGAGCAGTGTCCTGCAGACAGTGTCCTGCAGACTGCTCACTTGCTTCCTGCTCACAGAAGGAGCAGTCAAACAAACCCCAGAGATCCATACCACATTTTGTGAGTTATCATGTTATCTGGCAGTGGGTAGTTTGCATTGTTTGGTTTGGTCTCTCTTAACAAATGAGCAAAAGAATCCAGGGTTTTCTTTGTCAGCTTTTCTAAGTGGACAGATCAGAAATTTGCCTGCTGCCAGAGTAAACTAAATAATTGACACAATAAACTAAAAATGGAGCAAAGCTCTATTATCCATTTAGCAACTCATAGCAAAAGGGACTGAACAGTATGCATTACCACACTGTTTGTTCATAAGAAACCAGAGCTCCAGTAGTACCCTGGCTTATTATGTTATGTAAATATACCAAGTAGAAATGTGTCTGTGGAGCTGCAGGTATGTATACATGAACAATAGTTTGTATACATGTAAATAGCAAGGTTTTTTTTTTTAAAAAAGCAGATTTTCCAACTCTATAAAAGGTCCAGCAGATATCCCATGCTTAAAAAAAAAAGGAAAAGGGAAAAGGGAAAAATTCAAAATAGATTGTGCTTTTCCCCTTGTTTATAAACTGTATCAGTGGTATAATCAGTAATCAGGAGTCAATAGTCCTTATCTACTATATAGTAATAATTCATTCTTACTTCAGTAAAAAAAAAATTCTCTCTAGTCTTTCTGTCTCATTAAACTTGAGCTGCCAAAACTGATAGCTCTCAAATACTGGTTATTTTCTAGATTCACAATAATCTTTAAATGCTACTAAAGCTTCTGAAATATTTTTCTGCATACTCATGATGTTATAAATTTCCATTCCAATGCTGTATTGTCAATACACAAACATGCATAATACATAGCATAATTTCCGCCCATTTTTTTCAGCCACACATCTATCAGCTTTCCAACTGTGCAGTTATTTTCAGTGAAATATTTTGTGTCTAGCTGCATGCTAAAGACACACACACAGCATTATAATTTGTCTTATCAACTGTCTTATTTTACAGAGTTGTTATACTTCCCTTGGTTGGGAACCTAATTCAGGGATTGGTGGTTCAGGATCAGAACTCCAGAGTCAGATCCGCAGCACAATGTCCTCATTCCAGTCTACTTCTGCCCCACAAACTGGGACTGCCATCCAATGAGGCCTCAGTCATCCTTCTAGCTTCGTACCCCTCCCTTCCTTTGCACAAGTTCCTGCTGTACCATGCTTACCGTCATGCTAGCCTCATCACATGACATCTGTTGATGGGGATGGGCAGGGGCAGGGTTTAACTAGGGAGTTCAGTTGGCCTGCCAGCTCTCAGGGTTTTTACTTTTCCTCTGGTAGCAGGCCTGGTGTGTTCATTTTGTTTTATTATTGTATGCAGCTTTTCCCTATTTGTCACAACTTTTATGTGAAGCATTGTGAGAACTGAGGGAGATCCATCCATAACAGACGGTATGAACTTATTCACTCTCAAAAGGTGGGGTCCCAGTAAACTGTTTGCAAATAAGGCTCAGTGGCAAATGCCCAGGTTAGGAAGCTTACTTGCTTGAATCCCCCTTTGTGAGGTAGAGTCACATAGCAATTCACACTGCAGTCAATGCTGATCTCAGCACTTCAAGTTGAATTTCCTAGGAGGCAGGTTGGGAAAACAAGCAGGCTGGCTGATGATGGAATCCAACTCTTCACTGTATAACAGGTAGGTCAGCAGATGACTGGATCCATGCCTTGTGCTACCCCTGTCCTATACAATAACACTGTGGTAATTTTTCTCCTAAACTGTAAGTTGTCCTTGCTTGTTATTCTCCTTTTTTCCTGTACATTCTCTTCCCCTAAATAGCAAGGGCCACAAGCACTTACAGTATTCAAAATAAAGGTTTTAAATTCCAAGATATGCTACCCTTGTTTTCATTAGGTATTGACATTTGCATTTAATTTGTGTAAAATTTCTCTTTAAAGCCATTTTTCTTATCTCTTCTCCTTGATTTACACTTACAGTGAATTATACTTGATCTTAGCCAAAAGTTGAAAAACAATCTTACAATGAACTAGAATTGCATCACTGGAAATTTTAGGTCAGCATAGAGAAACTGCCTCTGTACCAAAAGCTGTACTGAAAGCTGGACAGTCAAGAAAGCTGAATAGAAGAAAATCAACTTACTTGAAATGTGGTGCTGGAGAAGATTTCTACAGATACACTGGACTGCTAAAAAGACAAATGAATGGACCCTGGAGCAAATCAAGCCTGAACTCTACCTAGAAGGCAAGATTACTAAACTGAGGCTGTTGTACTTTGGACATATCATGACAGGGCATGACTCACTAGAAAAGACAATATAGTCAGCCCTCCACATTTGCAGGTTTCACTTTTGCTGATTTCATTATTCATGGATTATTTGCTGTCACCTCTGCTGCCTCCCTAGGCCATTTTTAATAATGACTGCAAGCCTTGTGAGACCGAGAAACTGTGAATGAGGCTTGTAAGTCCCTGTTAAAAAGGGTGTGGGGCAGCAGTGGAGGTGGCAGTAAGCCCCACCAGCCACTCATTTCTGCCTTGTGAAGGAACCCTGATGCTTCAAAGGCATCCATGTTGGGTTGAATATGGTGATCATACTCCTTTTGTGTGTTAAATATGGTTTGGGAGGGCCTAGAGTTATTCATAATCCCAGTGATATTTTCTCCAGAGAATTTGGCAGCTCAGTTTCAGTAGATTGAAAACTGAACTTTAATACTTTCCTTCTGATGCATCTTCTTCTTGTGTATTCTATTCTAAAAAATATGCCCCTTTCCCTCTACTATCGGCACAAGCCTTTGGTCCATTCCAAACTAATGTGGCGGTTGTACTTCAGCCCAGTCGACAAGCCAGAACTCTCCCATCAAAATAATTCTTTTCTCTCCATAGACAACTCTCCTTAAGTCTCTGCACTAGTTTCCTGTCTACTCCCACATCTAGCACAAGGTTGTAAATCTTGTCCTCTGTTCTGTCTCTAACACCCAAGCCCAGAACACTTCCATGAGAGCAGGCTATTCTAGCATTGAAGTTTAAAGAGAACACTTTATATTTGGGGAAGAAGGGAGAAGGAGGCAATTGTGGTCTCTATCACCTACTCACAATCTAGGATAATCCTGGGTTTACATGGAGTACTAAAAAAAACAACCATTTCTCTTTTTTTGACCCCTTATACCTAGAACTCACTTCCAAGATATTTAACTGTGCAAGGCTTCCTTAGTTTATGAACTGAGGTAAGAAGTTTGAATATCATTCTTGCTGAATGATTTTTCCAGAACGTTCATTATAGTATATAGAGCTAATCCAGAATCTTCAAAGAGTCAATGACTACAAACCTTATTTCAGAGATTTACTAGGTATATTTTATCATTTACAAAATCCCTTGCTTCAAAATGGAGTAAGTGGGTGTGCCTATAAATATGTTCATGCTTCATTTCCATTCATTTGTTACGATTTAGGCCTATATAATTTGTTCAGATTTTTGTTCTGTCTCTTCTGTACAGCAAGGCAAGGTACAGAAACTCAGGAGAAGATTTTAATGATGGCATTAGCATATGCTTTTTTGCCTCCTGGTATGAAGTGTAACTTTAACAGACTGGCAAACTGCAGGACATAAGTGTTATATGAAATTCAGTATATTTTAGCATCAGCACCCCAGTAGCATACATCTAAGAAATCATCCTAACAAGCATTACAAATATAATAAGTGATCCAGAAAAAATATGCTGGCTCATAATCAAACTGACTAAATAGGACTGATGGTATTGATCAGTCCTTGTGGTAATATAATGACATCCTTTCTACAAAATAACAAAATTATCTGTTATATTTTGCTGCAAAGAATAATGTTCATTCTTTACTTCCAAAATGTTTCAGAGATTTTGACCATTTTCCTACTTGTTTTTTTTTAAAGTTAAATATATTTTAAATGTATTGTATTAGTAACTTGTCAATGCACTTCTGAGAACACAATGAGTAAGCACTATTCCATTATTTTTTGAAAATAATTTCTCAAGCTATGCTTCCTATTAATTTTTGATTAATATACTGGGTGATAACACACAGCCTACTACCTGTGGGATTATATGACTGTCATCTCTCTTAGTGCTCACCTAGAGTGTAACGCTCTACAAGGGTACCTACTCAGGACTCTTCTTCCATGCCCTCCCCAATGTAAGTGAGTGTCTTGGCACTTGGCATGCTCCCATAGAATGGTGGCTATCTAAAAAGATGATGGCTGCTCTTTTTCTTAGCTGTGACTTGCAGCTGGATGCTGTACAGGAGCCCTTTGCCCTCCTCTGGCCCCACTCTTCTTTAGATGCTAAACTGCTCTGAGAGGACACACCAGCACTATAAATGTGTGCTGGCTGCAGCTGGGGAAAGAGGTACAACTAAAAGCATATATTGCCACAGAATTCCGGCCCACATGTACAATAGAGTCCTGTACAGCTATTTAACATTCCTAACTTTGCCTCTAGGACTTGGTACTGATGTCACGAGTAATGGGAAGTTACATGTACTATGAAGAACAAATATGTACTAAGGATGGATAAAAAGAAAATACCACACAAATATTTTATGAGCCACAGTAGGACCACAATGTGCAACGGTTACATCAATTTGAACTTGAAGATTTACTGGGGAACAAAAGTAGGTAGAGGAGAATCTCCATAGGTGGCCAGAACTTCAGATATTTGCTTATATTGTTTACCACAAGGTTATTAACAGTAGGCTATAAGTTACTGAGATCTGGTGTGGTGTATGGTTTGACCATTGGACTATAACCCTGGAGACCAGGGTTCATTTCGCTGTTCAGTCATGGAAACTCATTGCTTGACCTTGGGCATGTGACACACTCTCATCCCCAGAAAACCCCATGATAGGCTCACTTTAGGGCCATCGTAAGTCAGAAATGGCTTGAAGGCACACAACAACATAAGTTGCCTCACAATAATCACTTAAGGGGACCCCCCCCATAAATAATGTAAATGTTGGTATCAGAAATACAAAACTGTTCTCATAGCAAACCTGAACACAAACCCAGTATTACTCATACTAAACACACAAACATAGCCTTAAAGGCTTAACTATATTTTAACATTAAATTTTTCTGGTTTTTATCCAAATGAGTTTTTTATAAGCAGCCTTGAACTCTATCTCTGAAGAAAAGGCAGGAAATGATAGATAGATAGATAGATAGATAGATAGATAGATAGATAGATAGACAGACAGACAGACAGACAGACAGACAGACAGTCAGTCAGTCAGTCAGTCAGTCAGATAGACAAGCAGGCAGATGAACCGACAGATACAGGAGGCACTGACCTATTCAAAACAAGTTGCTGCCATGAACAAGATTTTCAAATCCTTTTTAGACATGCTAAGCCAGCATTGTATAGTGGTTTGAGCACTGGACTACTATTCTGAAGACCAAGGTTTGAATCACCATGGAAACCCACTGCGTGAACTTGGGCAACTCACACTCTCTCAGCCTCAGAGGAAGGTAAAAGCACACACCCTCTGAATAAATCTTGCCAAGAAAAGGGTGTGATAGATTTGCCTCGTCATAAGTCAGAAATAACTCCAAGGCACACAACCACCACAAAACAGAAGGTAGTTAGAGCCAAACAGAATGTGTCTTTTCGATGCTTTAGATGATAGCCAGAGTGTATAGGGGCTTATCCATCAATACTGGATTTTTCTGTATATCCTTTTACAGCACGGGAATCTCTTTGTTCATCTCTATGACACATAGAAATGAAATCAACTTCTCTGATTATACCACGTTTTCAGATAATGATACGCTCTGTGTCTCACTCATACACTCTCACATGTAAGTCTTGTATAGTGTTTTGGACTTACAAATGCCTACATTATCAAAGGTTAAAATCAAAGTGATTAATGGTGATATTATTCAATACAATTTAACATGAGAGAAAATCTCTGTTGGATAATAATGTAAAATAAAATTAATGCAAGAGAAAATGCATCTTTAGTGAAATGTGTCCAATGCTTCTGTTTACTTACAGGATTAAATTTTTTAAAAGGTTCTCTTGAATTATCACTATAACTACACAACACTATGTTAATACCTGCACAGCATGTAAAATATCATGAAAGCTTTCTATTTTAAAGACCTAAGAAGTGAGATGATGTTGGTTTGAGCAGAGGTGTTATGCTAGGCAGCACAAAGATCTGTTGTTTAACAATCAGGAAAAAAAGTGTTGGAGGGCAATGAGAACTCATTGTTTGTTCCTTGGATCCTGACCACCTTGCAGAGCTAAATCAGGAAGTGATGCCGAGCTGCAGCCAGTTGCTCCACACAGGGAAAGAGAAGTCTTGCAGACTCAAAGCAATAAGTCTTAGTGCTGTTTATTCAACAGAGCACATAACATAAAAGTTAGGGCTTCTGGCAGCATGCCAAGTAGCATAAAATAGTCAGGCACAATAATCAGCAGAATGGAACACAGATTGATAGCATGTCTAGATGCAATCAAAAAAAAAAAAAAATCCCTTACAGCAGCATGACCAGAGGCAATTGAACCTAAGGTAATGCACATTGTTACACTTAAGCCTTTTTAAGGGCTTAACCACACCCCAGTCCATATGGGGTCACCCAGTTGCATTTATAGCACACAACCTCCTTGAGGTAGGCTAGCCAAAACATTTCCTTGCAGCTGTGCCTCAAGGCCACATCACCTCATCTCAGCGTCCACTAGTCTTAGAAAAACCTTTCCTGATCACACTAAACTCCCACTCTGAATGCCCTGACAATCTCAGCCTACCGTTGCAGAATGAATGTAACCCAGTTAGGCCACAAGCTGCTAGTACAGAGTCTGGGAAAATTTTCCACATCTCGGCTCCCAGAATTTCCCATTCAAATAGCCACAGGATTTCAGGTGTTATCCAAAAAAGTAACTTTTCCAAGCTTTTTAGATTAAAAAGAATCATAGGTCTAGGAAGGATTGAGCTGCTTTGTAATTACTCCTTGGATATAGTTCAAAGCCATGTTACTATGGCCATTTCTGCACTACACTGTTACACTGCTGTTATTCCACTTTCAACATTTTGTGGAATTCTGAGTTTACTGAGGCCAAAGAGCTCTCTAACTGAGAATTCTAAATTCCCCTCCCTAAACTGCAAACCCCAGGATTCCATAGGATGTTGAAAGTGGAATAACAGCACTATAACAGTGCAGTGCAGAATTGGCCTATCTTTCCCAGCGAGAGTTACCTTATTACATGGCATACAAGGTACTGGGTCTTAGTGTGCTGCTCTTCCTGAAATTTTTGCCCTTATCTTCTATGCGTCTTTGCACTAAGGCAGAAAATTCAGAAGAATACAGAAACCAGTCATATGAATAACATAACATTGCCGAATGAACCAATCCACTTCTTAATAACAATATCTTGATGTGCAGCCATTCAAACATAACCCTTTTGCACTCTCTCCATTTACACAGCATCTGAAATTGTCTTTCCTGTGTATTTTGAAGACCAGCTATTAATCTGTCAATAATTCATATGAAGTACAGTCAGAGCCAGGAAATATCAAGCTGTGGCTTTAGAAACAGCACAGGCACTGCACTGTCTTCGTTGCATGCAGACCAATTATTTATACAGAGAAAAAAAAAGCTTTATAGGAGTCTCTTCTCTTTCAGCTAAAAGACACAGCTGATTGGAGGTCCCAGCTGCTCCTAAATTTGCAATCAGGGCATTTTAAGAACAGGGTAAAGGGAAAACTGCAAAATGCCTGGAGAAGTTTAGCTACAAACATTTCCTGGGTATTTCCATTACAAATATGGAATATGTAAAAGCAAAGCAAAATGCAAATTATAACTTCAATAAAATAAGCTACATTCATTATTAGTGTGTTTTTGAATATATATTTGCAAGAGCAACAAGGCAGATGAGTAATATCTTCTCAAAGCCACTAGACTCCTGCTAACTTGACAAAGAACAAGTATTTACAATTTACCACATACAACATGGTCCATAAGGGAAAGGTTCCATCACAGATCCTTAGTGTACATATTTCTTAATGGCCTGGTAACTTTGTTAGCAGCTTTATGGCTAGTTTTCATATCTGTGTACACTATATTACACAACACTTGAGAACTCACTATTTATACATTCAATAGTGAATCCTCAAGTGTTGTGTAATATAGTGTCACTGAACTAGTGCCACTGAAAAACTATTATGGCTGAAATTATACCCATGTTATCTAGTAAATGTGCCTCCTTGGAGAACATTGCAATCTGGGGGAAAAAAGAGTTTAAACTGGCAAGTGCTTTTACGGTCTCAGACTGCCCTTTTTTGCTCTTTGTTCTTGGCCTTGATTCACATATCCCACTGCCTGACACCTCAGAACTTCAAACATCCTAACTTTCTCTCTGTCTTTTGACAATACAGTTACCCATGCAAATATCTGGTTACTAACATTGCTTCTGCCATCAGGTTGCTGGGCTTCACCGGATTCTATACTCTATTCTTTATTTTGGAGAAAATCCTGGGTGAAGGGCAGTCATGGTGAATGTGCACAAAGGCATGTCTATACAAAACATAAAGAAGATATTAAAAGCTACCGAGATGCTGTGAATCAGAAAGATGAAGCAATAACAAAGGGAAGAGGTCATGTTCTGGCCATGCTGTGCAAATGAACAAAGGTGCTGTATGGGAGTTTGTTCCTTTTGAAATTGTTTGCTATCAATAAGATAAACTTTCTCCAGTTTCTTACTAGTTTCTGTGGCTTTTTTTCCTTTGAAAATCAATGTGTAAAGCAATTGATGCTGGTAGCAGCCGTAAGTCAGCTCATACTCCAAAACCACTTCCCTCTGCCCCAGATCAATGGAAATGCACACTGATTACCCAGAGGAAGTTACAAGCCCATTCCGACTGTGGGGCTGGGTAGGGGGTGTGAAGTTACAAACAGTCTGTCTTTTCCACAGTTCTGCTGACTTATTCCAGTTAGGCAAGAGGTGAAGGCAGTTAAACGAAAAGAAAAGAAATCAATACTTTACACATCGATAGATAGAAGGCAGAAGGAGGGATGGAAATTTATAACTGGTTTCAATGAAAGATAAACTGGTTATGGTGATTCCAGAATGATATAGTTGAAGCCTCTCAGGGGACTGAGAAGTCTTGGGATCCAGTGGAGCCAAGTCTTTTCTTGGAACAACCCATTCTGGAGGTGACCATTGAGTGCAATACTACTCATAATGCGCCTGTATCTGAAGAGCCTTTCAAGGGTGTACTTGGAGGGAGATGTCCAAGCAAACATGGTAGCCTCCCAGCAAACCTCTTCTCTACATTTCTACTTCATCTTAGCCTTTCAAAAACTTTAGGGAATGTCTTACACAAATATGCAGGTGAACGGTTGCCCTACGTGATACTTACTTTACGTTCATACATTTTCAGTTGCCCAGTGAATGGTTTAGGAGTTCCTGATTCAGAAATTCTTGAAATTTGATTTTAAATAGGCATACACAGGCTATAGGCAACATACAAATGTAATAATGATATCATGCAATATGTTATGTGTTGTCCTTTTATAATTTTATATAGCCTCGTTAAAAAGGTATTAAGAGAATACAGGCCTAAAGTGTTGGGCTTTTTTTAAACAGACTTTTGAATGTCATGAGCTCTGTTCCTTGTTTCATTTGTTGGTACTTAGTTTAGATAATGCTATGATGGAACATATTAATGCTTGATAGAATTTTTGGTTCAGGCAAATTCCATAGGTTTTGGCAGTGGAAGAGAGTTAAATGGAAAATAAATTTTAGTTTTATTATTGTTGTGTGCCTTTAAGTCATTTCCAACTTACAGTGACCCTAAGGTGAACATCATAGGGTTTTCTTCACAAGATTTGTTCAGAGGGAGTTTTGCCTTTGTCTTCGTTTGAGGCTAATTTGCCCAATGTCCCTCAGTAGGTTTCCACGGCCAAACAGAGATTTGAACTCTGGCTTCTAGAATTGCAGTCAAACCATTACACCACGCTGGCTCTAAATTTTAATTTACCTTAAATATAGGGAGCAAATGTATTTTTTAAAAATTAAAAAGCCTTGTTATTGCTTAATATGGCAAGCTGGCTGTTCCCAACCACAGCAGATTCCTTGAAAAGAAAGCACTCCTACAAACAATACTATTTCATCATGGCACAAAGTGAAGCAGGAGAAGGCACTAATATACCTTCACTTTTGCTAGCTTATGAAAATGCTTGCATTTTTAAAAGAGCTGTCTGCCTTTGTTTCAGGGACTGTTCTTCCAGAAAAATATGACTAGAGATACACCCACCATGTCTCTACCTGTCACATAAAGCTCTTCTGATAGCAAAGAGTCTGGAAAAAGCCTGTGAAAGGTCAGTTTTGATGCCTAGCCTTGGAAGATAATGCAAACATCTAGTCAGGAACATTTTATTGTTGTCTACCTTCAAGTCACTTTGGACATTAACTGACCCTAAGGTGAATCTATCATATAGTTTTCTTGATGGGATTTGTTCAGAGAGGGTTTGCTATTTCCTTCTTCCAAGGCTGCACAAGGTCACCCAGCCAAAGGCTTTCATGGCAAAATGGAAATTCAAATCCTGGTCTCCCAGAGTGTTAGTCCTGCGTTCAAGCCATTACATCACATTGGCTCTCAGTCAGGAATGTTAGTGAATGGAAAGTTATCGTGGCACACATGCAGTGAAAGATGACCTGGCACCTTCTACATTAGACAGTACAAGTCCTGAACTCAGGGGCTTCGTTTTGTTTAGATGACGCTTTGTCAGAATGGGGCACAGAAATGCATTTCTTCCAATAAAGCTGGATCCTTGATTCACCAGCATGGTCTTCTAGTTTCTCCTGGAATTACTGAAGAAAGAAATTCTCCTTCATTCTTAATGCTCTATGTGGGGGGAAAAGATGTCTGTCCCCATTATAGTAATAAGGTCATTGGTGAATTTACAAGGGTAGTTTTATTGGTGGGAGAAGGGGGATATCCTTGTAGGCAAGTGTGGAGTTACACAAGTGATAACCTGGAGAAAGACTCCACATCTCCAAAACAGAAGGCAAAAAGGAAATTGAGTGATAACTGCAGAGGGAGGATGTGTCGATAGAGTGAGAACAGAAATCTATACATCCTTTTCCATGTTGGGTTGCTTCTACATGGGTCAGAGTGGCTGTATGAATATTTCCAAGTATATTTTTACACACCCACACGCACATGAAATATTGCCTTAGC
This sequence comes from Iguana delicatissima, assembly GCA_948472985.1. Taxonomy (NCBI): domain Eukaryota; kingdom Metazoa; phylum Chordata; class Lepidosauria; order Squamata; family Iguanidae; genus Iguana; species Iguana delicatissima. The sequence goes on from CAOKZL010001807.1 coordinate 68,341, forward strand.
TTTTTTTTTTAAAATTGAGATTCTTGGAAATGTAGTTCATGCAGCATGGAAAATTATCAACCCCAAATGTGACAAAACCAACAAATCATCTTTGTAATAAAGAAGATTACTGCTTGTGAAAAATTAAGAAAAGAAAATTGAGTTTCTTCATTCTGTGTGATTATTAGGTTGATCATGACTGAAGCTCATTTTTTAAAAAGTTGCTTGTATTAATCAGTATATATGTTTGTAGTAACTCTATATTTTATTGATGTTATTAAAAGATTACTTATAATTAGCTTCTACAAAACAGAATGTTCAAAAGTTATTCAGTGGCTTTCTAAATGACTATATTTCCTGATGTTACAGAAAAGAGATGATAATGTTGAATTTATGTAATCATATATATCTTCTCCAATTGCTAGAAAACATCTCTTGCTGAGGTTTTCAGAGACTTTAACACAAATTCAGGCTTCTGTTAAAAACACTGGTTACCTGACAAAGCACTGGTTACATGAGCGTATTTTTATAATATTATTTTATAAAACAAAATGTTAACTTTTCCCATTTTATCTCTCACTTCAGGTGCTATTATGGACTAACATAAAGAATCAACTTCCCTCCCTTTCTTTCTCTCAGATCTCTTTATTTGCACACAAGGAAGTTGGCACAGTTGTCTTTCAACTCATATAGCATGATTACATGTTTAAGTGGGAATGTATTTTCACAGACATATTGCTGAAGTGCAATGCTCTACTTTCAATATAAAAGATTTTTTTGTTTAGAGAATGCTTCAAGAGCTATGCAATGTTCATTATGAAAAAGTACCCAAAAGATAGTAAGAAGCAGCTAGCAACTGCTTGCACATGAAATTGTTTGTGACTGCAGTTATATAGCATTTGTTTGCTCTCCTTGTGCTGTGCTGAATTAGTGAAGCACACAGAAGTAGCTCTTTGCCCTGCGGGTGAAAGAGCATGGCAGACTGAATGGAAAGTTCTTTGCTACTTCTGAGGGAAAATATGACCTGGGAGTCATTTCTCAGATCATCCTTTAAAATAACAATAAAAATCCTCTACACAAAACAAGGAAATACGCTTTCTTTAATTGAACTGGATTGTGGGGAGGTAAGAGCCTGAAGAAGTAGAGCAGAAATTAAACACAGATACACACCGCCTCTGGTTTGTTGGAAAATTTAGATACAATTTAGAAATAAGGTGATGAGGCCACTCAACTTAGTAATATAATCACCAGGAAACATATAAGGTGTGCAGAGCTGTGGAAATTAGATCAAAAACAGAATAGAGAGAGAAGAGCTGAAGTCAGAAGTTTTGGTTAGGTAATAGGACATTTAAGTTCAAAGTAAGTAGATGGATGACTGTGGTGATCACTTGGGTATAAATACTATAAATACTAAAGAAATATAATGCATAATATCTATAATACATGTTGGTGGAATAATAACACATTTATATGAGACACAGTATTTTGCCACATTTTCTAATTAAATGTTTTATCATTAGGTTTAACTGTTTCCTCCAATTTAATCCTCTCTCATAAACCCAATTGGGGGTTGGGTGGGGAGGAGCAAATACAATATAGAACTGTGAATGAAGTAAGTCCCTATTAAAAACAGTGTAGGACAGCAGTGGAAGGGGTGGCAAGCCCCACCAGTCACCCACTTCTGCCTTGTGAAGGATCCCAGATGCCTTGAAGGCATCCATGGTGGGATGAATACACAGATCATACTTTTTCTCTGTGTTAAATATGAGTTAGGAGGCCTAGAGTTATTTGCAGTCTTTCATAGAATCACAGAATCACAGAGCTGGAAGAGACCACAGGGGCCATCCAGTCCAACTCCCTGCCATGCAGGAACCCACATCAAAGCACTCCCAACAGATGGCCATCCAGCCTCTGCTTAAAAATCTCCAAAGAAGGAGCCTGCAACACACTCCAAGGCAGCATATTCCACTGCCAGACAGCTCTGAACATCAGGAAGTTCTTCCTGACGTTCAGGTGGAAACTCCTTTCCTGCAGTTTGAGTCCATTGCTCTTTGTCCTAGTCTCTGGAGCAGCGGAAAACAAGCCTGCTGCCTCCTCAACATGACATCCCTTCAAATATTTAAACATGGCTATCATGTCCCCTCTTAACCTTTTCTTCTGCAGACTAAACATCCCCAGCTCCCTAAGCTGCTCCTCATAGGGCATGGCTTCCAGATCCTTCACCATTTTGGTTGCCCTCCTCTGGACATATTCCAGCTTGTCAATATCCTTCTTGAACTGAGGTGCCCAGAACTGGACACAGTATTCTAGATGACATCTAGCCAAAGGAGAATAGAGTGGTATCATTAGCTCCCTTGACCTAGACACCATACTCCTATTGATGCAACCAAGAATCACGCTGGCTTTCTTGGCTGCTGCATCACACTGGTGACTCATGTTCAGCTTGTAGTCCACTAAGACTCCTAGATCCCTTTCACCCGTGCTGTTATCCAGCTACGTACTGTTATCCAGTCCCCCATCTCATATTTGTACATTCTATTTTTTCTGCCTAAGTGTAGGACCTTAAACTTCTCTCTGTTGAAATTCATTTTGTTAGCTTTGGCCCAGCTCTCCAATCTGTTAAGGTTGTTTTGAATTTTGATCTGTCCTCTGGTATATTAGCAACTCCTCCCAATTTGGTGTCATCTGCAAATTTGATCAGCATGCCCTCTATTTCTTCATCCAAATCACTGATGAAGATGTTGAATGGCACTGGGCCCAGGACAGAATCCTGTGGTGCCCCACTAGTCATTTCTCTCCAGGAAGAAGAGAAGCCATTGGTTAGCATCCTTTGGGTTCTGTCGGTCAACCAATTACAAATCCACCTAACATAGCACTGTCCAGCCCACATTTTACTAGCTTCTTTGCAAAAATGTCATGCAGAACTTTGTCAAAAGCCTTACTAAATCAAGATATGCTACGTGGTCTACAGCATTTCCTTCATCTATCAATCTTGTAACTCTATGGTAAAAAGAGATAAGATTAGTCTGGCATGAGTTATTTTTGAGAAATCCATGTTGACTCTTAGTGATTATGGCATTGCATTCTAAGTAATTCCAAACTGAATGTTTAATGATGTGCTCTAGGATCTTTCCTAGTATTGATGTCAGGCTAACTGGGTGATAATTATTTGGGTCCTCTTTTTCCATTTTCATGGAAGTCCTGCATCCCTAATCCCAGCAAATGTGGAGAGATGACTGTACTTCCAAAACTTGAAATGGAGGAAAAGAGAAAGTGGGATGGTAGACAAATTTTTTCAGCAAGAGTGAGATGGCATCCTACTCAGTTTTAGCAATGGGGATCTGTATTTTCCCATCTCTATGACAAACAGGGATTTCAAAGAAGAGGACATTTTGATTTGGGTAGCAGTAAGGTGTAAAAGGTAGAGTGAGACACATACATACCCAAATTTGTTGGGAAGTTTAGATACAGTTTAGAAATAAGGTGATGAGGCCATATACCACTTTCAGTGAAATGGTCGCAATTCTCCCCCTCCCCCATGGCTGTTGTTAATGAAAGAAATGCAGGTAGATTCAGTCACAGTGCTTCCACATCATCTTCCGAGGACAGGGCTATAGCTCAATGGCAGAGTGCTTCTTCTCATGCAGAATATTGCAGATTCATTCTGGATAGAGCTAAGAAAGAATTCTACCTGAAACCCTGGCAGTCCATTCTGACGATAGAACATTAGATGGACCAATAGTCTGACCTAGTATTGGGAAATTTCTGATGTATTTTCACCCTTAAAGTAAAAAAGATAAAATAAAACGATAACTGGCAAAGCAAATTGCTGCCCAAGCTTACCCACTTAAAATGGATTTAAATTAAAAGCTAAGACACAGCCACTGTTGTAGTCACAACATGAGGTTATCTTACTCTCAAATCCAGTTGCATCTCTATTTAGTACATCTTTGTTTCTTTACACAGGCCAACCGTTTCCCATCAAATGCACCACCTCCTAGTTTTTGTTTAATAATGGATTGGCTCTGAAATCATCCAGATGATCTGTGAAATCCAGGAGGAGGGAGCGGGAGACAGATAAATTTCAGCATAAGTTTGATGGGCAAGGAAATGACATCCTCCTTTCCACTACAAGTGAGGAAGAGGGCCATAAGCAACATGACTATCTATCTACATTGCTAGAAAGGTAGCAAGAGCTACAGAAGCAGTTTCAAGGTAGGGAACTTCTTAACATTTGAGAGAGGAGTTTTGGATATTGTTAAGTTTGCTAGGATTTTTGAACATTTCGTTGATTTTCTGAAGTTTATATCTAAGCCTACCACAGAACTTTCAAGTCATTACTATTCACTTCTCAACCCAGGGAAGAGAAAACAGACATCAAAAAGTTGCTCAGAACTTCAGCTATGTAATGGAGTCCCACAGAGATCTGGACTGCAACAATTACCTGCATGTTTATCTCAACAAACTTCATTATAGTTTGTGCAAAGTTTAAAACAATCTTCCATATGGGACACCACAAGAATCAGATTCAAGGACTGTAAGTCAATTTATTGATTTAGAAGAAAAATCAGAATAAATAAAACTGACTGGAAACAGAGGGAATCTTTGGCCAGCTAATTTAATTACAGGTTGCAACAATTTGGTAGTAAATTCTTATGAATACGAACACACGCTGGCTTTCTCAATTTTGTTCTGAACAGCAGAAAACCCACTTTCCACAGTCCTTTTGTTATTGCTTTTTTAAAAAAAGATGAACTAACAACTGTTTCAAGTCTTTATGAAAATACATACTACAATGAATTATGAACTATGAACTATGAATTATGAACTATGAATTATTTATTTCTTATTTTGATCAGTTCATCACAAAAACACAATACTCTAGATTCTAGAGTCATCTTCAAAACACAATAACACAAATATTTATTGAGGCAACAATATCAAGGCAATAATGATAACTAAAAAACAAAAATCTAGATACTTTGTGATAGTGTATACAGATTTCTTGTGATAAATAATGGTCAAACAGATTTTCTATCCAAAATAGAAAATCTAAATGTATTCAGCACCAAGCAAAATAAACTGAAAAATCAAACAGCAAAAGTAGTATATTGAAACAGAAGCTGTCCTTTGGAGTCTTAGGTCATTTCTGCACTAGACTGCTATAATGGTATTATTCCACTTTCAACATCCTATGGAATCCTGGCGTTTGCCTTGATGCCCCTCCCTAAATTGCAAACCCCAGGATTCCATAGCATGTTGAAACTGGAATCTTAGCACTGTTAACAGTCTAGTGCGGAAATGACCTCATCTGCCTTTTTTCCTACTCCTCAATCCATTTAAGCTACTGTATTAGGAAATGTGGGAACAGAGTTCAGTTTAAATATATTACAATAAATTAACTGCAGTTTGAGTACTCTGACTTAACTGTATTGTATATTGATTTTTTTTTTTTAACCCAGATTGTTCATAAAGCATTACTTCGAAGTTCAAAGAGTTTCTGTTCCCCAGATGGTGCTATTGGACTGGTATATGTGAAACAGACTTTTCTTCTTCCTTTAAACTGAAAATAGCCATGTTAAAACACTGTTAAGTCTGTTGACTAAACATGCTTTAAAACATTTATTTTAATACAGTCATACGGCTGCATTTGGGGAGGAGAGTATTTTCCAGGCTCTTTTTAAAGGCAGCTCCATGTAGAGAATGCTATGTGAGACCTACTACTTTATAGATAACTCAGTGAAACCAGGCCCATCTTCGCCCCCAAAGGCCAAACCTTGTAAAAGGCACTCATAGCTATGTCTACCTTTCTCAAATCATTAACACCCCTCATCAACAACGTTTCTGCAGATGGGCTCAGCATGCAGGGGTGGTTAAAAATGGTTTGGTTAATAGCTATTTATGAAAAAGTTAACATATCAAATGAGAGACTCAAATGGTGACAATAGTACGGACAGGTTTATTGAGGGCTGGCTTCCACATTATATCCTCAAATAGAGAATTTTCACCTTATGCCCCTCACCTCACATTTCACAATGCAATTCTGGAGAAGCTAGTTTAATATATATACACTACACTAATGTAACATAATGCACCCCATATAGTGTATTTTACTACTGTGTTGTGATTGATATATTTATATTATGTATTGTAATCCTCAGAGATGGTTTTGCCAGTTCCTCCCTCTGAAATGTAGCCTACAGTACTTATTATTCACTGGTGGTCTCCCACTCAAGTACTAACCAGCCTAATCCTTCTTAGCTTGGATCAGACAAGATCTGGTACCTTGGGAATAATGTTAAGTTTTCTTTGCCCCATCCAATCTTGAACTGACACAGGACACAAATTTTCTCTCTCTACTGCCTCTGGGTAGGTTAAACCTCTGGATAGGCCTTGGAGGCCCCTCCTTAAAGTGCAAATTGTAGGATTCCGTAGGATGTTGAACTTTGAACAATACATTAATAGTCCACTTAAGCAAAATTCAGAACTCCTATATTTGCATGCCAAGTCAAAATCTACACAAAACAGTGTTTGTGTTCTGTCTTTTCCTTGGACCATCTTAATACACGCATTTTATAAACATAACGTTCAGTGAGCAAGATTAGTTTTCAAAGCTGACATCATGCCCACTTTTGAACCTAAAGTAATAGAAACTCTACTACTTTAGCTCCAAAATTTCTAACTAGGAATCATACTTTTAAAAAGCAGTTGCATAAGGACTGGTCAAATATTTCATGTAACTTTATACTATGCTTTTCAAGAAAGCTGTAGCAAAGATTTAGGAAAGGCTAGGCAGCAAAGTGTCTCACATGCTGAAGTCTGGGTTCTTGTGTATTTATAAAACCAGCAACTAATAGATGTTGACTGTGCAAAAAGACAACTACTGCACACTCTGGTCTGAAACAGATGCTACAAATCTCCACCCTCAAGCAAAATAAATTGCCTTGGGAAAAATGCTGCTGCAGGTAATTGTGACAGATTGCCTTGTATTGAGGCTCTTGGATAAACACAACATGCCAACATCAATATCATTTCCTATAAACTACCAGAAACATCACAAGAGGGAACACTATCAAAGGCCCTTTCCACACGGGCATATTGCCCACGATAGGGCGACCTCCCCAGGAGGTCTTCTACACCGCGAGGCGCGCGAGGGCAGTTCGCAAATGGGAGGTTCTAAACCTCAAACCGCCCTCGCGCAGCCGCGGGGGTGGTGCTGCGAGTCTCATAAAAACCACTTCTCACGTGGTTTTTATGTGACTTGCGCACGTGCCCCGTCCCGCGCCCCATTTAGAACTGCAGGGATGCGTTAGCGCATCTCTGCAGAGCTGCCCGGGGGCGGGCTTCCGGTTGGCGCACTACCCTGATTGGCAGAGCGCCGCTGGAAGCCGGCGGCCGCCATTTTCGGCGCCACTGAACGCCGCCGAAATTCGCCGCCGTTTGGAGCGGCGAATGCGCGCTCCCCGCGGGGACGGAGCAACCCATTTAGCAGTAACCTCCGTCCCTGCGTGCACCCCCCTGTTTACCCGCCCCGTGTGTGGAAAGGGCCAAAGATACAATTATGTTACATGGAAATAAGAAATAATCCATGAAGCCTATTTATTCTACTTTCTCCTATGTATTTGTGTGGGTTAATTTTCATATAGGAGGAACTATCACTGATACTTTTATTCTATCAAAGAACTGCAAAACATCCGGTCCACACCCCCATCAAACACAAAAATTATTCAAATAATTTGCATTTTGCCTAGATCATAATGAACATTCCTTAAGAGGCCTCATGGAGATTCAGATAGAACCATGTTTCAGAATTCAGAAATGCAATTTCATATAAGATGGAGCACATGCCAGTGTTCAAAACCAAAGCATCCTTCACTAAGATTGAACTCGCTGAGTCATATACCTTCAGACTTGAAACAACAGGACCCTTTAACTGGCAGGCTTATATAAAAACACTTTAATATTCTTCTCATGTTATTTATAAAGTACAGTGTTCATATTCTTAATTATACACATATTTCAGGTGTTTTACAATGTTCACTCTGAATATCATGGTTTGATTCCCTGCTTGGTGGAAACGCACTAGGTCATCTTGGATGCATCACATAGTCTCAGACCCTGAAAATCTAGATTTGCCTTAGGGTCACATAAGTTGGAGATGGCTTGAAATCACACAAAAACAAGAATGACTTTTTAAGGGCTACATGTGAAGTAAGGGCTACTTTTAAGATTAGGGCTACTTGTGAGAAATCTTTCTAATATCTTATATATGTAATAAAATATATTCCCCTTAGGCAAAATCAACAAGGATGGCAACTGGATCATTACATGTGAAACAACTGGTGAAGAGCATGTAGTTATAACAGAGAAGCTAGTTGACTTCTGTGCATCAGTTTTCACTGTGGAAGATGCTTGAACTTTATAACAAGAGGGGGTCTGAAGAAATGAGACAAACAGAGATTAAATGTAAGAGATGCTTGAAAAATTACAACTTAACTCAATGTTTTTAAAAGCATACACCTGAGAGTTCCTCAAGAACTCAAGTGTGAAACTATTGACGTTGATAAAAAACATGCAGCCTATCACTAAGATGGATATAATAGAATAAAGCTGTTTTTGTTTTTTTAAAAAAGTGGAGGAGGACATAATTCAGAGATGAGCCAAGCAATCTAGGCTGCTTAACTTCTGTCTGAGATGGGAAAAGTCCCCTCCACCATTCACTCCATCATCACCCTCCCTCTGTAGAGAGGACAGATGTCTCCACCTGCAGAAGAGGCTTTCCTCTTTAGATCTTTTCTTTCCGCATAAGGTGACAGATTCTGGAAGGATGCAGAGTCAGTGCACTTCTGTACATAAACTAAATAATATTATGTCTAGAAAAGGATTAGAAAATATCAATTCAGCATGCAGTGTCAGTTAAAAATGCGAGCCTTCATAATAGAGGTTATCAGAAAAGGGATTAAGTTTAAAAAGAACGTAAAGAAAACCTGTCTGTTTATTATTTTTATACATACAGCTCCATTAAGAACATTGTGAGCAGTTCTGAACAGCCACTGGAAAAAAAATATCAAAGAGTTTAAGAAAAGAGAGGGGAGGGAACCAAACAGCTGAGGGGTCTTTGGTGAACATCTTCTTTAATAGGAAAGGCAAAAGTCAGCATGACTTAAAACGATGACCATTGGCAAACAAGATAAATGTTTATAAACTTATCCCTGGTCAGGTGAAGGTGGTTGGAAAATAACATTTTTCATTCTGTCTCATCATACTAGATTTAAGAGCCACAAATGACAATGTCTAGAAATAAATTTAGGACAAACGAAATGCTGACTTTGTTTATGGAACCCATTACCACGAGATGAGACAATGACTTACTTAAATGGCTTTATAAGTTGAATAAGCAAACGCAAGAAGGATAACTCCACCAACAGTTACTAGCTATGATAGCTAAGAACCCCCATTTCTGAATAGTTCAGGCTGAAGAGTATAATGAACTTGCCCTGCTAGTTTCTGATAATAAGTAGATGCTTTGGATTAGTTGGTTTGTTTAGGTGACACAGCACTCTTCTAATGCTATATTATTAAAGCTAAAGATATAAATGCCTAGGATCCAACAGTGTCATTCCACTGTTGGTACTAACAGGAGGATTACTTTCACTTCCTAACCTTGTAGTTCACATTCCCATACATGTTTGCTCCAAAGGGTTGTAAAACTCCCTGGACCAGATTTTCACATGGCACAGAGGGCTGACGGGCAGAGGAGAGTAGCTTTCATGCCCTAGCAGAAGTACATTAGTGCAAAATTGAATCTAGAGCTTTTGGAACACAACTCTCAGACTCTTCCAGGCAGTAGGATCAATGGAGTTTACTGCTGGCCCTCCAATGGCTTTCCCTATCTGACATGCTAGTGGAAGTGATGTAGGGAACTGTACGTGGAACAGTTCTCAGCTGAACAGAAAGGTGAGCATCCAAAATATCCTCCAGGTATCTACAGCCTTAAAAGGAACTTATTTTACTGCATCAGATCAGTTTGTTGGATAAGTGAATAACTTTACAAAGGGATGGGCAACTGCAGTAAGAGTGCACCGGTCTCCACCAGGCAGATCACACCAATGTGGAAATTGCTTTATCTTTATTTTTATCCAATTTTCAGTCATTTTTCATTGAAGCAGGAGTAGAATAAAACTTAACTGTGTTGGTGGGTTTTGTGCTGTGTGTGTGCATGTGCTTTCAAGTCATCTGTTGACGTAGGGTAACCCCATGTATTTTAAAGGGTTTTCTTAGGCAAATACTCAAAAGGCAGTTTTACTAGTTCATTCCTCTGAAATATAGCCTACAGCACTGGTACTCATTGGCAGGCTCTCATCCAAGTACTAATCAGGATTAACCCCACTCAGCTTCCAAGATTGGATAAAATCTCGTGTTTTTATGGCATCTATGACATTTTGTGCCGGTTTGGGCAATTTTCACATCTTTTCTACCCAATCCCAAAAGGGGGTATACAGGGAATTGGAGCTTTGGGGGGCTTTGGGTGACACTTGTGGTCCACACTTTCCTCATCTCTGTCATAAGGTCTAAAAAACTTTAAATGGTAGTATAATTATCACAGAAGAGGCATAGCCTTGCCCTTAGATTTCCTGACAGATATAAAAGAAAGGTTACAATTAATGCCAGAAAGCTTCTCAAAGAAATGGTCATATTTCCCTAACCAGTACTTGCGCATGCTGCCTTCTCTTTTCTATGATAAACAAAGAATGCATATTTGTGAAGTCTGCAAGTTAACAACTTCCTATTAAAATGCACTTTGTTACCAAGAAACTTTTATAGCATCCAGCTGACAAAACTGTAATGCTGACAAAATAATGCTGACAAAGCCATTCTACTTGTTTACTAGGCATTTTTAGTAGGCATTTATCTAAACAACTGTCATAAAGATAGCAACTTGTAAGAAAAAAAAAGTGCCCTATTAAATGATTCTATCAGTAGATGTCACTGAGTGGCTAAAACAGTTACTTATCTTCATGGTAAGCTGACCAACTGAGTAACAATAAAAGCTATGTGCATGTTTTTTCCTGACCATAACAGCCAGTCAATATGTTGACCTACATTTTTCTTTTCAATTTTCCTACCTGTAGTCAACAATATTATTAAAAAAAAATTGTAAAAGCTTGCATTTGAACTGTAGTGCTAAGGAAAACAGGAAAGCAATGAGAGTAAGCTTGTTCTCATCAAGCAAGTTGGTGCATCCCCACTTAAATAAGTTAATTTCTCTTAGTCTTTTCCATCAGACATAACCAAGAAGTTACAAAATCAGAGGTTACTTTCATACTGCACAGTCATAGCAAAGATTCACTGACATGGCAACATACTATGGAATTCTGGGATTTGCAGATGGGAGGGTCTGCTTTCTGCTTTCTACTAATTATCATTTTCACCTGTTAATGAATTGCATTGAAGTGGTTCACTATATATTGTAAGAAGGATAAAACTTTCCATTATGTTCCTTTCTATCATGCAACGTGTTTGTTGGATGAAGATATCTCAGTATACAGTGTGCCTTCATATGTGCAACCTCCGCATTTATGAATGCAAGGTCACATGAAGCGTTCACACCCTACTGTAGTCAATAGATGTGATGGGCACACACCTGCGCTGCCATGGGTGCACACACATTGCATCCACTGATGACTATGGGACATGATTCTTGCATTTTTCTTTTACATCCGGGGGTTCCTGTTATGGAACCTTCATGTATATGGCAGGTATACTGTACTATATACCTTGCTGAGGTCTTCTAGGGTTGCATTTTCTTCATTCTCTGTAAGTATAATTAAGAGTTTATTTTTGTTACATAGGAGTTAGGTTCCTGTATCTTCAAGTTAAGACTACTGAATTAAGTTTGAATGGTTAATACATGAAAGAACTGAAGAAGACTGTATTGAAATGATTTCAGATTTTCCAGAGTGGCTGAATCATCATTAATTATCTATCTGTTGTTACCTATCTGGTATTTTTGAACTTACTACACTTCTTTATGCTTGGACTTGTTCCAATGAGATGTTTTATAAATTCCTTATTGGGAAAATTACATGCTCTTCTAATCATTCCTTGTTACATTTTTGTTCATTATTTGAGGACATAGATATATTTGATTTCTAATTTGTTTTTCGCACCCTGTAGATGTATTTGCGGTTCCTAATATATTTTGTCTGGCATCATTAGAGTTTACACTGAGTCCACAGATGTTACATTTCAATAATAGGATATATATTATTTATTTATTATATATATTGATTATACACATTCTTCATACATTAGTTAGTTTTTGTAGCATATGTTCCCTGTTTTCAGGACTGTTTATTTAGCAAGAGACCTTCTGTTTGATTGTTTCCTCTGATGGAATCCTGGGATTGGGAGTTTAGCAAGGGACATTTTGAATTCTCAGTCAGAATGTGCGGGTGTCTCAACAAATTACAAACTCCTGAATTCCACAGGATGCATTCATGGTAAGCAGTGTAGTCTGAAGGACGTCTGATCTTTTCAAGGCTAAGCTGCAGACTGAAAAATTTAGTGACCCAATCACTGTTAGTTGTTCTAACTGTGCTATATGCAGTAATGTAACCTATTCATGTCCATGAGAAGTTGTGCCATGTTGTTCTGTGAATACTTCATACAGCTGTCTTTTACATGCACATTCCTCCCAGTGGTGCAATTGTCACTTTGTGTTATGACTAGTTGCTATTTTAGAGGGTCTAAACTACATCCTGAGACAGATAGCAAGCAGTCATGCCTAATGGAATGTGCATCTTGTGCATCTCTGTATCTGTCACCTAGGCAACAAGCAGCAGGAACTGGTGAGACTTCCACAGAGAGATATTAGTAGAAATTCTCTCTCTCCTGGAATTGCAGTTTAAACATTAACCCCTTTATTACCTAGGAGAATCGGATTATTCCATCTTAAGTGTCCTGAAACATTTTGTTGATCTTGTATGTTTTTTGGACAACAGCCCACAGAGAGTATGGCCGGATCAGACTAAAGTTCTCTTTAGTCCAATTTGTCAGAATAACATGGATGTGACTGAGTCTGAGAAGTAGGGTAAAGCTGAGGACTAAATGGTGACCATCTTCAGTGAACAAAGACTCTGGTTCACAAAAGTTTGGTTCCTGGATTCCATGATGGAATTTTGCAGCAATCATGAAACCACAGTTGTGAAGCCAATCTACTTTTGCAGATGAAATATGTGAAACAAGACTGGAAAACAGCCATTGAAGAAATGATCACTGCTTTCAAAATGGAATAATGAAGGACATCTGAAGATAAAGACAACAATTGCACTGGAAAGTTCCTACTAATTAAAATTATACTTTGAAACTGAGAACTTACATCTCAGTTGTCTTGCTGTATCTGTGAAATAATACAAAAAAATAAACACAACATCTTGATAGTGATTTTAAAATGTCTTGTGGGTACATTTTATTTTCCTATTCTTATGTCTTATGGATACGTTTTATTTCCTATAAGTTGCTTTTGTTTAATTAAAAAAAAAAGAACTGATATCCTGCCATTAAAAAAATAGAACAATTAAATTAATTAAGCTTTGTATAGTGTTTGTTTCTAACTCTTCAGAATTAAACTTTTTTTGTGTGATTTACTCTTAAGTTGTTTAATGTCTATATATTTAAAGTTGTGGTAAGGATAAATTTCTCTTTCATGCTTTCCTAATAAAATAGATTTTATGCTTTTATTACAACCTTATTAGAAACTTAAGGGACTAAAATAATTATTTAAGTTTATTATTCTATATATAATTAATCAATGTCAATTATTTTAGTTTTGCTGTTAAGGCTTTTTTAAAAAACAATGTAATGATTGTCAAAACCAAGAACAAACAGGAGAAGGTTGAAGAATGAGTTAGCAGGAAGCAAGTCTTAAGAGGTGGGGACGGGGAATCAGTATCAGGGGCTTGTTAGAAACTAGTATTACACTATCTGAGAGAACCACCTGGGAGAGATAAAAGTGATCTTATAAGAGCTTGGACATGTTATTTTTTGATCTACAACTTCCAGAATCCCCCAGCCATCTTGGACATTTACAAAGCCCAGAGTTCAGTTTCTTGTATCTCCAAGTAGGGCCTGATTGCTGCTAAGTCACAACATCCGATGCAATAAGGAAAGGAATTTTACAGAGACAGAGTTGTGGCTTGGACATACCACACTGTGCTACTAGTCAATGGACTTGATTAGTACCATCTCCCAAAGAGGCTTTGGAAGGTTGGTGGCCCAATCCAAACTCCTCACTCAAAGTATCTCAAGTTCAAAGTTCAGTAATTCCTTCTGTTTTTTCCTCAAAGAGTCCACCTTCTGATTCTGGCCATGAGACCTCCTGAGTAGAAATTACAGCTCAGAAGTAGTGAAGTCACTCTCCAAATCCTTTGGGGTCTGGATAGGCTCTGTAGAATGTGTTTTGAAATACAACAAATGCTCTTTTGATTCATTTTAACATAATTCAATTACAGTTATCCCTCCACATTTGCGGGTTTCATTTTGGCTAATTTAATTATTCGCAGGGTGCCTTCTTGCCCCCTCATTCTCCCCTTCCCACCCCATTCCCACCCCGTTTGCCCCTCCCATTCTCCCTGCCCCCAGTGCAGCCACGCCCCATGCCAGTGGCAGGAAGGTCAAGGGAGGGTGACCACCAGTCCCCCGCGCTCCATCTGCCTTCCTCTGCCACTGCTGCAGGTGTGGGTGTGCCCGTGCAGGAAGCAGGAAGGTCTAGGGAGGGCAATCACCAGTTCTCTGCACTCCTCTCGCCTCCCCTGCCGCCACCATGGGCATGGATGTGCCCATATGGGGAACAGGAAGGTCCAGGGAGGATGATCGCCATTTCCCTGCGCTCTTCCCACCGCTCTGCCACCACTGCGGGTGCATGCGTGCCTGCATGGGCAGCTGAAAGGTCCAGGGAGGGCAATCGTCAATTCCCCACACTCCACCCACTGCTGCTGCTGCAGGTGTGGGTGTACCAGTGTGGGTGGCAGGAAAGTCTGGGGAGGGCGATCGTCAGTTCCTTGTTCTCCTTCTGCTGCCCCCGCAGCTGCTGCCGCAGGTGCAGGTGCACCCTGCACCAGCAGCAGGAGGTCCAGGGAAGGTGATTGCCTGTTCTCTGTGTTCCTTCTGCCACTGCATCCAGTGTGGGCGTGCCTTGTGTGGGTGACAGGAAGGTGCAGGGAAGGTGATTGCCTGTTCCCTGCCCTCCTCTTCCCACCTGGGCAGAAAGAAGCCTGTAGGGAGGGCGCCCTATTTGCAATTATTTGACATTCATGAGGGATTTGTGTCCCTATCCCTCATGAATGTGGAGGGCCTACTGTAAAATATTTTAAAGAACAAGACTTCTAAACAAAAGTGTTTAGGATTAAAGCCTAAAAAGATATGCCTGCTATTTCATATTAAAATATTAGAAAATACACATACGGTCTATATATAGCTCCATCCAGGAAACTGTGCAAAGAAACTTCCAGTGGATCTTTGGTCCACTGTATCCACAGTTAATGTTAAACTTCCCCCCCAAATGTTCTTTTATAAAGAAAGAAACAATTATCTCTATGCTTTACTTTCTTAAACACAATTCTGTACCAGAACCCTCCCAAATTAAGGGCAACATGATGGGTAAAAGCCATGGAATGCCAGAAGTGCACCAGATATGCTGCCATGACAAAAACAAGGTGTGGGAAAACACACCCCAGGTTTGACAAAGGACCCACACTGCCAGTGAAGATACACTGATGGCTTGCTGAAATGGACCAACAGTTGTCCACTGATTATGGCCAGCACAGAATAAGCTTACATTGTATAATAGCACCACATCATGCTTTCAATGATGGTTCAACTTTTTGCCATCCCTAAATTTACCACAACGAATTTCCTGCCCAACTGACTTCATTAGCATGAAGAATATTAAAAAGATGTTCTGCCCATTTGCCCATGAGTGTGTGTAAGAACAACATAGTAATTCCAGATTTGGTGCTAGAAATGTTCAATGGTTAGGTAGATGGAATATTATACAGAGAGAATTAACTGTTTCCTCATCCACGGTAACAGGATAAGTTGTGCCTCAAATACAAAAACAATCAAAACAACCCACCATTCATACATAAATCCCATAGATGCAGACTTTTGCTCAGACAATAGGGTGTGTGGCACATGAATACATCTCTCTGGTCCTATGTCCCATGTCATGCACACTTGTAGCTCACATGAAGGAATTTTGATGTTGGAAAACAGACACCTTGCTTGCACACACAAAAAAGCACTTCATACAAAAGAAACAAAAGGAAATCACACTTAATTTGCTTTAATAGGCATTTCATCTAGGCATTTCAAGCACAAATTGGGCAATATCTGTCTCCAGTCCATTCTAGCTGGGGTGCCAGTTGAGAGCAACCCACACAAATATAACAAAGTGACAGAGAAACACATTTTGCAATAAACAGCTACTACCACAGTCTCCCATTCCTTTTGCTATACCTGAATAATATGCAGGGATAAGATACACTCTCAGCCTCTTCCCTTTCACCTTGTCTTTCTTTTCCTCTGGTTATTTTTTCTTTTCTTTTCATGTCTGCTTTCTCTATCCTCTTCTTCTTTGGTCTTGACTATCACTTAGTCTCTCTTTTCTCCTATATTCCACTCAGAAATTCAACTATTTTCCTGCACGTGCCTCATACCATGATGGAGGCAACACAACAGCGCTTCCAATCTTGACTGGCTCTCACGTGTCTTGTTTTGAACCAATCCAACCACCTATCACCAGCATTTTAGAATATACGGTACAGTGCAGCCCTCTCAGAGGGCAAAGTTGTTTTAAAAAAACCTTTCTCAAAGTTACTCTTTTAAAGAAACAAGAACTTTACATAGCTAAAACATTAAGAGGAAAAATGTTATTCAACTGAGTTATGTTTTGAATTGGTTTTAAATCAACTCCCATCTTGTTTACTGATTTTTAAATGTAGCTGGTCAATATAATTACATCTAACATGTAACTTCTGATCACCACTTAAGACGCAGCAGCTAACAGCCTACATCTGAGCACAGCTCTGGTCACACAGCTCTGCATCCTTCTCCTGCCTCCCCCAGCAGCTGGGAACCCCTAAAAGGGGCTGCTGCTTCCTGGTGGAGAACAGAATGAGGTAGGAGATGACTCAGACCATGAAACAGCAGCTGGGGTGGGGAAAAGAAATAAAGGTGTTGTCACAGATGGACTGAATTCTTCTTTCCTCTCTTTAAAGCCCAGAGCATCTATTTCTTTGTGGTCCAAATCACCTCCTCATTCCCCTTCCCGCCTATAAGCAGAAGGAGCAGTAGCAGCTGCCGTCACCCCTTCTGGGACTTGACAGCTGCCAAAGGGTTGGGGCAGAACACAGTGGGAACAAAACAGCCCCCAATACCCCATCTAAAAAGGGCCATATATGCACATAAGTCACATTTGCTGGGCATGCATGTTATTAAAAGGACACCAGCCACTGTTTCTCTACAAGCATTGTTTCACCAATTGATAAATATATTTACAGACACTGTAAGTCATGTGTTTCAGTTCTCTCTTTTCTCTGTCACTCTTCTTTCTACACTACTTACAAACTTGCATTGCATATCCTTTCCAGAGGTATGTGCCCCAGCTGCTGCTTACTGCTTTTTATTTTCTATGTACAATCAGCCTTCCACATTTGTAGGTTAAGCATTCACAAATTTGATTATTTGCAGATTACTGGGGGAGGAAGGAGGATGAGATGGGAACAGGGTGTGCAGGCACACTGGCTCACTCATTCATTTGTGTGGTTAGGGGAAAGGGGAAGGGAGGAGGGAGGGTACATACATTTACTCACTTGTACCTGTGGGATGGGGAAGTGGATGGGATCAGAGAATGGCAGCCGTGTGTGTGTTCTCTTGCTTGGGTAGGAACGGGAAAGAGGATGGGATGGGTGTCCCCTTTCTCCCTCTTCCTGCTCCCCCATTCCATCCCTTTCCCCCTCACACCCATGTAAGTAAGTGTGTGTGAGAGAGAATGCACCCATGCCCAGCCAACCCACCAGTACAGGTGTTTTGTGTGTGTGTGTTTGGGGGGCTTATGATATTCACATTTTTCCACTTTCGCAAGGGTCCTGTACCCCAAGCCCTGCAAAAATAGCGGGCCAACTGTATTCTCCTTTTCTTACAGGTACAGGATGGACTGCTCTCCCACAGGTTCCAGATGGATCTCACGTTCTGTTCTGTGATGGCCAGTTGCTTCATGATCAGCAGCAATGACCAGAAAGCTCTGGGCTGTTCCTTCATGGGTTTGTTGAGTTACTTGGTGGATATTTTTTTTTTCACTTAAAATGCTTGTTTTGAATGAATGCCAGAATTAGTTTTCATATCAGGGACTATTTCAAAATTAAAGAGAGATGTACATTTTATGAGTTAGAGTTCCAGCTTAAATTTAATGAGCTGCTGAGATCAAGAGAACTGCATCTATATAGAGTAATTAACAATTGGGAATACTGATATCACCACAAGAAACAGGCCCATTACTAATAGCATTTGGAATCTGAGGGTGAAAGGATAAGATTTTAAAGGAAGCAGAGGTGACTTAAACACCTACGCTCTACCTGAAAACAAATACTTTAGAATGCAGCAAAAGTATGCATATTTAAATTGTTTCATTGGCCTTCATCCTAAAGTGTAGGGAAGACAAGTTAGAAGATAAGGAAACAATAATAAGATGGGGTAATAAAATACCCTTTGTCACTCAACTTTTGGCTGCATTTCACTGGATAATTTAAGAGGAACCAAATAATTTTATTTCATATCAGGTATTGGTCTGAAGTGCTATTTGCACAGCAGAAGCATAATTTGAAGAGAGAAAATAATTTTCCATTTCACTTGTTCTCTTCTTTGTAAAATGAAAACAGAACATTAAGAAAATCAAAACAGAGTCACAGATAATTTATTTAGCCCACAAATGACCACACAGAAAGGAACAGCTGCCATGAATTCCGTGAATATGTTGATTAAAATTAATCAGTGAAAGATTAGTGATAGCAAGGAACACTCAAAACAAGATTTCATGTGCCAGGCTATACCTACTGTTAAGACAATAGCTATATTTGCATATAATGATAACAATTCTGAAAATGGAAGCAACTCATTTATGCCAACTTTACCATTTCCCTTCTATGAGTTAGGAAACTAGCCAGAAAACAGCAAATAACTATAGCCTCCTGCTATGTACATACCAGGAATCATTGTTAACTGCTTCTAAGCAAGCCAGAATCATAAGCCTTACAAATCCATCCTATCGGCGTATAAATCCTGGTTTGTTTGGAAGCAATTAACCAGAATTTCTAGTATGTAATATAAGAGGAGGTTATACTTACTTGGAGCTTCCTGGTGAGTTTTTCTGCCTCTGTGAACAGAGAAGTAAAAGGGCTATAAGCCTGGCACATTGTTTGTGAATATCCTGGCTTAATAAACTGGGATTATTGCTTTAGTGTTATACTGAATACAATCAATACCATCTCTGGAAAAGGGAACATTTCTTTAAAAAGAAAAAAGAACTTAAAACTAGTTAGTTTTGTGAAACTAGTGAAATTAGTTTTAAGTGCGGTGAACCCATCTGGCAGCAAAACCACACTAAACCACACACTAAAGTTGTAATAACTTTTGTCCTTTAGTCCTCAAATGTCTTTTAAAGACTGTAGTTTCTATGAACATTTTACAAATATAATCATATGTAGCGGTCAGAGTGTTGGATCAGTACTTCTGAAGGGTTTGAATCTCTGCTCAGCCACGGAAACCTTGGACAACTCACACTCTGTCAGCCTCAGAGGAAGGCAATGGTAAACCTCTTTATAAAATACCTTGCCAAATCTCATCATAAATCGAAAACAATGAAGGAAAACAACAACAAATTCTTTTCCAACAGCTTCCAACCTATCTGTCGGAAGCTGCACACAGAATATGAATGCAACATCAACTGAGGTGCAATGATACACTGTCTCTTATTTGGGAGGTAACATGGCTTTCACATGATCAGTAGCCACTGATGCCATTTCTCCATGAAATCTGCCTAATCTCCAAGTTGGTGATTATCACAACCTCTTGGAATAGTGAATTCCACAGTTTGGCTGTGTGCTGTGTGAAGGAGCACTTTCATTTATCTTTTCTAAATCTCTCAGCATTTAGCTACACTGAATGATACTCTACCATCTTGTATGATGACAAGGGTAAAAAATTTTCTCTTTCTCTATTTTTTAGCATTATGCACAATTGTATATCCCACTATTGTATCTCAACCTATTTACCTTTAAGATAAACAGCTCCAAACTTTATAACCTTTCCTTATAACAGAGTTACTTCACTCCCTTGCTAACTTTGCTTACCTACCAGAACCCCAACATTCTTCTCCTGGTCAGTCACCCATCAATATATGTGTGTACTATAGTCCAGATTTTTGCTCTAATGTGCATTGTTTTACACCTTCTTACATTGAAACGTCTGACCATTTCTCCACTTTTGAGATATCGTCTTGTAGCTCTTAATTTTCCCTTTTGTTTTTACTACACGAATATTTTGGTGTTGCTATCAAACACAGAAACTTACTCAGTTACTCCTAACAAGAGATCATTCATGAGCATGATAGAAAGCACTGATCCCAAGACTGATCCTTAGTGGAGTACTGTTTATATCCTTCTTCTAAGAGAACTTATTCTAGCTCTTGTTCCTTTATCAGTTACTGATCCATTAGGAACCTCTTCAATTATTACATTAAAATTATAAAAGACCTATAGGACATTTTCTTTGTATCCTCTTTAAGAGTTAATTTACTTTTATAACCGTGCACCACAATTATATAGATCCAAATTTTGCATGCAGAATTTTGGGCTCTAACTTAAAACTTGTCTCCTTAATTCCTTACCAAGATATTAATTTTTTCATAAAACTCCTGTTCAGAATTACATCTGATGCTTTTTAATGGTTGCTTGTGGATTCTACTTTCATTAAAACACATAACAAATATTCAGCAGGCATCAGCAGCAATTTGCTTCAAATACATGTTTATATACTTCTTTACTGGACTGATGGCCCTTGGAAACCAACTACACCATAACAATGAAAACTGCAGCAATCTCGTCAGTATAATTTTCCTTTTGATGTTGATGTATAGTTCTTTAAGATGACAAATAGCCACTACAGCAATGTAAGAGCCCCAACAATCCACCAAAAAATCTTGTTTGTCAAACAGATGCCTTGTACAATCAGAATCCCAAAGTACCTAAAACAGAATAGCTAGGGACTGGGAAGTCAGAAATCATTTATATAATGAATTTAAAATACCAGATGCTGTAAGGATTTTTTCAAACTATAAAGATATTTGCCTTGATCCAATAATTTCTTAGAGAGATGAGTGTTTTTATCTTCTTGCTTTTCTATGTTTTTCTACCCCAAGGAGATTCCGCATTCATTACAGCACAAAGGGACCTCTATTTGGAAATGCTGTAAGGTAGGCACACATGAACCCAGTGAAATAAATTAGTCATAATGACTTAAGTCCCAGTTGGGGGATTTGATTTAAATGGGCTAAAGCATAACTAGTTTACTTTGGGGCTGGAGAGGACTGGAAAAGTAGCACTGGGTGGTCATAAAGAATGTCATTCACAAGTCCGCTACTACAGACGAGATCCTGCAATCAGTTCATACCTGAAATGACTGCACAGCAAATATGATAGATGCTGTGCTGTTATTGTCTTTTAAACCACCGCTTGAAGAAAAATGGATGACAGCAGGGAAAATACAGAGACACAATCATTTGAGATGACACCACAGATTCTTAGCAATAAATAGCTGTACAAATGGCATTAAGACTAGGAGAAATGCTAAGTGTTCCAATGTTATAAAAAATGAAACACAGCAGAGGACAGAATGACCATCCATAAATAAATAAATAAATAAATAAATAAATAACCAATCAATCAATCAATCAATCAATAAACCCAGGTAATCCTTTGCCAGACCATGAGCCAATAACATCTATGTAATTTCAACCAATTTCAATAATTGTTGCATCTGTGCAACTGTGAAAGGCACTCCATTATTAAAGTTTAATTATCAAATTATAAAAGAAATAACTTAGATGTACCTAACTGATGGTCACTTCTTAAAACTTTGACTACACAGCATAAATAGCTGGAAGAAAACATGGGCAAAGGGCAAAAAGGTGATAATATGCAAAGAATACATACCTGCACCCCCGTGGCAAATAGCACTGTGGGGAAGGTAAGCATTTGATGGCCTCCAGGGATACAAGCCAGAAGTTATCATATGAGGCACACAGTACCTGGATGCTGCTGCACGTGATGGGATGGACCCAGAACCTCTTTCAACTGAGGAGCACACCAGGCCTCCTCATGTTTTAGTCATGCACCTTAGTGGGAATGACTTAGGTTTGCTTAAGGGCAAGACCCTTATTTTACAGGACCAGTATGATGTTCTTACCAGTCAGAACACTGGGTCTGGGGTTATGTTGGTTTGGTCGGCCATTTTGCCATCTTTTGTGAAGTGAAGGGCATCCCCAATGTCTTGACAGAGCCGAGAAGAGAATTAATAAAGAGATATGCAACACTTTATCCTGAGGACCACTTTCTTGCATATCCCAATATAGTTTTACATACAATATAGTATACCCCAATATAGTTTTACATCGCTCAGAGCTCTACAGGATTACTGGAAGAAGGAAACATCATCTTCCCGCGAGACCTGCAGTAGAGGGTGAGCACCTCATTGGCTGGCTTGGTGGGAGAAAGGGATTAAGCAGATACTTGTCCCTTGTCCATGGCAGGTAGTGGGGGAAGAATATATGACCTCGGTGTATACCTTGGCACCCCTTTTGATGAAGAATAGGACTCTAAAATGGCTTCTTTATTTCCTTGGATCTGAGGAGTTACAAAAGTAGTTTGCCTTTGAAGCTGACCTGGGAGTTTGCCCTCATTTACAGAATCCTGCAACTTGAGGGGGAGTGTCCCAACTGTTGTTGTTGTTGTTGTTGTTGTTGTTACTGTATGCCTTCAAGACATTTGTGACTTATGGTGACCCTACAGCAAACCTATCACTGGGTTTTCTGGATCTGAGAGTATGTGACATGTCCAAAGTCACCCAGTGGGTTTCCATGGCTGAGCAGAGAACTGAACCCTGACCTCCAGGATCATAATCCAACGTTCAGACCACTACACCACACTGATTCTCTCCAATAAAGGGCTACTGGAGAGCAACCCAATTGTTGGATTGCCCTTGGGCTTGGGTGCTTCACCCAAGGGAAGGCTGAGGAGGTTGTCAAGGAATGACACCTGGCCTCAGCTGGACCCTTATCAGTATGCTCCCCACTGTTGCTCCTTTCCAGGTTCAACATAGATTAAATAGATTATAGGACAAATAATGATGATGATAATGATAATAATAAAAATAATAATAATTAATAATAATAATGGATTGAGGTGGACAACAACAGATTATTTTAATATCAGTTAAAACAGGACATCAGTTAAAACACAACAGTTCAAACACATATCAGTTTAAAAGAATAATACAAGTACTTATTAAAACAGTCAATACATATTTAAAATTCATAGATAAAATTCACAATTTAAAATCATCAGGATAGGTCTGCTTGAAGAAATAGGTCTTTAATGCTGTTTTAAATACAGACAGCATATTCAGCTGTCAAATCTCTTCTGGCATGTCATTTCACAGTCTTAAGGGCAGCTGAAGAAAAAGTTCTCTGGGTGACTGTTGCCAGTCTAGTCATGGATGGTTGAGGTAAATGTCTCCCAGAGGACCTGAGTGTGCAGAGCAGATTATACAGGATATGGTGATTCCATAGATAACCTGGACCCAGACATGTAGGGCTTTAAAGGTATTAGCCAATACTTTGTACGCTGCCCAGAAACTAACTGGCAGCCAGTGGACTAACTTTAATATTGGTGTGATATGCTTACTCCTAGATGTATCAGTAATGGCTGCCATGTTCTGAACCAACTGAAGTTTTTGAACTTGGTATAGAGATACCCGAAAGTACAGGGCATTGCAAAAGTCCAGCCTTGAGCTTACTAGTTCATGCATTACCATCTTTAGGTCCTACAGCTCTACAAAGTGGCACAGTTGCTGTAATAGCTGAAGCTAGTAGTGAGCACTTCTGGCTGCTGCATCTATCTGAGTTGTCATTTGTAGTGACGGATGCAGAAGCACTCCCAGGCTGCTAACATAGTCTTTTGGGGGGAGTGTAACCCTGTCCAGGATTGGTTGACACACCTCCAAACCCAGGTAAAGACCCTTGATGGTAAACACCTCCAGTTTGTTTTTCCTCATCCAGCCTATTGCCTCCTCCAGGCATTCATTCAGAGGAAACACATTATCTGTAGCTGAAGCTGTCTTTGAAGGCATGGGGAAATATATCTGGGTGTCATCAGCATACTGATAGCACCCTGTCTCATTCCTCCAGATGATCTCTCCCAGTACTTTCATGTTGAATAGCACTGGGGATAGAATGGCATCTTGTAATATGGCATATAGCACCTCCTTTTTTGGAGGAACAGCTATCCCTAAGCACCAGCATTTGGAATCTACCTAAGAGATAGGACTGGAACCACTGAAGCACAGTGCCTCTTATTCCCAGACCCCTCCAGAAGGATCCTGTGATCGATAGTACCGAATACCATTGAGAGGCCCAAAAGCAGCAGCAGTAGCACACTCTCTCTGTCACTGCTCAGGTGAAGATCATCCACTAAGGCAACCATAGCAGTCTCAACGCTGTATCCTGCTCTGAAGGAGGATATAGGTCTAGATAACTTCTATCATCAATAGGAGTATGGTGTCCAGATCAAGGGAGCTAATGATACCACTCTATTCTGCATTGGTTAGACCTCATTTGGAATACTGTGTCCAGTTCTGGGCACCTCAATTCAAGAAGGATATCGACAAGCTGGAATATGTCCAGAGGAGGGCAACCAAAATGGTGGAGGGTCTGGAAGCCATGCCCTATGAGGAACGACTTAGGGAGCTGGGTATGTTTAGTCTGCAGGAGAGAAGGTTAAGGGGACATGATAGTCATGTTTAAATATTTGAAGGGATGTCATGTCGACGAGGGAGTGGGCTTGTTTTCTGCTGCTCGAGAGACTAGGATAAAGAGCAATGGATTCAAGCTGCAGGAAAGGAGAGTCCACCTGAACCTCAGGAAGAACTTCCTGAAGGTCAGAGCTGTCCAGCAGTGGAATATACTGCCTCAGAGTGTGGCCGGGTCTCCTTCTTTGGAAGTTTTTAAGCAGAGGCTGGATGGCCATCTGTCAGGAATGCTCTGGTGTGTGTTCCTGCATAGCAGGGGGTTGGACTGGATGGCCCCTGTGGTCTCTTCCAACTGTATGATTCTATGATCCAAGACTGCGTGGACTTGGGAGGCCTTTGGGACGCCCAAATAAAGCAGCTCTTATTTAACCCCACTTTCTGTATCTGGCCTCATTTCTCCATGTTTGGTGATCAAAAACGATTTTTTTCAAAATCTTAGATGAGTGAGCAGATGGAATGAATCTCTACAGAAAACTAAATCAGCAGCTGCCATATCAGTGCAACTTTATACTGTCGAACATCTTGAAAGAGGTTTTGCATTAACTTTAGGCCTAGCAGCTGTTTTAAAACAATGACACAAATTTCTCTTTTTAATTTACATATAAAATCATATTTGAGCTTCTAGACTTCAGCTAGTCCTTTAATCACTACCCTCAATCACAAACATTTAGAGAAATGTGTGTCTCCAGAGAATTAATGCAGTTTTGATAATGGCGTATCAACAAACATCAACATGACTTCACCAGCATTAAGGCAATTTCCAAAATGTGGCAAAACTAAGTGCATCTCTTATTTGCTAAAAACAGTTACCCAGCTACTCTCAAATTTTGTTGAAATCTATATAAATCTTTCCTTGAGGTTCTCACTGCAGTATAATCTGGTAGCTCCAAAGACTGATGTGAATGGACAGAAATTTGGGAGTGTATCTGTGTAGGTGTGGTCCATTCCCAGTGCCCTGGCCTCACAAGGGAAGAGTTAAAGCCTCTAGTTCCACTGACTAGCTCTAAAAGGACAGAACTGGAAGGTGGTAGCTGCAAAATAGGAGAAAGGCTGTTAGAGTCTCTTTAGGGCCCAAGTTGCAGGAGAATGAAGGACTGTGAACAAGGGCTTGTGAAACAACCGAAGTGTGGCGTTTCTTGGCTTTCTGAGTTGGGAGGGCACCCAAGAGAATTGTAAGCCAAGAAGGACTTAGAGAGAGCTAAGTCCATCTCCAAACAGGAAAGCCAGACAAGTTGACAAGGCTTTTGAGGTGGCTGATATCTTGTCTTTATTGGTTTGTGTTTTTTTCCTTGCTCCTTGGGACTCTAAGAAAGACCCAGTCTATCCTTTTCTGAGTGCCTCATCCTGAAACTATTTATCAGGATCCTATCACTGTCTGCATTCTGAAGCCACTTACCTGGGTACCACTCAAGCTCATTCTGTAGCCACTTCCACGGGTGCACTGGCTATTTTCCATATTTGAGGACTCTCTAAACTTAGATTAAAACCTCCTCTCTCTATGTGAGAGGCTTTGGGTGTGACTGAGAAGTCACGAATTCGTGTGTGTGTGTGTGTGTGTGTGTGTGTGTGTGTGTGTGATGTACCCCTTCCCAGAGAGGCTATGACTTCTGCAGCAGCAGGCCTAAACACAGGAGAGTTCCATAGTTTGGAGAGAAGCAGAAGCAGTTATTTTCTATGTTCTTCTAGTTAGTGGACATCTATACACACATGGCTGAGAGCAAAATCATGTTCCTGCTTGCTCTTTCCTGCCTGTTATGACGGCTGATCTGGACGAGATGGCTGATATGACTAGAAGCCTGATATAGACTAGAAAATACAGTGATGCATAGAACATCTCTACTTAAAAAACATTAGATCAATTAATCTAGAAATGAAAGACCTCCCACTCCCAACCTGCTCAAAGGCAACTAGAATGATTAGTGAATGTGTGGTCTCATTAGAGACTTTGTAAGAGAAAGAATGACTCAGTACAACAAGTAAAAAGATATATACAATATATTATATCAATCATTTGACAGTTATATCCTTCTCTGTGGCTGATTTCAGAATTGTTTGTAATTATAACAAAACATACAATGCCATTTGGCTTTTGAACAAAATTTATTTAACTTCCATCCAACTTTCCTGACTGCAGTAGTAATCTGAACACAATTTTCCCAAGCAAAATTGTCTTCAAAATACAACATACTTGAAAGTCAAGAACAGATCACAGTTTTTAAAGAGGATGAACAAGGCTTGGACTGTGCCACAGTTGCAAGAGTGACAGTCTGAACAAAGCTTTTGTCCTAAAGGAAAAAACAGTCCCCTTCACTTGTAGTATCTGAGATAGCTCTAAAGGAATTGTGAAAGATGATCAGTAGTCCTAGATTGCTTTAAAGTGACAAATCATGGTCCCTAGTTCCCTTTTCTCACCAACTGGTTAACAAATGCAATTAAGCACACACAAATAATCAAATGCCTTTCATCAATACATCCGACTCTGTTCTGAAACTGAATCTCTGGGCTGGTCTTCTCAGATATGAACTGTATGCTGATACTGCAAGATTGCTCCTACTTACAACAGAAGCTTTGCTTCCTGGTTTATTGCCACATCTTACTTTCCTTTTTCTTTCTCTGCTAAAAGACCAACGACAGAATCTGTGGATTCAGGTTTCCTTCTCCTGACTGCCATGGAAAAACAAAACGGAGATGCAAAAGCCCCAGTGTTTAGATGACATGATCAACCAAAAAATTGGAAGAAAACTAAGTGGAGTGACCATGCAGTGCACACTAGCACACTTTTGGTACATAAGAAGCCAAGATTATCATATCTTCCTGACTTATAAAGTCACCTAACTGAGGCTAATGAGATATTTTGCTTTCCCAGCCCCTACAGTGAAATATTTCTAGTCTTCCTCATACAGGCAAATATATATACCAATTGATATAGTAAATATACAAATGCAGAAAGCAAAACTTTTCAAAAGTAGAACTGTCTCCTCAAAACCAGCAATAACTCACTTATCCAGAGTAAATTAGAGATGTAATTTCTCAATAATTTTTTTGATTAAGCAAACAATGAGTAATTAGAACAATTTTCTTCCTGCTGCAAGGAAGTTTTCTAAAACTGTGAACTTTTCAAAGACTACTCACATTTTGTGTCTTATTCAATGCAAAATGTGCGTGTGATATCTATATGCAGAAACAGCATTTTCTGCATAGGAATCAGTATTTTTTGCACATGAAATAATACTGCTGAGTATAAATAATATCTTCAGGTCAGAAGATGCCATTTTCTGCACGGAAAATACCAAGTGTGAATTTTGTTCAGAATAATTCCTAAACTGAATTGTCACTTTAGGATTCTCCTTGTCAGGGTTTCCCAAAACACATTATAAAACCATTTTCAACTGTTATTTCCAGCCTCAGAGTAAACTAGTGCTTTCTTTTTTGTTATTTTTAGCAGGGTTCTGAATATCTTTACAAGATGTTGGCTTGTAATAAAATGACAATAGCCTAAGAATATGTTCTCTAACCTGCTACCATCAAACGGAGAATGATTTAGACTGTCTTTATCCCAATGTGCAGATGTGGCTTATAATGATATAGTAAGATGAAATTACTTATCTGTCTGTACCTGTACCTTTAGGCCCTGGTTGCACCACAACAGCCTGCAGTTAGTTTAATGATACCAGCCCACCAGCAAAAATCAATTCAATATCATTAACACTTCCAGCACTTGCACCACTCATTACTGAATTACTGACACGATTATTGTTCCAAAATTACAAACTCTAAATTACAGTCCCAAATAAGGTAGACAAGAGCTAACATTAGCCTAATTCTCCACATTAGACTCCCCATAATGATAATAGATGGTTCCAACTGCAATGCTTTTATATAACTCTAAAGCACATTTAGTGGAATGGGGAGAAATGTAGATGAAATGTTTCTTTAAAAAGAACAAGAATGCTCTGTATTGATTGATTGATTGATTGATTGATTGCAAGGACTGATAGCCTGCACTTGAGTGCTTTCTTAAAATACATAAAACAGGGCAGACAAAAGCACAAAAAACAAAAACATCTTCAGAAATACAAATAGAGCAGCAGTAATAAAAGCAACAACACTCATTTACAAAGCAGATAAAACAGTGAGCTAGAGGCCTAAATAAAATGCCACTAAATTTTATTGCTCATTAAAATGCTCAAGCAATTTTTTAAAATAGTCTTAACTTTGCACCTAATCTGTGTACCATTTTTATTCATGTTGAGAAATGTTCAGCAAAGATTGGAGAACAAAAATTGACATTTCCCAATTAAGCTGCTGCTGTTCCAATTAGCTTCCCCCAGAAACTGATCCTGTCTGACCTGAGACATATAGAATTACTTGCTGTGTGGAGGTTCACCTGCATACTGGGAGAGCACACTTGGTGGCCACTGAAAGAGACATGGAGATTTGAAATTTGAAGACCAAAAATGTATGTGAAAATCACCTCTAACAGCAAAGAGGCCTCCAAGGCTGCTTCCACAGCAATATACCCATAGCAACAGTGAAGTGGGTTCCATGCCTTAGAGCTAGCACAATAATGTTTGCACTGTGATCAATGTTAATCTAAATTATTCATTACCAGTGGCTTAAGATTTTATTTCTGCCCTTTAAATTATGTTGGTTATAATCCATATCACCAATCCTACTGATATTAGGATACCTTTGCAGTCAATTAAGAAGATCTATTGGACCTTGTTAGGCAGAGAGATAAAATGATTAGAATTAAGAATGCTCTTGGGATTTTCAAACAGTGGCTTTAATAAATGTAGCTCACTGTATACTGAAGAAAATCCCTATGGTGAAATAAAATATGACACACATCTAATGCTGACGTTTTTACTATCTAGAGGGAATATAATAATGCATATAAAATTAAATGCTTGTGCTCCTTCATGTACATAAATTCTATAGGTCCATACAAAACAAAGTCAAATAATCATGCTTTGTGAGACCATCAGCTGTTCTACCAGCAAGTAAATGCTTAGAATATAATGCTGTCACTGCAGTATTCAGAACGAAAGCACTGTGTAAGCTTCAGAAAACTACAAACAGTTTCAAAAGGGGAAAAAAATTAAGATACCCAAAATATTGATCACTTTTACAAATGATCCATGATGTGAATCATAATGAGAAATTACTATTTGCTAATAGCACGGGGATAAATGTATCCTTTAGACTAGCTATTATTACACCATAAATGGGCTTACTGCAACTTGCCATTGTGTTGTGATGTGGACTTTAGACTAGTTGTGATTATACTACAAATGGGCTTACTGCAGCAGGCCACTGAGATATGGACTGTTAGAATCAATTGCTCCATGTTTGCAACATTCAAGATATAGCTCAGCTGCATGAAATTGGGACTGCAGTTATTCTGGCCTCTATTTAAGTTCATTTACTAGATGTTTTCAAAGGTTTCTATGCATTTATTTATTTATTTGGTTTATTATTCACTCCTCCAACAAGGGAATGACACTCAAGGTGGCTATCAATGAAAATTATATCAAAAACAAATCATATGTATGTCTGCCATACCTTCTGTAGTCAGTTTTCCATTTTCACTTATTAGGTGTTTACAGATGTCACTTGTGATCTTTGATTCTCAGCTGTTCTGGAAGGCAATGAAATGTAACAATTAAAACCACTACGTGATAAGAAAAAATACAATTACTTGTCTTTCAAGTAACTTCAAATTCAGACTTAACTGGCCAAAAGGAGGAATTATTATGATTTTTTTTAATATGGCGGAAGCATTCTCTGTACTGGTGCAGAGGTCATGACATTTTAACAGTATTGCATAAATCTACTTGTCCTCAGGCTTCAATCCTGTATTTACTTAGAGGAAGCAACTTCTCCCCTCACCTTTCTCATATAAGTAATTGCAACTATCTGGGAATATTTAGGCACTCTAGTACAAGACATAACAAATTTGAATCACAATAGTCCCTAAAGAGTATGGTTCCTTTTTGTCTAAGAGCTTCAAAGATGTGTATACTGTCCAACCTGCAACGTATATGCAATTTCTACAATTTCTGAAGCAGCTGATAAAGATGTTTAATAGAATCAGGTTACAAATCTGAAGCAAAACACCCAAACCAAAACCAAATCCAAACTTTTTTTAAGAAAACTGTTGCAGCACGAAGACAGATGAGCAAGTATATGATTGTCCCGGAACAAATCTTGCAATATTCCCTTCTTTGTTCTTATCTATTTGCTAATACAGGCTATGAATTGTTGTTGGAGGGTGCTATTTCACAACAGGACCTAAAAGAAAGCTGATGGCACAGTTTCTGCTTTCAGAGATAATTTTACTAGAGCCTGTCAACATGGAAAGATAACACACTGACCTTCCTTCTCATGCACCTGGGTCATTTCCGCACTACACTCTTATAGCGCGATTATTCCATTTTCAACATCCTATGGAATCCCGGGGGTTGCAGTTTCGGGAGGAGCTGGCCAGTGCCTCCCGAAACTGCAAACCCCAGGGTTCCATAGGATATTGAAAGTGGAATAATTGCACTATTAGTGCGGAAATGGCCCTGGTTCCCATCTGCTGAACATAGCACCACCGATGAAAATGGGAGAACCAATGTGGTATTGTAGTTTGAATGTTGGACTAGGACTCTAGAAAAGTCACACCTCTCTGCCACAGAGGAAGGCAATAGCAAACTCTCTCTGAACATATCTTTGCCAAGAAACCCCATGATATGTTAGACTTATAGTTGCCATAAGTTACAAATGACTTGACATCACCTAACAACAACAAACAAAAAAGGATATCTCTAGCAATTTGACACCATTTTGGATAATCAAGTCAAAGGTGTGATTACCAGCCCAAATATAACAGGAACATACCTAACCTTTTCATGGTCACAAATATTCAACTTTCTGATAACTATCCTGCATAAGCCACCTATGTTCTGAGATGCAAGACTCAACAGGAAATGTTTATTCCCTTCAATCTCAAAAACAAACAAGCAAACAAACAAAAATTAGTTGGCAACATTAATCCACAAATCACATAAATTCAAGCCCTAATTTAACATAAGAATAGTCTAGCATTTTCCTCATCCACTGAAGAGCAGCATTGGGTGGTATGAATGGGAGTGAAACAGAACTGAGAAAGGGACTACTGAATCCTTTCTCCTTTTCTCCCACTAGAAATACTTCTCCTTCTGCTTTCTCACTCACATCCTTCCCCATGCCATCTCCTCTTCAGAGGAAGCAGTAGCTATTGGAAGGCAATATTGAGTGGACAAAAATAGATGGGGAAGGACTAAACACTCCCATTTCCTATCACTCCTCTAACGAAACTACCGATCTCAGAAGCAGTTCTTCCAAAACTGTTGATTTAATTCATCAGGAGGCAATTCACACCTCTCCCTTTTATCATCTAGCGTGGCCCTTTGAAGATGTATTTTTCTAATGAACTTCTTCTGAAGTTAAAGCGGTACCATTTACCTGCCTACTACATACCATGTGATTAAAAAGTGAGGCAAATACCTCCCCTGAAAGCAACAAGCATACAAGATTGCAAGATTCTGACATTGCAGAACCCATTTTCAGAGTTTTGGACTCTTATATCATCATATACTACAGTATCACATTCCATCTCCTTGCTTCTCTACAAACATACACATTTCTCCACACTTTCAAGTTTGTTATCTTAAAAAACCCACATATTTGCTTGTTGCCCTCCACCATTAATAGGACCAGAATAGCTCTACAAACTACAGTCAAGCCAATTATTTATTCTGCCAGCCTGCTGAATCTGAACTCTACTGGTCACCGTGACTCATAGCACAAACTCATGTTCTTTAATGCTATAATTTACTTACATACATTTGTATATCCTTAAAGTCATCAGCAGAGTATTAAGGTTCATGCAGTTATCAGAGTACTATTTTTATACAGACAATAATTATGCTTTCTTCTCATCCCTTCATCATAATGCACACATTAAGCCAAAGTCTGAAAATGCTTCACAAATCATAACACAACCAATGCAGATGTAAGTCAGAAGAAAATAAAATTCATGAAATCAATTCAGAATCTTTTCTGCCATAAACAGCAATTGGTATGGCTTAGTTTTGTCATGTGTCAAAAGAAGAAATAATCTTACAATGTTTAACGATAATGTTTAACCAAGATCATATTTCTATAAATATACCTGGGCTCCTGATCCCTTTGCAGTCAAAGAATGCCCTGCAGTAAGATGATAACCTTATTTAAGTTCTACTTGATACATAGCTAAAGGGAGAGCCATAGTTCAGAATTCTACCTGCAGGCTGCCGTTAGCAGAGACTTTAACCAGAATAGGAGAGAATGCCAACTTGTCAGCAAAGAAATATACAAATTATTAAAGGTAACCTTTTTTTGTACACAACACAGGTATTTCTGTGTGTTGTCTTTTCATGTACTCACATCGTGTTTAACAGAATTACGTACATTTAATGCCACTGGTTTAATCTCCCATGGTTAAGTGACGTGGTTATGTTAAATTATTGTGAAATTTCCCAGGTAGCTTGTAGTATGAAGAATAAGGAAAGGGACAAGGAAAACAGAGAAGACACAAATGAGCTGCCATAAACCCAAAGTCCACTTTTCCTAGGATCAGTCTTAGGGAAGGAGAATGCATTTCTCATGTAACAGAATATGAATGCTCTATCTGATTTATCTTAAAATGTCAAAAGCGCCCTTTCAGCAACAGTTAAATGACATAGATACATCTGACTAACAAAACTGCATCCAAGTGCTAGAGGAAACATTTTTTCAGTTACAGAGTTGGTTAAAAAAACAAAAAGAAATAAAACCACTCCACGAATTGATGCAAAAGGTAGGAAACATGACAAAACTAATCGTAAGAAAAATTATGTTGTCAATCTGACATATGGGCTTATCTTTGGGTACCATTTACTGAGGACAATGGGGCTGCAAAGAATGAGTATTAGGAATTTCTTGGGACACATAAAGAGCCAGGAAGAGGAACAGAAATAGCTCTACAGTCAGAGTCTGTCCTGACTAGTTTCCAAAGGAAAGAGGGAGAAGGCCAGAATCATAGAAAACTGCCTTACACTGATCATAGGTCCATCTAGCTCACTATTGTCTACAGTAGCTAGCAACAGCTCTGCAGCAGCAACTGACATCAATATCTTGCCCAACAGAGAGCCCAGGAAATGAATTCAGTACCTTCTGCATGCAAAGCATGTGCTCACTTCTTGAGCTCCATCACTTCCCCTTCACCAGAAGGGAAATGTGAACAGTATTTCAGTGCTTTCTCTTGCCGCAGAAAATTTGCCCATCACTATGTCAGTGTGAGAAAAGAGAGAAAAGGTTCCATTCATGTATCTGTTGCAAGCCATCAAGTGTATCAGGTACGTATTATCTATCCATATTGTGTTATGGAAAATCCCTGTCTTTTCACTTAAAAGAAATAATATGGTTCAAATGACATGTACTTCTAAAATGAATTTCCTCTTTGAGAACCCTGATGAATGTCATTATCCTAGCAAGCTGTTTATCTTCTGCAGAATTGCCAATAGCAGGTGGATAGACAGTTTTAGCATTTGGGAACATGAAGTGAATGTCCTGGTGTTCTCTTCTGAAAAGAAATTTCTATCTTACATCATAGATCAAGGTTTAGTCATATGTATAAGGAATTTGCTAAAATCATAATAGGTGACTTTTTTCTTCTACATATCAGGGTGGATCCAGTATTGGTGGTATTTAAAATTTACTCAATGATATCATTTTATATTATTATCATATTATAAGTTTTTCATCCAGTCCACTCCTTTGATAACTTAATAGTAATTCCTAGGAAATAACATCATTTTCTGTGTCAGAATGTTTCTTAGACTATCAGTTTGAAACAACGGTGCCCTAGTCAACTGAATGGTTTTTGACTCTAGATGTTCAAAATGAAAATTGTGCTATAGTTATGAACAGACAAAGGAAAGTTCTAGCTCCTCATTTGCAAAATGGGATCTTGGTGAGAAAAAAAATATACGATTCTCACAAAGTTTTATCAATAATAATAATAATAGGAATTTAATATTTAATAGCAATAATAGGAATTTAAATTACCTGTCTTCCACACACTCCAAGCTTTTGTTCATGCATATGTTGCTTATGAAGATGAACCAGCACAAACTAAATATTCCATACAAGCTATCATTTCAATTTCAAGGCTCCTCAAAAAAACCATTCACGTATCCACCTGAGAATCATCCAGTTTTGGACAATCAAACAGTGAGAAAGCATGTATTTAGAGTCCTCCCTCCGATTTGTGGATTTGACCTTCACAAATTTGATTATTTGTGAGTTGCCCATGCCTCCCCCACAATTCTCCTCCCTCAATCCCATTATCTTTTGCCTTGCATAAGTTCTCAGA
The DNA here is from genome assembly GCA_948472985.1 of Iguana delicatissima. Taxonomy (NCBI): domain Eukaryota; kingdom Metazoa; phylum Chordata; class Lepidosauria; order Squamata; family Iguanidae; genus Iguana; species Iguana delicatissima. The sequence goes on from CAOKZL010001807.1 coordinate 103,883, forward strand.
GCTGGGGCCAGAGGCAAGGAAATGGGAGGGAGAGCTCCAGAGGGCAGAAGGAAAGCGCGCACTGCCTTCCTTCTTTGAAATTCCCATACCTTTTACCTTGGTGCTAGTTCCTTCTGCCCTCTGGAGCTTTCCCCTCTGGCCCTGATGCAGGGAAGGAAGACTTGCATCCCAGTATAAAAGGTAATGGGAAGGGGTAGCCCAGGAAAGGAATCGGAAGGGGATCATGGGTGGGGGGGAATTATTCACGATTTCTCCACTTTTTCAAGGGTTCTGTGACCTGAACCCTTGTGAATGCAGAGAGGTCACTGTATGTGTATATATGTGTGTGTGCGCACGTGTGGATACAGATACAGATACACACACACACACACACCAATCTTAAAATCATATGAATATATTGATTCATGTCTTATGACAGCATTGTAATTTAATGATTTAATGGAATGGTAATTTTACCCTATAGAAATTTGCATCAAACAAACCTTGAGAGAAGCAGTATCAATGTATCAAATTAATACAAATAAAATAAAAAATATGTTAGAGCATGTCACTGAATCTTTACCACTACAAATCATGGTTTTACAATATTTCCTCAGCTTTATATTAAGAGAACAAAAATAAACAATCATAGGTGGGGGAAAACATAATATATAGATTGAAAGTTCCTGTAGTCAGTTTTAGAGAATATTAGCTATGGCATTTCCAACAATTTAATGATTTACAGTTTATACCCTATACATATCTACTCAGCAGTAAGCACTATTAAGTTCAATGGCAGTTACACTGACCTACAGTCTTAAGAGGATACAATTGGTTTTGCTAACATTAGCTTAGGAAAACAAGTGCTTCCAGGGAAATGCTATAAAATATTCAGAAATTGTTAAACCAACACTATTGTTTTAGTTGGTTGTTGGTCTTGTGACTTTAAATATATTTAAACTGATGAATCTAGGTCAGATTATTACTAGAGATCTATTCCCTATGTGACTGTAGACTGAAAAATAACCATCCAAATCACCCTTTTAAGTAAACCCACCCAGAAAATGTTATTTACATTGAAGCAAACTTTTTTTGGTAACTTGTCAAGATAATCAAAGTTATGCCATAAATATAGTGGGGTGGATCTAAACTTGTCCTATCATAAAGAGAAGGGCTTCTTCTGTTTACTGAATGGATTGGGATCACATGTGGGCTTCTCCTGGAAGAAGGGAAATTCCACTAACAGACCTCCTGTGATGTTTCAGAAGATCCTCAGTAAAAATATCACGTCCCCTTCAGTCAATTCACAAAAGTATATCTCCCAAGGTTTGGTCAGGAAAATGTCCTGATATATTTACTTCTATAGTGTTGATATAAAGCAGAAATTTTATGCAGTGAGAAACATAAAGATACGTACTTGTAATACACTACAAAACTTTTATAGTAAAGGTATGGAATCCTTCTTGCCCTTAATCATTTTTCCTTGAAACCTCTTTGAACATTCACTCAGTTCTCTGTATGATGTCTCTATATGTAGTCTGCAAACATTAACAAGAAGATGAGAGAACAGAAAGGCTAAAAAACGGCTGAAAATCAAATGTCTTTTAAAAATTAAAAAATTAAATTAAATTAAATTAAAAAAATAAGTAGGAAAGATGAAGTTTTACTAATCAAATTTATTTTCCATTTTCAGAATTAAGTTTTTGTTTTGTTCTTTAAACTCAAATACCTATAACATTTAGATCTTTTCGTGCAGTCTCCTGAACATTTGACTAATGCAACCAACAATGGCAATATAAAATTATTCTAAATACCTACTGTTCCGTTACCCTACTAAGACATGACTGTGTTCAGTTATCACCAACAATTTTGAGTATTTATCATGTACTAACGATGTAACAGTCTTGGCCAATTTCGTTATTAATTATGCATCTGATTTGCACATTACAAGCAAGAGAATCAAAATTTGGTGATAAATTTATAAGGAATCTTTCTGTAGATTAAAACTGCCACTACATGTAACTATGATGCTGGAATAAGAAGTGAATATGGAAATGGTTTCAATATACATAATCAGTAAATAAGGTACACGGAAATGAACAGTTATTTTAGGAATAAAATGGTACGAAATAACCTTTTTAAAGTATTATAAAAATTATTCCAGTTTGGTCTACTTCCCAGAAATTCTTGAAAATCAAATCTGTTACTTAGGTCAAAAGGGTGGGCATGTTTCTGTCTACTTTTAGAGACATTCCTTAAGCAAAACAGAACCCAGTGTTTCAGCTAATTTTTTTTTCTTGCAAACTGCCAGCACAGCTAAAATAAATTCTTCTGGGCTTTGTCAAAATTAAGACTGTAGGGATTGTAGTTCCCACCCCCAAAGCCTGCCCTCCAATTTCAAAATGCTATTTTATAGCATTTTGAACATACAGCTTTGTTCACTGAAGACCATTAATATATCAATAAAAGAGAGGAGTATTTTGAGATTCATGTGTAACTAAATACTATCTAGGTTCAGATTATGCCATTGCACACTTCTTTGGTGGTCCGCTGGGCTGTTCCTGTGATGTACTGCACACTGTAACACTCCTTCTCTCTAGGCATTTTTCTTTTGCTCTTTCTCACTTTTAAGTTCTCAAAAATCATTCACTCCCTGGGTACTTTATCCTTCTGTTCTCTTTCCTTTTTTAAAATGTGCTTTAAGCTCTCCAATCCCCCTAGTGGCTGGATGTTCACAGCGTTCCTTGGGGCAAGGGCATTTTTAAAACATGAAACAATCAATGGAGCTGGTGGAATCAGGTATCTTTCCTCTGACTTCGATAGGGGAAGCTTTTTTTTTTTTTAAAGGAATATATCCACTAAAGACAGGAAAAAGCAATGCTGGCTGAGTGCTATTGCAGTGCTTTTGAAGTAGTGACTGGTTCACCACCATTTCCTTCCTTTCCAGGAAGGAAGCCACATATGAGATGCATCTGGTCCTGAGAAGGCCCAGCATACTTCCATCTGTGGTGAGGGTAGGGCTATTTCTCCATGTTTCCCTTCTGGGCTGTTTCAGGTTGAGCAGTGATATTTTTCAAAATCCAAAGTGACTGGTACAACCAATCGGTAAAAACTGCCCCATTGAATTAAGCCAAATGCCTGTCTACTATACAACTTCAGTTGGCTAGCCCAACAAATTAAATGTCTGAGAAGCTAAGGGTATTTCCACCCTACACTGTCATAGTGCAATTATTCCATATTCAACATCTTGAGGAATTCTGGGGTTTGTGGTTTACTGAGGCCAAAGAGTTCTCTGGCTGAGAATTCTAAATGCCCCTTCCTAAACTGCAAACCCCAAGATTCCACAGGATGTTGAAAGTGGAATAATAGCACTATAACAGTGTAGTGTGGAAAAGCCCTAAAAAATAAAATAACAACTCCCACACTTCTTCCTGTTTGTCATCATTTGCTTGCCTCTGAATATGAACATCAATATCTAACTCTTACATCTACCAGTCACTGATAAACCACCCTTCCCGACTGTATCCAGTCCCCTTTAAAACCAACTATATTGTGCAGAACTTGGAAGTAATGCATTACAGGTAAGGATTTTACCCGCAGTACATGGGAGGAGGGTAGCAAAGGCATAACAGTAAGACTCCCCATCCCAAAGTAATGACTAGTAATATTTTTTTCACTTCTCCCATGTAATGGTTTACCTTTACTTGTTACTTTAGAGGGATAGTCTTCTGCATCATTGCATACAAAATAAAAAATGGGTGAGTCTCACTTGTACTCTTTCCCTATTTATGAGGCAGTCCTACAACTGGAGGGCACTTTGCTGAGGGACCCCTTAAACACAGATCTGGCTCTGCTCCCATTTTTAGGAGACTTCTAAAAGCCATTTAATGGCCAGGAATCACTTCACATTTTATCCATGTCCAAGTACAAAATATAAATATGCTGTGTCAGCTATTAAATGTACAAGAACATACTGTTCAGTGCTTCTGCCTGCAAAATATTTACGACCACATATCTATTGTATCTCCTGTTTTTCCACAATATTGTTTTGGAATGGGCAAGCTTGGACATTACAATGAAATAATTACTGATGCAAAGAGGCCATGCTCTAGCTGCAGTGCATCATTTAAAATGGCAGTGCTGACTCTTTTCTCATCTTTTAGGTTGATGTTTTTGTGCTGAACTGGCCCTAGCTCTACAGGTGCTAACTCTTCTGATTTTGTAGAATTCTGTTTAAAGACAATGTTTCTAGGTGAATAAAATTAATTTGCAAGGAACAGGATCAGAATCGACAGGGGGCGGGATTCAGAGTTACTGGTAGAGTGAAGCAAAAACCACCTTTTTTTTTTAGTTCTCCCTATTATTCATTGTTAGACTGCAGCTACAAAGAAGAGTTTCCTTGACATAATAATACATTTTGACTTAACTGAGGTTCTTTTTTTTTTGTTATTACTTATGTGAGTCAATCAGTAACGACAAGAAGAACAAGGCAAAACAGAGGACGTGTAATGGGAGAGGAAAGAAATTTAAAGAAAGATATTCCAACTATTATGTCATGAATCTTATGGAAAGTATAAAACACAAAGACAACAATACTTTCCTTTTCAGAACAGGAAATGATATCTTATTCAGTATTTGTTATGGTATCTTATTTTTCAGGTATGTCTTCAGCCATTTTAAAATTATTTCTTTGAGTTATCATTTCATACAAGTATCAAAAGCTACAATCTTTCCTCCACATTTGCAAATTTGACTTTCATGAATTTGATTATTCACAAGGCATGTGCTTGCCTCTTCCTCCCACTCATTTTCCTCCTTCCACTCTCTTGCATTTCTTACCCCAGGCTTGTGAGGCTTCTGTTTGAAAAATGGACAATTTTTTTTCTTTTAGGCGAGCAAAGCCCCCCTCATTGTTGGAGGCCCGTCCTCTCTGCCATGTGACTGCATATTCTGTTGTGTAATGGCTGCTGATTAGTCAGGTGCTCTCTTTACTCCTACCCTTCCTTTTTCAAGAATAGCTAGAAATAGCTAGAATGGAATAATGGAATAACAGAAATAACTAGAACTCAAGAACTCTGCTTTTCTCCTTTTGAAGGGAAAGTACCGGTAAGCCCTTTCCCCTGCCTTTACGATGTCCCAACACTGGGGCCAAAGGCAAAGGAATGGAAGGGGGAGCTCTTGAGGGGAATCATGGGGGGGAAATTATTTGTGCTTTTTTCATTTTCACAAGAGTTCTGTGCCCCAAACTCTCATGAATATGAGCTACTATAATTTAAAAATCAAGGAAGTGCATGAGATACCATCTTCGTGGGATCTTACTATCTCAAATATTGTTCAGCTTCTGTGTTTGATGACACCATACATTACAAGATGTGAGACAGTTTCTAGCCTAACACCCTTCTTGAAGTCTTGTTTTCAACATATATTTTAAAAAATGTGATTCTGCGGCGCATTCAAACACATAATCTCCACCAGGTTTTCACCTTACAAACATCCGGAATGTCTGTATTATACTCCAAAAATTTAGGTTACATTCCAGTGAAGCTGGAAAATAAAGAAATAATTTAGGTTGCTTTGCAGCATTCACATTTGTGAAATGGTGGAATCACCTTCTTATTTCCACTTAAATTGTACTCAAGTCTAACAGATGAGAAATAATGGAGGCTGAAGAAATTACAAACATGGACTCATCAGTTGTAAATCCCCATGCAGACTCTGTGTAAGTCTCGACTGGCTAAGGCATCCTTTTAAACAAAGTTGGTCCCTGTCCATATTATCTGTTTTGTTAAAACCATTACAGGAATAACTTTGACTAATCCTAATCCTAAATATTCTATTCTTTGCAGAAAAAGACAGTTTCATCTTGTTTTAATCAGTGTAAAGACCTGCTCTCCCACTCGTCACAGACTTGAGTGTTTTGGCTCAAAATGTCACATGGCCACTTTATTTTAAACACAGGGTTGCTTTCATTTATATAATGCTATATAAGTGCATCTTTATCAGCAACTTAAAAGAAGAAATAATTGTTTTTCCCTGTTTACTTCAGGATTTAGAGATGGTACTCTTTGTCATAGGATAAGCCTTTCTGTAGTATGAATAGAGTTTACTGTTAAGCTTAAACCAGCAATACAGGAAACAGCTGCCCCACAATCTTCACAATCTGTAGGACAAAGCAAGTTAATATATTTAGGCTGCACTGCTTTGTTACTGGAGATTTCATTCTCTCTTAAAAGTTTTCTTGTAATGGAAGACAAATTCAATTTCTCCTTAATCCTGCTTTCTGATCATGTTTTGAACTTCAATAGTTTTGGTGGCAATGACGTACATCCAAACCTGCTTTTTGTTTGCCAATGCTTCCATGTCAGACTACGAGGTTGATCAATAACATTTATTCTTTTATAACCCTTAGAATCACACAATTAAGAACTACTTCAGTAGCACTGGTCTCTGTGTCCACTTAAAGACAGCTTAGCAAGGACTCCTGTGCATATGTTCCAGCATTATGGACACTTGTCCATGACTGATGCCAGCAAGGCAAGTGAAGCTTTAGCCAACTTGGAGTAGAAGAAAAAACTAATGTATCTCTCTTATCCAGGTCACTGAGCTCTGCAAGTGGAAAATGGATCTTATAATTTAGCCCAGTAGGAGAATCTGTATAAATAATTACTTTTTTATACCTTTACCACCCATTCAGATTTCAGACACAGTCTTTCCATTCATCCTCACACTGCAGGATTTTGTTATGCTTCATAGATGGTCTTGAGTATTACAAACCATGGAAAAACCATTTCTCTAACAACTCTCAAGTACCTATGATGGAAATGGAACTACCAACATTATGGTATCTGCATGAACGTTATCCTGCCAACTTGTTAATAATTTTTATTAGGGCTATCAAGGCCTCTCGCATCTGGTTGGGGATCAGGTTTGTATTTTAGTTGCTGACCCTTATTTTTTTCAGGCCAGCTGGACCCAAACCAAATGAAAATTCAGAAAACCACACTTCCCATCTTACAGCACTGGGAAGCCAAAAGACATAATCTTGTTGTTTTCTCCTAAGTACATGAAATCTGGACTCAAGGTATACCTGCAGCACGGATTAAATTTGCTATGCAAACATGGGTTGTTGTCCAGAAATTTCTGTGTTAGCCTCCTTTAAAATCCACTTTCATAACTTCAGAGCTTGCTAGTATGTATACTACTTCTCTGCACTATGGCAGTGTCTGGCATGGATTTATTTATATGTTTATTCAGCATTTGTTCTACTTATATCCCCTCACAAAGGGGATTCAAGGCAGCCTACAAATAAATCGTATAAATATGTTTAAATACAGAAATGTACTAAAACCATAAAAAGTTTAAACTACAATTTGAAGACATAGCAATAAAGGAAAACATAGCTTCCACTGAGTTTGAAGTTCCCCCTCCACAATAAATAAGATCACATGTTAAAGGCTAACCTGAATAAAATGTTTTTTGTTTTCCAACAGAAAGACAGCAATGAGCAAACAATCCACACCTAACACAAATATATCTGCTATTTGTTCAGTATGGCATGCTATGTGTGTATTACCATGATACATTACAGAGAGACATACAAGAGAAAATGTAAAGGCAAAACATACACACTAAAGAAACAACACAGACTGAGATTAAAATTTGACCTAACATAAAGACAAATACAAAGAGTAATGACAAATGGGACTGGATTGGCAAAGAATTTCCAGTTAGAATTTGTACGAGGAAGAAGAAGGGCAGAAAACAAAGTACAGCTTACACAAATATCAAAAAACAACAAAGTTTTTTCAAAAACAATCCTGCTGCTGACAGAGAACTAGCAAAAGAATGTGAGAGATAACACTTGTTAATTATTTTCACACATACACCCCACATTATCTCTGGGGAGACTTGTTAGATTTGTGCCTCAGACTGCAGCAAAGACCTGCTTTTCTTCTATGCCCACCTTGAAAACTTTCCTTATATAATGCTGTTTTGAAACATGTTGGAAGAACATTTTCTACCATTCTTTTACTGTAATCTGATATTTAGATTGCCAAACTGAGCCCAATAAGTCTGTGATTCAAATGAATTAGTTGCACAGACTGAGGCCATTTCCACACGAGGGAAATCCCGCGCTGGGACGACCGGACACAGAGGTCGCCCACACCACGGGGTGCGCTAGAGCGGGTAAAAAAGGGGAGGTTCCACACCTCCAACCGCCCTCGCGTGGCTGCGGGGGTGGCACTGTTTATAAAAACCACCTTTCCGAGTGGTTTTTTTAAAACTTGCCAGCGCTACTCTGTTGCAGCGCCCCGTGAGGAACTGCAGGGATGTGCTAGCACGTCCCTGCAGGGCTGCCCGGGGGCGGGCTTCTGGCTGGTATGCTGCCCCAATTGGCGGAGCACCGCCGGAAGCCACTGGCTGCCATTTTGGGCGCTGTTGAGCGCCGCAGATGCCACTGAACATGTGGAGTGGAGATATTGCGCTGCTCCCCGAGGGGATGGAGCCTCCCACTTCCAGGTAAGCTCCGTCCCCGCATGCGCGGCCCTGTTTCCCCACATGTCCCCCCCTCCTGTGTGGAAAGGGCCTGAGCTTTTATATCCCAGATTTGTGGATACTATAAATGATACTATAAATTAACTGGTCACCTGACATAAACTAGGGAGACCCCTAGCCATCAAACACAGTGTATACCCCAAGAGACAAGACAATCTCAAGAGACAACAAAGTTTGATGATGCTACAACAGCAGTTGTCCAAATAAAATCCAAAAATTTATGGCTGTGAGCCAGGAAACATGCATCCTCTGTGCCCACTTAAAAGCCTGTAAATGATGGAGCCCATCAAATCATGACTGGAAGAAAAAGTCCTCTGTATAGGGCCTATCAGCTTACCTCACTGCCTTCACAGGCTGGCACAGGCACTAGGCTTCACTAGTGGATCTCAGGATGTATGTATGGGTGAAGGTAATTATTCACATAATCCAGTCACAGATCACTACAATGTAAGTCAGTATGGGCAAAAGACACCAGGAACTAATAGAAGTGGTACAAGTCATGTGCTGTGATTGCCTAGCCAGTACCAATACTTGGGAAGTTCAGTTTTGTACCATCTGAGGCTTCTGGAGCATCTACGATGACAAGCTCACACAAAGTGAATCACAGTTATCTAGCCTGGATGTCACTAACGCATAGTTAAATAAAGCAGGTTATGCATACAGCAGAGGTCCATTTTAGTTTCTCACAACACTATCATACATGAATATTATAGTGTTAGGGAAAACTAAAAGGATCACCTCTATTTTACCGAGCTTAGATCTTTTGTAGTGATATCTTGATTGTATTACTTGAAGATGATGGATATTTAGTTTTAAAATATGTTCTGTGTTTAGACAAACCTTAACTGGTTCAGTTGATGAAGAGGATTGGTTGTTTATGTTATGATTGTTTTTATAAAACATAAATCAATGTTTTATCTTCTAGGGTGAGAAAAGTAAATGTCATGATAGGCAACGAGCACACTGTTGGTTAGGTGCAGCAATCTACTAAATTAGTCTGACATTATTTTTTCGTTTAGCAGGAAAACAATCCTCCTGCTTCGATGTTTATACTTTCATGTCTGAAAAGAAAGACATTCTGTACTGTTCTTTCAAGAAATAAACATAAACATTCTATGGGGTATTCTAAATTTGTGGGAATCTATGGGAATTTTTGCTTCTGAACACTGAAAATTTAACTTTCCTTTTTCAGCGTTCAGAGAGGGTATTACATCATTTACAGGTCTTCTTGTGTAGAATGATTGTCAACACAATCCGAATTTTGAAACCTACTTAAAAGGAAGTTTGATTTTCAATGGGACATACTCTCAAGGAAGACTGTAATCTTAATTGGCACAGATAGCCAAAGGCCAGCTCAGACAACATCAGGCCAGCTGAATCTGTACTGAATCCAAACTCTTCCCAGCCCAGGGGCACTGGCAATTACTCAGGATTATAATCATCAACTAATTTGTGTAGGTACTGTGCTTATGTTGCTTAGGCTGGAGGAGTTTTCAGTCTGGCATAACTCGGCCCCTTCTTCTCCCCATGCTGCCAGTTCTCAGCTCCCCTCCCTTCCTCTTCTGCCTGCAGATCTTAGCCAGAGGAGCACTCTGCTAGCAACCTACTCTCTGCAGATCTCTGAAATCATTAAACAGAAGAAGGCATTTCTGCCAACAGAAATGGGTTGCGCCTAAGTCCAGTCTTCTACAGGCAGCACATACTGGAGTTAGTGTGTATAGGACTGAAGCCTAATCACTACAACTGGGTGATCAAATCCCATTACAGAGCTGTCATTAGGGTTCACTCAAATGAATCTTCAAAGTTTACTTCCTCACGTTTATCTCCAGGGTTTATTGAAGGGTTTTTACATAAAAAGCCAGCTCAATGTAGAATAAGCAATTATACACCAAAACAAAATTTAAAAGCCACCATATAACATCAAAGAGAAAACAAAACAACAAAGCAGGATTAAAGCTGCCAACTAAAAAGCCAAAACAAAACAGTAGGAATGAGCATGCTTGTTTTCCATTTAAGTAGAAGCTGTTAGATGTGCTGCAGTATAGGTCACCAGAGGAAAGCAAACCATAATGACTCACTTAGCAATACTGGCAGTTATGAGCTGCTTCATACATGTCTGTTTTCCTACACAGATTTCTGTGCTGGAAAGTAAAGAAAGTGCTGGACAATATGGCATCATTTGCATACTTTTTGTAAAAGGTCAGACAACCCTAGCTGGTTGGTTACATTCTGAGGTTGCTGCTACAGTGGGAAAACTTATCCCTCCATCCATGCCACAAAATTTCTGTACTTTCTGATTCTTTGTTTAGGGAACCAGAGAGTTAATATATTCCTATAGAAGAGATTGTTCATAGTGATAATGGTGAAGTCTCAAGCAGGCTGAGCTGCTGTTTCTCTTTTAGGGAAAATAAAATCTATGGCTTTTTCAACAGAAGATTGTACTGAAGTTCTTGCCACATTTTTAAAAGCCTGCACATTTTATTACAGCCCATTTTATATCTTCCATTGGTGTTTTTATGTATTTTCAGATCGTTTATGCAGGCATACTGTTACAACAATAATAACAACAAACTAATGTGAAAAGACTTAAAATGATGTTCCTTGCATACTGTGAAATGAAAATATAAATTTGCACTCTTCAAATCTCCTCATCACAAGACAACCATATAGTAATATACCTATGAAGATATGATTATTACTTTTCACTAAGAAAACCCCAGAAACACATGAACAATTCCAGTGACTGCTGAAACTCTGGTATTCACTATTTAAAACCCTGTTTGCAGCTTTTCTTTAGGTTTTTAAAAACTGCATTTACTGGATTATATTATGTTTTATTTCATTTTTACACATGTTACCTGAAAACTTTAACAACAAGATGAGTAGGGCTTAGAAAAATAACTAGAACAGTTACCTTTAAAACTTCATAATGCTATAAGCTAGTGGCCCGTCATACAAAATACAACTAATACATGAAGCAACACACACTCTCTAACTTATAAGTGGACCCAATGTTAACCCTACAACGGAATGCAATTACCTCTCATCACAAACAATCATAATATAACAGAGTTATGCCTTAGCAACCGCAAAAGAATTAACTACAAGTAACTTATTTGTAATCAATTACTTCTACACTATGAGTGGCTCAGAAACTGCATGAATAATTATATGCATCCTCAGAATAATAATACTTAACAATGTAGCCCTTAGACCCTTAGCCTAGAGATTCTTTGAGGGAAATCCAATAAAGTTTAGCAGATATCTTGCTACAACATCACAATACCAAATACACTGGGGGAAAAAATACACTAGAGGAATGAGAAATATCCCAAATGCCCCAAATGGCTTAAATGGGGTAGTCATGGGTGCAACAGAGGAGGAATATACCATATTCTTGAATTAACACCACCATCCATTGTGCACCAAACAGTGCAATTTCACACCAACCTCACACAATATGCAAAGTATTTCCTTCCCACTGACCTCAGCTGAAGAGGGTTAACGTGATAATTGGCAACCATTTATCCATGTTGCCATGACAGCATATCACACAACAGACCTTAACACCCAATCACAACATGTCACCCTACAGGGAGACCACAGGGAATATCATAAATCAGCTGAGAGAGTACATAGCACTTAGTTTTCCCTCTCTACCTTTCTTATTTTTCCCTGTCTCTCTCAGTTAATGTCATGCAAACCAGACTAGGGGACTGGACTGGACCCTCATCCTTCTAACTGCAGCCACACAGGCTCGATGATGCTGGGGCATGGCCACACTTCCTTATGTCACAAATTCCCCAAGGATCCAGTTTTGTTCTGGTCTTGCTCTCTCCATGCAAGGAGAGGCAAGAAATCAGTAAAGCTGAGAAGCTTCACCCACCCTGCATCCTCCTTGAACTAGGAAGGTCAGTATATTCCTGAAATTACCACTTGGCTTTGAAGAACCTTCACCTGCCCTGCACTTCCTCCCTCAAGGAGAACTTTGAGTAAAGTTCCCTGCTGTTATCTCCAACTGCAGATTGGTGATAAGAGAGTGGATGTCCCCATCCTATTCATCACCCCTGTGTGGTAATAATAAATGAATAAATAAATACAGAGAGGGAGAGAGGGAAACTCCATCGTTATGGCAGAGGCCATTTCCACACTACGTTGTTATAGTGTTATTATTCCACTTTCAACATCCTGAGGAATTCTGGGGTTTGTAGTTTACTGAGGCACAAGACCTCTCTGGCTGAGAATTGTAAATGCCCCTCCCTAAACTGCAACCCCCAGGATTCCATAGGATGTTGAAAGTGGAATAATAGCACTATAACAGTGTAGCATGGAAATGGTCTGAGCTCCAGGCAATTAAGATAATTCTGTTCTGCTTCTGATTGGGAAGATGAATGGGGTGGGAGAATTCCTAAGGAGATGGAGTATGGTTAGGAAAGGATCATTCCTGAATAGGATTAGGACAATGCATGGGCTATATTAGGCTGGAGCATCCCTTCTCCCAATATAATTTCTTTGATATTTATTCCACTCTGTAAGTGCAGACACAGTACACTGGACAGACCACTTAAGCACATGGTCTAAATTAAAATGGGCCATAAACCTTTTGCTAAGAATACAGATAACTTGCCTAGTGGACGAAGGCATTTCACTATCAGGTCTCTTATTTTTGTGGGTACAAATTTGTCTGGGAATTGAATGCCTAAAGCCTGCCATCACAAATTAAGCACAGATGGATAAAGGAGTCTGGTGTATGTGAGATGAGACTACCTGCTGAATCACAGCCAGGCTGAGCTTACACTGCCAAGTGTTCGTCAGTCAAACACAAGAGAATCATGAAGCTAGCTTGAACATTTATCTTGTTTTCTGAAATCTCAGCAGTCCTTGAAAACAGTTGATTGAAAAATTCCATAAAAGTCCACCTGGGAGCTATGCAGGTACATAATTGCCCTGCTGGAGACCAGTTTCTATTCCACTCACACTAAAATTACCCTCAGCCCTGAAAATACAATGTAGAAAATCTCACAATATCTTCATGAGACCACAGGTAATCCTGGGAAGCCACCATATGCTCTCCCAGTCTGCTCTGGGAAAATATAAATGCAAAAAATCTTGTGTTTGTAAGACCATCTGCCAACATGAACCAATTAGCGTTACTAACAGCATAGGAGTTCAATAACCAGTTCAGCAGCTCCAGTAGACAGGATCATAACAACTATAACAACAAACTACAACAAACTAAGGTGAGGGAAAAAAGGTCTAAATTGGCCTAAATTAATTTGAGAATCCCAACTAGAGTAAACCCAGTTAATCAATACAATTTATGTAAGCACTGACTTATCATATAGCAATTGGTTTAGCAAGCAGTAGCACCTAGGAACTGGGGTAAACATATGTACATGGTGTGCGGCAGAGATAGTTAAGTTAGAGACAGAAATTTAGTAAATGCATTTAGGTTATTATTAGTAAGCTAAAAAAATCTAAATCGCATGTACATGGGGGGAATGCAATACAACTATGTTGTTTATGTTAAATTGCTATTAAAAATTAAGATACAGCTGAGAAAATGTAAAAATTTTCTCCTCTTTAGCACCGTCCCTCCTTTAATTAATTGCTTAATTAAGAACTTAATTCTGTAATTAAGGAAATGCTAAAATTCCAACCAATTACCCCAGTTTAAAAAAATAAGTTAAGTTGTCTCTTTATGTTAGAAAATCTTCAACTTAGTTGAAATCTTAATTGATATAACTAGTTAGTTCCTATCTCCAGTAGTCTGATAGTATTCTAAAAAGAATGAAAGATAATAATTAGTGACCCACTTACGATCCAGCCACATTGAGGCAAGTTTTCATGCTTACTCACACTGTATGCAACTTCATTAAATCCAGAGAGATTTAATAAAGTATAATTTAAAACATAAGTTCCGTTTTCCGAGAATTGTCAGAAACTGAAGCAATCTATGTAGCTGAAGCCTGAAATACTGCAGTTGTGCACAAATTATTGCTATTAATGGCTTAAGTATCTACAAAGGTAACCCAACAATATCAAGGAAATGCCAGTTAATCCACCCATCTACCATTTCTTTGTTCAATCTCCTTGGCTGTCTCTACGTATGACACAGAATGGAGTAACCCTATATAATTTAATGCTTCAAAGTACGGGTGAAGGATTACTATGAATACCCCCTTACATATGAGTTCCCTACACAGTGAAAACTAGCACCTTGGAAGAAAAAAATCTAGTTCCACACCGCCTTTTTGATTTTGTTTTTTTAAGTTTTCTTTTTACAGGGAGTTTAGACAACAGGAGAAGCATTCACAGAATTCATCCCTCACCAACAAAGTCTACTTTACCATCTTACTCTTATGGATGAGTAGACTCAATCTCTTGTTCTCTGTGTCTGGGACAGAACAATAAATTCCTCTGAAGACAGTAAAATTAGGTCTGATGGCAGTTCTATTATATTAGCCATTCAACAGCTGACACTTTCCCTTGCTGCATCTCTGTATAAATATCATACCCTCCAACATTTCACAGATTAAAAACTGGGACACATGCAGCCAAGCAACACTGGAGTGTGGTCAAGATGAGAAAAGCTAGGAAAGACTGCAACAGTCCTTGCTTTTGCCTAAGCTGACTGGGAAAGGCAGAATTCTTCCTCCTTTCCTCTTCCTCCTGCTAAGTTAATTAAGTACAAACTGTTCTGGCACATCAAATTCAGTCTATAAGCAACAGAAGTAAGGAAAAGGAGGAAAGTGGGAGGAAAAGAGAAAAACTGGGACACCTTTAAAGCCCCTGAAAAATTGGGATAACAGAAGATTGATCAGGAGTATCCCTACCAATTCAGGACAGTTGGAAGATAAATGTATACACACTAAAAACCTGTTGAAAATTTTTCGTACCTTGACATTCAGCAAATACTAAAGAAGATGTAATCTAGAACCAGACATGATGTAATATGGTGGCTAAAAACGGGAAAGCTCTTATGTCAAATTTCACTTCCTTATCCAGCACCTTAATAAGTAGACTTCTACAAATGATAAGCAATCTGTCTTAACAAGCCTGACTACAGTTACTCTAAATGAGGGCCTTTTCTTGAGATACGTGATATTGGAGTGTATCGTGACATTGGTCAGTGAGTCAGGGAAAGACACCATATTTGGACCTTAACATTGACCTTGGCCTCATGGGGGGCTATCCAAATAATACGGCTGTTATGAGCTCCCTCCTGGTAGGGACAGGCAATGCTCAGATTCTAGAGTCAGTTACTGGATTTATCTCAACCAAGGGTGAGCTATCTTTGGTCTGCAGGCCAGATGTGCTCTCCTACCTACTGGAAGTGTGATTTGGGGGGTTGTTCTTATTGTTGTTGGTTTTAAAAAAACAATGTCTGCACTTCTGGCACACTTTGTTTTGAAACAAAAATACAGCTTTTCCTCTTTGCTGTCAGCACAGCAGTAATTTTACTTATAGCTGTGGTAAGTTCAGTTAGGACAATGTGGTTTGGCTTACAAACAAGGAACATACTCCACACCACTATACCCATACAGCTTGTTTTAAAACAGAAATGCAGTTTCAGTTCCACAAGGAGATAGAGACTCCTCTTCACAAGTTCAGAATGAGGGACACATGTTAAAGCTATTTCATACCCTCTGACACTTCACAAATGAAAACCAGAACACATATGGCCAAGCAACATCAGACTGTGGTCAAGATGGCAAAAGTCATTCATGAGGAAGAACAATATAACGAAGGAGAGGCTGTAGCAATTTGCTTTTGCATGAGTCTACAGGAAAGGGCAAAGTTCTATCTCCTTCTCTTTCCTCCCTCTGCTGAGTTAATTTAGTACAAACTACTTTTACATTTGAACTTAGTTTGCAGTGACTGAAGTGAGCTGATGACAAAGGGGAAAAGTGGGAGGAAGACAGAGAAACTGGAACATTATTAAAGCAGGTGAAAAAGTGAGATGACCCAGGATCAGGATTGTCTCAGTCAAATTGGGAGAGTTGGAGGGTATGCTATTTATCACTCAGATTTTCTTTTTGTTACTTTTTAGTTTCTCTTTTCAAAAAAAAAAAAAGACCATCCAAAAGTACAGAAATTGCTTTAAAAATGAGAAATAAGAACCTCAAAATGGCAGCAGAAACCATTTCATCTCCCTTCCCCAAAGAAGGGAGTAAAGAGTACTTGTTAGACTCAAAGAAGTAATATCACAAATCACTACATTTCTTTGCAGTTCAGGAAGGCAGACACAGAATTGCAGAGCACATGGGTCAGGCTTTTGGCTTTATTTCAGTACCAGAACTGAAGCTTGCACACATGCCTATTTGCACACAAATTTTCTCCTCCCTTCCCCCTAGTTTTATGAGTGCATTTACATAATTTTTTTGCGGGGGGGGGGAGGGGAGCTTTTGGCTATCACTATTCTTAAACCATATTAATATCTTACAAATCACCTGGAAATCTGCCAGTAGATCCCAATCTATCTTCTAATCACCCTGAGCCAAGATACTACAAATTTATAATGGTCTTTATATTATCTCTACAACAGATAAAAGCCTAGTCAGTATATTCTGGAACAGTTTCCAAGTACTTTCATAGCCAGCTCTACTGTCAAGGTTACTGGGGTATATTGTTACATGAGAGCCAAATCGTTATGATATAGGAAGGCTAAAGATAGCAAGATTGTGTTGAGTCAACACGATTCATCTTATGTGTGGTTGGTACTTTTCTGTAGCATAAGGCTTGTAACACCAATGCAACAGAAATAAATACTTAAGTGAATGGAGCTTTTAGTGCTGAGTTCTGCTTCTTGGTCAACAGACACTATTCTTTTGAGTTTCAGGATATGAGCTTTCGGTGATCTGACATCTCAAAGCACAAGATGAACCACAGCAAATGGCTCCATGGTTGTCTCCTTATTTATCATGATGCACGGGGCACTAAGAACATTGTTAGGCAGTTATATTGACTGACTGACTGACTGACTGACTGACTGACCGACCGACCGATTGACTGCATTTGTGTGGGTCTCAGAGTGGCACCCACACCTACATACCATATAGATGGTGATCAGGAAGAAAATAGCAGCAGTATAAAAATACAATACTGAGGGTGCACAGGGAATAAAACAATGTCTCTGGAGGTGAAGCTAGAAAGAGAAAGCAGAGAACTGAGGAATAACATCTTGACACTCACATGATCAGGTAATATCAAGAAAGGATGGAGGAGGTAGCAAAGTGCATTAACTTTCTTCCTGAGTTTATGGCGGATGTCCAGCTACCATCTACAAAAGTGGGAAGGGAGCTATATATTTCATAAATTAATATATTTATTGCATATTTAAATTCAACAACCACTTCCTTGTCTTACTTATTTGTTATACGTACAAACATTTCAGTAGAAAATGGAAGTGTTACTAATAGTGGTTCTTTTAGTCAATGCTTTACAGATGTAGGATAGAAAACATGTTCTTTGTTAAGAGCTAGCACAACAAAATGTGTGTCCTTAAGCTGATCCTCCGCACCAGCCCTTTTGCATTAATATCATTTTGAGAATGTTTTATCTCATCACAGTACTATTAGAATTGCCAGCAGGAAATTATTAACTCCAGCAAATTACATAATAACAGTGTGTCTTCCAAAGATGCAGGAACATTATTTGAACATGTGTAAATAAATAACCCTTTAGAAATCATACAGCATTTATAGGGTTAAGATACCAAAAGCAGACTTTTTAGAAGCACTCTTATAAGCACAGGAAGTATTATACTGCAGCATGGATTGGCAAGAAACATCAAAGTGTTGATTAACTGAAGCTGTTGGCAATATGCCCGTATATTTCAGATTACTGCTTCTACAGTAACTCTCTTGGGTAACTGTACTGCTTTTCTTTCTTCCACTTTCCGAAAAGTTTCTTAACATTTTTTTTTATCAATAAAAGTGCAGTGCTCTACTTGGCAGGCTGTATTCCTATAATGAACTATTATCCCATTCAGTGAATACTTCTCCCATACATACTAGTACATCTCACAGGAATAATAAAAATATTTTCCATATATGTCTTATCCTCTGGACAAAATGATGATAATTGTTTCTTTTTTATTTACAGTAGGTGAGGTGATTCACCACATGAGATCTGTATAAAACAGCAGATTTTAATCATTTGCATCTTTAACCATAACAATTTTAACACAATTGCATAGCATTGTTGTTATTGTTGGTGTTGGTGTGTGCCTTCAAGTTGTTTTCAACTTAGGGTGAATTTAAGGTGACCCTATAGTGGAGTTTTCTTGGCAAGATTTGTTCAGACGGGGTTTGCCTTTGTCTTTGCCTTTCTCTGAGGCTGAGACAGTGTGATGTGCCTAACGTCCCCTAGTAGGTTTCTGTAGCTCAGCGGGGATTCAAACTCTGGTTTCCAAGGTCCTTGTCCAATGCTCAGACCACGCTGGCTCTTAGACAAAGCAATGCACAGGAAAAAAAATCAGAAGCAATAAAGTTTGTTCAAACAAGAAGAAAGATAATTATTTATAGAGATTTGCAGATAAAGAGGAGCTGCTCAAAAAGTTCTTCTGGCTTTTTGAATATTGATTTTAAATGTTGAATATTGATTTTAAATATCTTATATCCTGTGTCTATGTCCACAAAACAGTTCTCTACCTGGATAATGCTTTATATTGCTTCATCTGGCAAGCTATTCACACACAGCTCCCCATAATATAGAGCAGGATTTTGTTCTTTTTATCCCTGTCATCCTAATCCATAAAAATGATGTTCCAAAAACTGACAGAGGGATGGACTGAAGCACCATCCACTTTCTCGGTCAGAGCGGGAACATAGGAAGCTGCCCTATACTGATTCAAATCCTTGGTCCATTGAGCTCAGTGTTGTCAACTCATGACAAGCAGCCACAGCTCTCCAGGTTTTCAGGCAGGATTCTTTCTTAGTTGTACCTGGAGACCCCTCTCATTCCCTGAGATCTTTTTATCTCCTTAAACAAACCAGCCAAAAGTTTTGAGATTACCAGGGAAGGGCTTTCTTTCAGTTCCACCAACTTCACAGGAACCTTTGTAGAAGACTCAGGAGACAACCTTCTCAGTGGTTTCTCCCAGGCTGTGAAACTCTCTTCTCTGGGAGGTTCAGTTGGCCCACTCCCTGCTCTTTTTCTGCTGGCAGGTAGAGACATTGTTATTCAGGCAGGCCTTAGAATTTGAATAATGAAGCAATCTGTGTGTGTGTGTGTGTGTGTGTGTAGGTAGAAGTGTGCTATATTTGTAATTTTTTTTTATTTTTAAAGATGTTTTAAAACAGTTTTTAACCATTTTTAGAATCATTATTTAATTCTTGTTTAACTTCTATAAAATAACATTTTAGCATAATCTTTTTAAAATTATTGTAAGATGTTTTAAATCCTATCACAGGATAATAAATTAAATAAATATACTAATAAATCTGCACTCCAAGTGCTAACAAGGTCTGGCCTGAAATCAGGAGAGATTGGGTGTGCTCATAGTCACATTGTTATGGCTGCAGCAGATACAGACACCTCTGATTTTCAGGTTATATAGCTGCACAAAGAATCTTTCCCTAGAACTACTGGGCAGTATCCATTGCTGGGCTCCCACTAGACAGGTGATGTCTACTTCTCACTGCAGCCCCTTGTGTACCCAAAAATCTGCTCCAGAGGACTGGGAAACCAAGGACTCTAGGGAAGAGGGGAACAGAAAATCATTATCCTACAACAGTCTTGTAGTACTGATGCAAAACTGAATTTAGAGCCTTGTTTGGACCATTGTGTGGTGAACACATAGGAAATTATTCCACTGTCTGAATATGCCAGTTGGACAAAGTGGCCCTTGTGGCTTCTTCCAGCTCTAAGACTCTACAGTTCTGTTTAGTTGTGTGTTCTTGCTTAGCAGAGGGCTGGCCACTGTTGTCTCTTCCAAGTCTAAGATTCTTTCTAATATCTATTCTTACATTATCTAAAGTAGATACCTGAGACCTTACATAATTTAGAGACTAGCTGGCACAGTCCAACAAAGAAACAAAGATTTGTACTTGGTGGTAATGGAATAGCAGGGAAGAACACTAATGGGTGTGGTCACACTATTTTGTCTATTTTCCCTTCAGTTCATGATACAGGATATTGGCAATCTGTAATACCAACTCATTATAGGAATATATCTTGGCATGAGTTGAGTGCCTTTTCCTTACCTTTAGGCAACTACAACTAGCATCTATGCATCTTAAGCAACAGGTTAGCCTTTACTTGTAGTTCCCTGTTCTGGAAACTTCAGAACAGCATTAGTGCAGGAGTTCTATATGGAGATTTTATGAGAGCTTGATATGCATATTTGCATTCCTGGAACTCTTTCTTATTTCAGTTTACATCTATCCTGCTTTTTCTGCACTCCCAAATTTTCTGGCCTATATGTGGGAATACAAATGTTTGACCATTATTTGACTTGGGAGAAGCCTGAAATCTGTTCCTATTTGCATTGAAGTATGCCAGCTGCAATAATAGAGTTCTCAAAATGTCAAACAACATTGTTTAAATTTCACTGCAGAAAAACTGAGTTTTCTTCCAGGACTCTAACCTTCTTTCTTTCTTTAATCTTCTACCTCCCTTCCTGTGACTTTTAAATCTTTACTTCCCTTACTTGAACCAAGCAGATGTGTAGTTTTTTGTTTCATCATGCCGGCCACATTTCAATTTCTTTTCTGCTGTATTGTTGTCCATTAAAATGTTCTGTTTGCTCAGCTGGCCTGTTGATTTTGACTCTGATCCCTGTATTCCAACTGAATTTTTGACTTCTAAACTATCAGCCTTTTGGCTGAAACTGACAAGCAGGCATGCGTGGACACATACACACAACATAAATATCTTGCAAAGCCTTAAAACCAGATTAAATGCCAACATGGCAAACATTTCTTTTCCTTCCTATTCCACCAGTGCTTGGAGCCATTGGCTGGCATTCATTATTGCAGTTATGGATTCCTAACTTAACATTATAGATGTGTAACAGTTCTGCATTCAAACGACTGTATGTAATGCCTCTCAGGTCCACCTTAACAGTCAAATGTCATCCTCCTTCTACCCTGACAACTAGCTGACAGACTTCATTTGCCCAGTCTGGCTGCTGGTTGTTAAAGTGGACTGGGGAGGGTCAAGCCAGGAAATGCTATTTACTTACACATATATAATTAAGCAGGTGATGCAGAGTATTGGCAACAAAGCTTTTCATGGGATACATCCAGCTGAAAATATTTCAGTGACTGCATTTCAGTGGAAAGAAAGCATGAAAATGAAAACATCCCCTAAAATAGTAAGATGTGCATTCCTGCTAATAAGAAAAATATGGAACTGAGAATTTGGATGAGGCAAGCAGCCTAGACAATCAGCCTGAAAGTGCCTAATCCTTAATAGGAGTTTTGAGGCCTTGTGTGCTGGCACCAAAAATCATGAGGGAAATAAAAGCAGCAGCTGACCCTGTGGCAGTCCCTGTGGCTGTTGCTTGCAAGTGGCCAAGAATGGTCTGTGCACGTCTACTACCTTTTTAACAGCTATTGCTACCACACGCACACACACACGCACACACCAAATTTCATATTTATTTTTAATGAATATATTAAAAGATACGTGGCAGTCCAAAATATATGCTCATGCAGGTTCACACTATGCATTGTGCTTTCTGTTCTTTTTTTTCCTTCAAAAGTAATATATAGATACATTACTTCACCCCTTAACTGCAATTAGTGAGATATCTGTTGGAAAATGCTACTCCCATCAATTATATTCTTCAACACTCTCACTCCTATTTGCTATAGAACAATGGGAACTTTAGGCAGTATAGGGCTTACTTGCATGCCTTTGTTTTGTTTCACACTGCTTTTCAAGCTTTCCACATTTGTTCAATTGTCGGTGCTTGGACACCAATAAGCAATGTATCTAGACAGCCAGAGTATGTGACCCCAGAACCTGCCAGGTTTTGGGGGGTCATACAGACACTCATCCTCTCTTCCTCTTCCTTCTTCCAGGATTGTGAGTCCCAGCTCTAGTGAACTCTTCGTCTACCCCAATTTTTTTTCTTAGTTAGGACTTAGGTCATTTCCGCACTACATTGTTGTAGCGCTATTATTCAACTTCCTTTGGGATTCCAGGGTTTGTAGTTTACTGAGAATTCTAAGTGACCCCCCCTAAACTGCTCCATAGGATTTTGAAAGCAGAATAATAGCGCTATAACAGTGTAGTGAGGAAATGGCCTGAGACAACTTGAATACATCCTCAGAATGTATGTTTAGATGAAACATGTAGTCTTTTCAACTATGTGTCTTGAATGCTGCCTATTTGCCTGGTATTTACTGAAATTAGTCTCAATGAAATATGCCAGAGTTTCAGCACCTTTCTCTGCAAATTCTACAAAAGCAAGACTGCCTCTTAACTAAGCCAGTTTCCCTCTTTCCCAAAAAGAGGCTAACACTTAACATAATTAATCTCAATCCAACAGTTTTATATGACACTAGGAATTATATTTCAATTAAGATGAACATTTTTGTGAGCATGCTGTCCTTTCAGTCTTTGCTTCCATTTTTTTAAAGCTTATTTGGCTTATGGTCTCCAAAAGATGCTTCTGAGAGAGAGTGGGGGAGATCTTTAGTCATTTTTAGACATCTCTAAATTGACCAGGTAGAAGAGGAAACAAGCTCTGCTCCTGAAGAGCACAGGACCTCAACCAGTGATTCAAGTTTCAAGCAAGGAGATTTCAACAGAACATTAGGAAGAACTTCCTGATGGTAAGGGATGTCTGACAGGGAAACAAAGTACCTTGGAACATCGTAGACGGCCAGCTCTCTGGGATGTTTTAGCTGTGAACTCCTTCATTGGCAGAACATTGGACTAGATGGAGATTACAGATGCCAGAGTTTTTTCCGTCTCTATGGATTAATGAGTCTATGAGATTATTTAAAATGGAGAGAGTGGGATCTGAGGACATAATATTTAGAAAAAAAACTTTCTGAATTGAACAAAACGGTCGGATCCTTGAGATGAATACAAAATAATGAAGGGGAAAATCAAAGCATAATAAAAATGGAAAAAATACGATGGCTTCTTGTAAAACAGTCCACAGCACTAGATTTATGGCAAATGTCTCTCATAGGCATTCAGGAACCACAATATATAATTTTAATGTCACCATGTCTTGCAACATTCGCCTCCATTGTATTTTCTTCAATGTTGAAAATGTTTCCACAGTATGCAGTAATCACCTTTATCAGAAATGGAAAAAATGAATCTTTCTTCACTTTTTGTAACAGAACCAAGATTTACAATTCTTGCCATAGTGTCCAATGGCAGATACTCCTAGGTATGTTGGTACAGAACTGTCACCAGTTTACCTGGAAATAACATTGAGTACACTTAGCAGGATAGGAATTACTGTACAGGATCATACTATATGTTACTTAATAAAGTTGCTTGCTTTTTATAATGACATCTCTTTTCAATATAATAAAATACAATGGATTGTAAAATTTAAGATGGAAGATACAGTGCATCTAGGATACATTTCTGCACTACCTAATTTCTCTTAAACAGATGTAGTACAGAAATGGCACTTAAAGGATTGCACATCCTGTTGAGCTAGATAATGAAATACATAAAACAAAAACAGGTAACATTTACTAATTCTGTTAAACAAGCAAAAATTTCACATAACACATTTCATCTTTCAAAAGTCCCAAATCATCATTACTGAAGACTCCATGAAACAAAATGTATTACACTTAGGCAATTCTAACTGAAAAGTGCAGAACATTTTCAGAACACTGCACTAGCATAGTTTTCAGATTACGTTAACATTTTATTAACATGATCAGTACAAATGAGTATGAAACACTGTGTGTTTTAGTTGTGCATGTGTGGGAAGATGCCTCCCACACTTGCTTAGCTGATCAGATTTGAGGAAGGAAAAAAGATCTATGTTGCTTCTAATATGCTTCTAATATACATATACATATTTCAAGACTTAAATACCCATCTTTGTCCAAAGTAGATTAAATTAGAAGCACTGAATGACTATAGTTGCTGAAAATATGGTAACCTCAGAGCAGCAGAGTAACAACCTTTTATGCCAAAGTTAATTACTTTTGAAAGGCTTTTCTGCACTACACTGTTTATAGTGCTATTATTCCACTTTCTACATCCTATGGAAACCTGAGATTTGTAGTTTACGGAGGGGTATTTAGAATTTTCAGCCAGACAGCTCTTTGGCCTCAGTAAACTACAAACCCCAGAATTCCACAGGATGTTGAAAGTGCAATAATAGCACTATAACAATGTAATGTGGAAAGGCCCTAAGTTGTTGCTCCTACAGTGTAGGATAAAATCTGCAAGTGCAAGACTACAAGAAAGAAGAATCAGAATATAATGAAACAAGTATTCCATGATGAACCATATTACAATAAATCAGTTCATCCATCCTTTCACCCTCTATTTTAAGCTGTATTACTTGATTTTAGCCTGTAGTAAAATATAGGCTGCAAAGACATAGCATTTCAGGATACTACTGACCTAATACTGTGATTAATGCTGTGAGCTACACCCAGCCTAGCTTTTCTAATCTCTAGGCTTTCTAATTTATACCAGAGATGGATAGGCTATCAGTAGGGAATTATGAGGATTAGTTGCTGTTTATCTCTCCCTTGCAGAGACACTTCTCTGCTTATGGAATTACCATAAACCCTTTGCTACTTCCACACTCACTCAGAACACTGGCTGTTTGCTACAGAGGCTGAAAAAATGGTGGCCAAATTATTATTTAAATGATATCTAGTGCACAGATGAGATTTTTAAAAAGTATTTGAGAACCTTTGTCATGCCATATTACTTGACTAGAAAAATGCTGTTTGTAAACTTGCTTGTGTTGACTCCGAAGCCCATCATTGTAATTCCGCCCCCCATACCAATAAGAATTTTAATTTAGGGCTCAGAGATTTTCTGAAAACATCACCATGAGTGAAATCATTAACGATACATGCTAGCATTCTGTTGGTTATACATTATAAAGGCTGCCCTCCAATTTTAGTTCTATCTCAAATGAAAACATCATTGCCCATTATACCCCTACAATTAAAAGAAGGTATGTTTAAATACTAAACTGTTCCAAGCAGGAATTAGCAATATATATATAATATTTTTGGCATACAACTGTCTCTTTACTGATGTGTAATTCCTTTTTAACACTTATAACATCAAGCCAGATATCATCTGAAGAAAATGAGGTGACTAAAGCATGTCTTTCTAATACAAATTTGTTTAAAAATTCTCGTCAATTCCTTTCTCATACTTTCTAGGCATCTAACTGTGCTTTCAAACAGGCAGCCATCTTTGAAAACAAACTCTGACATTTTACTCCTTGCTGTTACTTTTTTTTTAAAAAAGGAGTACATAACATGAGTATATTATACACACACACTTACACATTATGAGCATAGAACCTGACTCAAACCAAGCTAACAAAATAATCTTACTAAAGTAGTCCATCATAATTACCCTTATGATCCCCTGACATGACACTAAAACTCTACCCTTGTATTCCAGAATCAAAACAAGTTTATTCAGTTGTGTGTGCACTGGTTCACAGAAAGCTCTAACCCAGGTTGACAAATCCCATTGTTCATCAATGTTCTATTTACACCCAAGCACACTGACATGTGCTGCTAACTGAGAGAAAATAGTTTTTTTCTTCTGTCCTTCCACAACCTGTAGAGCTTGCAAGATGTCTTTGCATTTTTAAGAAAGATGTGTATGCGTTTATAAAGTCAGATCTTCCTGCACAAATATAATCGTTTCTCAGTATAAGAAGAAAATCTCTCCTTGACTCACTTCTCTCTCTAAGAACACATCACCTGAGAAAGTACACATTATTCAATCAGGAATATTTTCCTAGTGATGCACATCCATTTCGGAGCATCTCTTCATAAAGTCTGGTAACAGTTCTGCTTGGTGGTTATAACTTCTGAAGTTTCACTGAAGTTTCAAAAATTTGAAGGTTGCTAAATGAACACACACACAAACTGCTGTTTGCCTTTCAAATTAAAACTTACATGTATTGCACTAATAGCACTTTGAGGAACATGGTTTTCATAAGGAAGGATTAAACCTCTCGTCTCTGTACTTTGGCCATTTCCGCACTAGCCTCTTATAGTGCTATTATTCCACTTTCAACATCCTATGGAATTCTGTGGGTTTGCAGTTTAGGGAAGGGCCTTTGAGGTGGAATAATAGTGGAATAATAGTACTATAACAGGCTAGTGTTACCTTGTGACACTAACCTCTACCCAATGACCATTATTTACAAATAAAATAAAATTATATGAGGCCCAATCAAAGTTGTCATTTTATGAGATCTAATATGTCTCTTATACACTCTGGTCCTAACAATCAAAACATAATCTAAAGAAATGTCATGCCTTTTCATTTCCCCATCAGTGCATTTTTTAATTTATTTTACACTTTATAAGTCATATAGAAGTTACTCAGAATTTATGCTTCTAAAACTCAGAAACTGCTATTGTTCTCTTACCTTTGTGTTTTCAAGAACAGCTGTTTTATAAATAAAGTATTGTGGTAGCTCCCTTTATTGAATTTTACTTTATTTTGATTGTATTTTAGGACACTGTGACTTGGAATTGTATGCCACCACAAATAGTGCTTTGGGACTAGAAGGACAGGATAGAATCTTTAACTGTACATAAATATACTGTTTTTTTTGTCTTTTTATGACTATGTTCACCAGAAATATCTGTTAATATACATTTTCAGCAAGTGCTAGAAAAGGTCTTATCCCATTAAGAAAGCAATGAGCTGACCGAGAGCCAATTATAAAACTTCTTACTATTCCCAACTAAAATGGCAGTGGCATTCTAATTACATTTGTGAGCTTCAACTGTTTATTTCAAAAATGACATTTGTTAATCATCCCCCTCACTATTTGCACAAATTCAAAACTCGGCACAGGCAAATGAGAAAAGAATTCAAAGTGACATTTTCAGATCATATTGCTCAGTTATACTGTGATGTGCATTTTCTTCTCCATCTTTTTATAATATTCTTCAACATGAATTTATCACAGACACACAAACCCCACAAGTAAAAACACATTTTTTTCAACCAAATATTGAGAAAAATACCATTAGTTTTGCAAACAGGTTAATATCCAATGGTTATGAAATAGTCTTCCTAAGACAATGCTTGTTGGTAAGTCGGATTTCTACCAACATGAGCTGCAAAAATCCGTTCTTGGCTTAGACTCTAGACATTGCATGAAGAGCACTGCTTGCTTTAAATACAAAGTCCAAGTACTGATCCTCTCCCAGTTGAGACCTTCATGAAGCTATTCTTGCTTTCAGATTACCGACAGATCTAAGCAGTGGATGTAATTGTGTCATCCTATAAATAGCCGTGGATGTATATTCTGTTGCACCCTTTGAAAACTTTCCTCCTCACCCCCATTATTTCTGCCTCCTCATTTCTAGCCCAAACTGTTGGGACAAAGCTATATGGGGGGGGGGGTATTTTTTTTTTTAAAGAAAAGAAAATTAACTGTGCCTGCACTGTTTTCAGCCTGCACTTGCATTTAAAGACAACAATATGGGCAACTGATCTTCAGAGGGTCACTATTTTTCAAAAACTTCATTTTTTTTCAACCTCTTCATTTAGTCCTTATGAAAATACTGAAAAGGAACTCTTTCACTGATGCTCATTACAAAGAAAATGCTGCAGAAATGTTAATGTGCTGTCATCACCTACTAGTTACTAGAACTGTTTTAAATGAAGTGTATATTAACCTTGCAGTACTAGTTGGAAGAAAAACTGGAGAAAGAGGAAAGTATTTTTAAAAAAGGCTAGAGAGAAAACAAGAGCTAACTTCAGAAGCAGTGCAAAAAGTAATAACTGCTCATGTTGATTACATAATGGTGGACAATCAGTCTTAAAAGAAGACTCTCAAAGTCGAGAAATTACAGTCGAGGGCTGAACTCAGCTGGAATAAAAGGGCAAGAGTTTTATCAAACATAAAGGACAAAAATTGAAAATTTCTGAATGTCTTTTTTAAAAATTTTAGGAAAAAAAAAGATGGCCATGACTGGCCTATATATTGCTAACCCCATCATAAAGCTAAAGTGCCACTTACTGTTAAATCCAAATGTGACTTATGTCTTGTTTATGAAACAATGCAGGTATCTAACCATACTACAAAGGTTAGGAGTGCCTGGATTAAAAATAAATTAGTACAAAGATTAAGCGTACCACTATTAAAAATAATTTAACCCTATCATCTTAAAAATCAGAGCTGCAATGGATTACCTTTGTCCCTAAAGCCATCGTAAAACCCAAAAGTGAAATATTAAAAAGCAACATATTTAGTACATCATTTAAAATAGTTAACACTAGTGTTTAAAATATTGTACTGGGTCACGTAAAATGTGTAAATTAAATTATTTATGTCATCCCACAATACTGTGGTAAGACTTGAAAGATGTAAAAAACAAACTCTTCTTCACTGCTTTCGACGTAATGGTGCAAGGAGCACTGTGTGCTTCAACAATAATGGCAGGAACTTCTATGCAAAGCAGGGGAAGTGTTATTGATCAGCTTGCCTTAAATAACCTTGAAAATTCAGTGCTTTGTCTACAGAAGCACCAATGGCTGCTGATACTTAATTGCCCATAGTTCCAGAGAAAAAGAAAATAGCCTGTTTTTGCACATGCCAGTTTAGTCCAGCAAAATTTTGGCTGAGTTCATAGGTTTCTCATATAGGGCAATCTATATGGAATCTATGCAATGATCTGGATAAATCCTAATACTCATCATTTTCATTCCAGCCTTCTCCTTGAAATATTAATCACAGTTAATTTAACTGCACAACTAGTGGATAAATAGATTCAAACAACTGTGTTTAAACACTATGTTGTTTACTTTGAAACCTACACTTAATACATAAATTCATGAGTACTCTTTTTGTATGTCTTGATGCAGTTCTCTTCATTTTGCATGAAGTCATCCAATTTTATAAGCACAAATGTACAAAATTGTTGGAACTTAGAAGCCTCAAAACTCACCATCATAGCAAGAATTATATGAAGCCATACTTGATCTTGAATTGCAATATATATTTCTGTATGGCTGAAAAAACTAGGAAATGGTGAAGTTTCATATGCCACATACTACCTAACAATAAAATTGGATAACCTGTCATCTAGTACGTTGAGCTCTGTGAGGTGGGATGGGAGAGCAAAGTAACAGGAAATAAATAAGGAAATATCTGGAAGAAATTCCACATAAGAGTAGTTTCCGAAACACTTCATTAAATATGAAATATTGGAGGATAATACTTGACATGGCTATGGCAGCTAGAATTGTATATGCCAGACATTGGAAAACCAGTTCTACTCCAGAAATAGAACAATGGCTAACTAAACTTCTGGAATTCTCTGTATTAGACAATCTAACTCTAGCATTAAGGTGAAAAATATAAGGCAAAGATGAAAGGGAATGGTCTCGCGTTAAAGAATACTTGAAACAAAAGCTGGGTACTGTGGTATTTCATGACTGAGAAACTCATAAGTAAATCTGGATGGACGAAGAAATAATGTAATTAAAACAATGGAAAAGATAACTCTAAGATAAGTGATAATCATGCAATGTTTGCAATTTTAAAGATTCTTTTTCAGTGTAGGCAAACCATCAGTGTTAAAAAAGAGAAAGAGATTGAAGAGAGAGAGAGAGAGAGAAATCTGGGAAAGCAGGTTACAGTTGGTCTAGAGGAAACATTTAAGGCATCAATTATAAACCATACAAGGGAATGTTGGAAGTACACGAATGTACATTTAGAATATAGATAGGGGATCGTAACAGGGGAAATACCTCTAAATCTTATAAGATAACAATATTGTTTAGTTCTGATAAGAGCCGTATAATGGTAACAGTAATTAATGTGTGGGTTATATAATGAATGCCAAAGGGATCCTCATCTATAATGTTCCCTTCTATGAAATAATAATTCCAATTCCAATTTTATTTTAAGTTACTGTGATGGATATAGTTATCACCTGATATTCAATCACAGAGTATGTGCTGCTTTTAATAATAAATAGTATTTTTTTAAAAAAGTAAAAAAAAAGTAAACACTTCATTAAAGAAAAAAGGAATGACTTCCGGATTTCACCACACACTTTTTCTCCATGCACTCCAGTCGAGCAATCTGCACACCACTGGTTTTTTTTTTAAAAAAATGTACCAGTACTATTGTGTATAAATGTGGCTACTAGAAAGAATGAGGAAATATTACAAATCCTGTTAAAATATGAGAGAACCATATCATTGTGAATTACATAGCCAGGAATTCAAAGTTATCAGAAACAACCTAGATTTTCTGTGCGTTTTCTCTCTCATGCTCTCTGCTTTCCCACTGCATAGTTTGCTCTAAGAAGATGATGCAGGCAATGCAGCATTTGCTTTATAGCCCTGATCTTCCTGTGAAAAGTGCTACTGAGACTTGCGTACCTCATACTGGTATGTCAAATGGATACATTTGGGGGTGGAAGGTTCTTAAAGAAAATCTCTCCTTTTAGAATACTTTGTACCAGCTTCTGGAACACTGAATCTACCCAGCTTCTGTAACTATTTCTTTTTTCTTTTTTTTAAGGAAAAGTTTAATGGTCTGGCAAGGAAAACATTCTTCAAATGCAAACAAATTAATACTACAAGCAAGTAACTGTACATTATTTATTG
The DNA here is from genome assembly GCA_948472985.1 of Iguana delicatissima. Classification (NCBI taxonomy): domain Eukaryota; kingdom Metazoa; phylum Chordata; class Lepidosauria; order Squamata; family Iguanidae; genus Iguana; species Iguana delicatissima. Next base: position 135,206 of record CAOKZL010001807.1, read on the forward strand.
CAGATTGCACAGGTTTTAAAGCACCATATTATCATTGTTCTTGTTGTTGTGTGCCTGCAAGTTATCTGAAAAAGGTAAATCTTTTGCCTTTCTTTTAGAAAAGAACATGAATGATTGGTAGAGAACATTTATCTAGTGCCCAGGCTCTTCAGAATCCTGAACATGGTAAATATGAGAACAGACACAGGCCCTTTTCGTGCAGCATTTTTGATGCGAAAGGGCCCCTCGAGCATCGCACACATGTGAGGAGTGGTCCACATGACGCACTCACATTTGCTTGATGCTCCAGGGCCTGGCAGGGACCACTCACACATTTTTTCATTTTTGGCTTTAAGCCGAAAATGGTGCGTGGGCGCGCAGTGCTCTAGGGCCCCACATGCACTTACCTTGCGTGCAGAGCCTCAGGAGCCGGGCCGGTAGTGCTTCCTGTCCAGTGCAGCCTGGGAAGGTCCCAGGCTGCACTGCGAAAGGAAGAGGCGGGACTCTCACGCGAGCGGGCAGCAGCTGCGGAGCTGAAGAAACCCGGATGCAAGAGCCTCTCACTGGAGGCTGCTCACATGAGCCCTGCACCCCAGCACTGCAAAAAGGTAAGATGCGAAAAGGGTCACAGTTGGAGAGTAGCATGGCATTCATAATAAATACTGAGCCATGGAAGAACAGGTCTCAGGAGGTCAAAGTGATTCAAAAATATTTTTCTTTAACAAACAAAGCCTCTGACATGCTGCTTTAAAAGCAAAAGATGTTTTGATTTTCTCTTGTTTGTTTTCTGCCTACTGAAGAATTATGTTTGCTGCCTGCTGAAGAATTCAACCAATCAGACTCAGACTTCCCAGTGGAAAGAGACACACTTCAGGAACAGAGGCACAAGGCTGTAGGTCATTAATTTGCCCCTTAGAACTCTCAGGATTCAAGACAAAGAAAGCACGTCAGGTATTCCATGAATATTCCAAATATTCAATCGTACTAAAAATACAACTATGTGTGATGGTTTCACTTTCAAAATTGTCAACGAGTAAAATGCACAAGTGTTTTTCTCAAGTAATTTCAGTTTCAGTTACTGAAGATTCCCTATTTTTTTTCTGTTGTTGATGTTGTTCAATGACTGAAATGCATGTTTATATCATTACCATGCAGGTTTACCACACAGTAACTAAATTAAATGCTGAAAATATTTTCATTAAGTATTTCTTTTGAACTGTTACAAGAGCATCAGATCTCCTCTACTACAAGTTACTAATACTCAAAGCTATACTTTTAAGTAAAGTAATGCCTGCCATAAATTGGGAAACGAGGTGGGAACCAAAGCTAGATAAAACCTTTTGGAATATGTCAGTTCTTACTACTTCTAAATATGCATATACAAACCCCTCCAGAGTATCATTTAGAAGCTAGTAACTTGCAAGTGACAGTTCTCGTTCCCCCACGCCCATCCTGGCAGCATATGGTATGGCTATCATCCCTTGCCCATCTAAATCTGTTTTCACTAAAACTAGTCCATGCTAGGTAACCCTCCTCTCTTCACCGAGGATGGCATCCCTTGACAGCTGCTGCTTTCTCAATGTGGAACAGTAGCTGGGTGATGTGTTGAAATCTTGCTTCAGCACAGGAGGTGGGAGATCTGACTACATTTCTGAGGTTGAATCCTAAACATTAGCCCCAACTAGAATAGATCCAGAGCAGACCTACAGTGAATTCTATTTATTTAATGGCTCTGTTCTATTTGGGACTAATAACTGGATTTAGTTTTACGACTTCAAAGAACATACAGATTTTTAACTTGCCCCAGAAATTAGGCTTGATGTGTTCAAGCAACTGAAACTGTTTTTAAAGATTACTATAAATGCCCACTAAACTTATCTGCTAATCAAGAGGTGTTGAACATGATCCAAACATAGTGACTTCACAGTAGATTTCTCCAAGCAAAAGACCTAAACCTCATTGTGTGCATCTGAATGGTAAACTCTGCTTCACTAAGGCTGTTTCTGCACTACACTGGTATAGTGCTATTATTCCACTTTCAACATCCTGTGGAATTCTGGGGTTTGTAGTTTCCTGAGGCCAAAAAGCTCTCTGGCTGAGAATTCTAAATGTCCCTCCCTAAACTGCAAACCCCAGGATTCCATAGGATGTTGAAAGTGGAGTAATAGCACTATAACGGTGTAATGCAGAAATCACCTTATGTGTAGTCATAAGGAATGAAACAGCTTCAGTAAGCTAGTCAGTTCTGTAGATTTATAGTCTATACATGAGCAGCATGTCCTGTGGAATGCAAGAACACTACTTTCCAGAAAGAGAATAAAAGAGAATGACAGAGAAAAATACATAGAGATGGTTAGGTAGAGGTGAACAAACACATGGCATGGAAGAGAGGAAGGGAGGAGGAAGAGGAGAAAAGGAATAGAGCAGCACCTTTAAGATTAACTGGTTTTTATTTTAGCATGAACTTTTGTGGATATAAACCCACTTCTTCAGATGCACTCATATTTCTCAGGAGTTCCCAGCACTGCCAGATTTTTTTATTTCCACTAACCAGGTAGTTTAAATTAAATTAATTAAATCTGAAATGAAATGTATCAGTTATTTTCCCGTGTCGTCCTATTGTGTCAGACTCAGTAAAGGTGACCTCCAAATAAACACATCTATAATTTCCAGGACACAGTTTCCACAGAGATCAAGTGATGGAAAGAAGAATATTAGCACTAAAACAAAGTGATGCTTAACTACTATAAAAGTCCTAAAGCACTTTAGTACTTTGACTGCAACTCCTGAAATTTTTTAAAAAAGGCTCAGTGGAAATCGGGGAAAATTAATTTTTGAAATGTTGCATGGAACTGAATGTGACATGTGCTCAGTGGGAGGGGGAAGGACACAAGGGAGGGAGGGAAACCTGGTATATTTCAAGAACTAGAGTGGGGGGGTGTGGGTAAGTAGGGGATAGAGTAGGAGTGGGGGTGTGTGGGTAAGTAGGGGATATTTCTTTTGATGAGGGGCGGCTGAATGTAATGGATGAACAATGGGGAGCGACAATAAGTATTGTGTGGGGCAAAGGGAGATATGGTGATAGCATGGCGAAATGTCGTTACAGGGGAAGGGGAGATAGATGTTTAATACCTATCCCACCGTCCGTTCGCCCTGCTACCCCAAGGTGTCTGGAGAGCGAACCAAACCACCCACAGAACCTTTCCTTGCTCCTATGCAATGTCAGGTCAATGAAAAAGAAAACGCATATTATCCATGACCTTTTAAAGGATGAAGACGCTGACCTGGCATGCTTTACAGAGACCTGGCTGGAAGACAATAGTGCTACAACCTGGGTCCAGGCCTTGCCAGCCGGATACTCTGTTAGTGAGCAGGTAAGGGGAAGTGGGCGGGGGGCGGAGTAGCCTTGGTTTACAAAGACAATCTTATACTGACCAGGATTCCTGTCCGGAAAACAGACCACTTTGAGTGTATATACCTGAGCCTGAAGGCAAGGGATAGTCTGGGGATTCTGTTAGTGTACCGACCACCCCGCTGCCTATCAGACTCCCTAGCCGAGCTGACAGAGCTGGTGTCGGAGTTGGTGTTGGAGTCGCCCAGACTTCTGGTTCTGGGTGACTTCAACATCCCATTTGAGACCAGTTTGACAGGTGCAGCTCGGGAGTTCATGGCATCCATGACAAACATGGGCCTATCCCAATTAGCCTCTGGGCCAACACATTGTGCCGGTCATACCCTTGATGCGGTCTTTAGTACGGAACAGGTACAGCCGTGGGTGGAGATAATAAATGCTACCACCTTGTCATGGACGGATCATTTCCTGGTCAGGGTTAGACTAATGGCTGCTATCCGGCCCTGCAGGGGTGGTGGACCTATTAGAATGGTCCGCCCTCGAAGGTTAATGGAACCTATTGGATTCCAGAAAGCCCTTGAGAGTTTTATGGTTGGTATCCCCGGTGATCCTGTCGAAGCCCTGGTTAATACCTGGAATTGTGATCTTACCAGGGCTATCGACACGATTGCTCTCAAGCGTCCTTTCCAGCCTGCTTTAAACCGTAATCCCTGGTATACAGTAGAACGTAGGAATATGAAGCAGGCTGGACAACGACTAGAGCGCAACTGGCGGAAATTTCGACTCTTATCTGACAGGACACGCTATAGAGAATTCCTTTATTCCTATGGAGTGGCAATAGATGCAGCGAAGAAGACTTTCTTCTCTGCGCGTATTGCGTCTGCGATTTCTCATCCAGCAGAGCTGTTCAGGGTGGTAAGGGATTTGACTCAGTTACCCACTCCCCTGAACTCGTTGTTAGAACCTAATGTAGCTTGCTGTGATGTTTTGAATAATCATTTCGCAGATAAAATCTCTCAGATAAGAGCCGATTTGGATGCCGGTGTTATAGCAGAGGTTACAAATGAAGTGTCCGGCAACTCCGTGAATAGGATTATACTGGATCAGTTTCAGTCAGTGAGTACCGAGGACGTAGACAAGCTCCTTGGAAAGGTAAGGAGGACAACTTGCCCTCTTGATCCCTGCCCTTCATGGCTGGTTGTCCAGGAAGGAGTTGCGATTAAGACACACTTAAGATATGTTATTAACGCATCCTTCAGGGAGGGCAATGTTCCAGCTTGTTTAAAAGAAGCAATTATACGTCCGCTTCTAAAAAAGCCCTCCCTAGATCCCCTGGATATGAATAATTACAGACCAGTTTCCCATCTTCCATTTTTAAGCAAGGTGATCGAGAGGGCTGTTGCCCTTCAACTCCAAGCTGTCTTGGATGAAACAGATTATCTAGATCCATTTCAAACTGGCTTCAGGGCAGGATATGGAGTCGAGACTGCCATGGTCGCCTTAGTGGATGCTCTACGTCTGGGTATCGACAGGGGAAGTGTGACCCTGCTGGTACTCTTGGACCTCTCAGCGGCTTTCGATACCATAGACCATGGTATCCTTCTGGAACGCCTGAGAGGGCTGGGGATCGCGGGCACTGCACTTAAGTGGTTCCGGTCCTATCTCTCGGGTAGATACCAGATGGTGATGCTTGGGGACAGCTGCTCCTCGAAAAAAGAGCTTAAATCTGGCGTCCCTCAGGGCGCCGTCCTGTCCCCAATGCTATTTAACATCTACATGAGACCGCTGGGAGAGATCATCAGGAGGCATGGAGCAAGGTGCTATCAGTACGCTGATGACACCCAGATATCTCTCTCCATGCCTCGGATAATAGCATCGACTAAGGGTGGCATCTCGCCTCTAAATGAATGCCTTGAAGCAGTAATGGACTGGATGAGGAAAAACAGACTGAAGCTGAATCCAGATAAGACGGAGGTACTTGCTGTCAAGGGCCCTAGCCCAGGTATGGAGGTTTGTCAACCAGTTCTAGACGGGGTCACACTTCCCCTGAAAGACTGTGTCCGCAGCTTGGGGGTGCTCCTGGACTCGCCGCTTCAGATGACAGCTCAAATTGATGCGGCAGCCAGGAGCGCCTGCTATCAGCTTCGGCTGATACGCCAGCTGCGCCCCTTCCTGGACTTGGAACACCTAAAAACAGTGGTACATGCGCTGGTAACTTCACGGCTTGACTTCTGCAATGCGTTCTACATAGGGCTACCCATGTGCTTAGTCCGGAAACTTCAATTAATTCAGAATATGGCAGCCAGGTTGGTCACCGGAAGATCTAAAACTGACCACATAACACCCATATTGAAGTCTTTACACTGGCTGCCTATTAGTTTCCGGGCACAGTACAAGGTGTTGGTTTTTACCTTTAAAGCCCTTCATGGCTTGGGGCCAGCCTACTTGCGGGATCGTCTTCTCCCATATAATCCACCCCACACATTAAGGTCCTCTGGGAGGAATCTACTGCAGCCAATCAGAACTAGGTTGGCTGCAGTTACCCAGAGGACCTTTTCTTCAGTCGCTCCCAGGTTATGGAATGGCCTGCCGGAGGAGACCCGGCACATTACCAGTCTTGACTGCTTTAAAAAAGCAGTCAAGACTGTTCTCTTCTGACAGGCCTTCCCAGACTAGTGTTCCACTGCCTCTCATCAACTGTCCCTTTGTTTTTAATTGTTTTTAATTGTTTGTTTTTAACTTTTAGTTTTAATTTTATTTTAATCTGTTTTAATAGTTGGTGTGTTGGGGGGATGGTAGGGTTGGTGAGTGGGGAGGGTGGGCTACATTTGATATTTTAATATTTATATGTTTTGTAATGCCGCCTCGATCCATTTGGGAGAGGCGGGATAGAAATAAATTTTATTATTATTATTAGATGCAACCCATGGATATTCACCTACAGTCAAAACAAAAAGAACTGGAAACTCTTGATACTGGAGAGACAGCCCATTTGAGCCCACAGAGGATTACCATTCTGTTATCCTCCATGCTCCTCAAAATGTAAATACTAACAATATATGCAAAATTTTCACAGTACAGAAGGAGTTTGATGTTAAAATATGGATTACAAACAACAAGAACAAAAATCTCTGACCATCTGCTGAAGATACATTACTTTTCATGATGTTTCTACTGCAGACCTTTTCTTCAAGAAGCTTAAACAGATGGCTGGAGCACCATTGTTTCCTCGCTTGTATCCATGAAGATAATTGATAGTTGTTGTTTTTTAATATCTGTAATGTGGTCCTCAGGTTTTCTGTGGGAGGTCTGTCTGTAAAATGAAATGTAAAACAAACAAAAAAGTTACTGAATATGAATACTCAGATTAGAAGTCACATTAGAAATTTATGAAAACAAACTCTTGAGAAAGTTGTTCTACCTTAACCTTTTGCAGGCAATTATTTCCAAATGAGGTGCCAGGTACCCATGCACCTTGACCTGACAAAAATAAATAAAAGATTTATTTATGCACTGCTACTCAGAATTAAGATAGATTTTGTCTCTTGAATGTCAAGATATTACTTCGTCCTGGTATATTTCTAGATGCTTATCTATGAATATTTTAGTAAAAACAAAGAATGCTTCCACTGTTGCCCTGAAGCACAATATTAAGATACCTTCTACAGAATTAGAATTCATTTGAGGACTGTCCACTAACTATTAAATGGAAAAGAATAGGAAATGAAACAAAATCAGTGAAAACCCTGGAAACAGAGAAATTGAACTCACATCATAGCACATGCCACGGGAAAATATTTATAGGCTAATAGTAAGTACCTAATCTAGCAGTCTACCAACTGCTGGTAGACACCATGAAATTCTACAAAAATATGTAATTTTGATAACAGCAGTTGTATCAGGTTAAAAAAATAATATTTAACACTCCCAGTAATCTTCTTGAACAGGCAAATATGACTGCAACTCATTCGTATGTACCTAGCATGAAATGAAAAGACAATTTCACCAACTGGAAGTAGTGTCCACTCTAATGAAATCTATAGATAATTTTTTGATTATTATTAACATTTGTATCATGCTTTCTGTGCCATCACACCAGAACTCTCAAAGCTCAATACTACATAAACATATGTAGTTCTGTAAGTCTTTTCAAACAACTGACATCCGAAGAGAAACAAGGGTGCATGTTGCATAGGGAAGAGCCATTTGAGTCTATGTACCCAGCCATAGAGATGATACATTCAAGCACAGTAGTCTGCCTCATAACATTAGCTATGTACCATAATGTCACATGAACAAATGAATGAATATGTTTGCAGCTCAAAATATTTACCAAAGGGAATGCTTTAAATAATCTTAGATATAGTTATAGATCTATTATCCTATTTTTCCTAAGATATGTACTATGGGGAAAATTCTGAAAATTCTTTGAAGGAATATAAAAGAGCTAAAACACCTCCACAAATGTCATTTTTTCCCTTTAATACCTGTTCTTTTATGCGAGTTTGCAAAAACCTATTTAGCATTCCCAAATGAGAGAAACAGCACTTTCGGATCTTGACTTACAAGCATCTGAACTGAAACTTCTCATTGCTGAACCTTTAAAAATTCACTAAGAATAGAGTCAATTTTCAGTCTAAATGCAGGATACTTGACTTTAAATACAGCAGTGAATCACACACACGTATCTTTTCACCTTCTTGCATAAGGTGCAGAGAGGAAGACTTCTGCATATCTCATTTCAAATGATGCATGTGCTACCCATGTGTACACAACTTGTGCATCTTATCAAAATGGAATAGCCTCATCCCAAGCTCTGGTATCTAGCTCAGAGCTCTGGAAAGTGATAAGCACCAAGAAATGGTTGTCTTTTTGCTGCTGCTAAATGGGTTACAGTACCACTCTCCTTTTCCAAACACTTTGCAGAATTTCACCCTTTCTCAGGGTAAGAAAACTCTAAACTAAGATTAACTGAAGAGAAACAAATTCCACAGAATTCTTTTGTAAGAATCTTTCCCTTTATTAGAGTGGAAAAAAAAAGCTGCTAGGATAAGATCAACTGAGTTAAACTGTAGGATTCTTTCCTCTCCTTAGTGTAAGAAAACTTCAGAATAAGATAAATTGAAGAAAAACTTTAGATTGTATCCTAATAAGGATTTTATGAGGCAGTCAGTTCTCTACAGATTCAAAGACATTTCATCATAACTTGCTAGAATTTGGAAAAACCTGAACAAGTACAACTATTCTTGGTGACGTAGTTGAAATTTTCCTCCACCAACTTGTAATACTTGTCTTTATGTCCCAAAATGATAACAAACAAGTTAGAGCTTAATCCAAAGAAGACAAAGATATGCCTGGTTAAGTTGAAAAGTTTTATCAGAGAACATGGATGCAGCCTTTGCTATATGGGTTTACATCCCCGTGAAGACACATGCTTACATTTTGGAGATATTCCTGATTTCAACACTTAATATACCCAAGTTTCTGTGATGGCCAAGAGCACATTTCCACAGTTAAAGAAAGTGTGCCTGGTCTACCCATTCCTAGGTATGTCTGATTTGGCCATAATGACACCTGCTTGGATTACTGGAATGTGCTCCGCATGGTGCTGCCTTTGAATAATGTTTGGAAAGTTCAGCTGCAAAACAGCTGTACCCATGCTGTTAACTAGGTTTGATTACAGGGAGCAACTACCTTTGTTACTGGATACCAGTCTGTTTTTGAGAACAATTAAAAATGCTTGTTGTGATCTATACAGCCCTATACCTGTCAAGTCCAGGCTATGTGAAATTATCTGCCTTTCCAAATAAAACCATACAACCTCTGAGGTATTCAAGGTGGGAGGGGGGTTCTCTGGCCCACCATCTCAGAGGCACACTTGATAGGAACATGAAGAAAGGGTCTAAATCAGTGGCTTTTAGAGCTCCATGTCTAGAGAGGATAGTCTATCTCCTTGTTGTCCTTCTGTTGGCAAGTGAAGATTTTTTTTTTTAATTCCAACAGGCTTTTGTAAACTGACTGTTTTACAAAGAAAACAGTCTTGTTAGTGTGCTGTACTTTTTAAAAAAATCTTTTGATTTAAAAAAAATCAATATGTTTCAAACAGCTTTTAATTCTATAGATAGTTTAATACAGTTTTTGTATGTCTTTATCTATGTATCTGTTATTATTTAGGAAGCCATTCTGAGTCCCAGCTTTGGGGAAATGGCAGGGTACAAATAAACCCACAGCACAGCACAATACAGTACAGTACACTCCAGTATTCAATACAGCAGATCAAAGAATGCCCAAAGACTTCCAAGATAAATCAGGGCATTTTGTTTTGTTTTGGCCTTTGAAAAAACAGTAGCAAAGGGTAATATAAAGAGAATTCTATAGCTTCAGTGTCACAATGAAAATGCTCTTGGTGGTGTCTCCCCCTCACTAGACCTCAAATATGCTTCCTTATCAAAATTCCAAATGTAGAGCTAATGAGATAGATGCTGCAATAACTTATGTAGTGTAAGAGGGTACCTAAAAAGCTACTAGCAGGTCTCTGTGATTTATATCAACCTGTACCTGCAATATTTTCTTTTTAAAATATTTATATGAATCATGTCTTCAATCTGACCATGAAAGCTAGATTGTAAATAATGGGCTCTGCATGTTGAACTTGGTATGTGTATGTATGTTTACACTATGCTTATCATAGTATAACAAGAAAAATTATTGTTCAAATGTTGCTGTGTTTTGTTTTGTTTTTTTAAAAAACTATTTAGGATGCCCTAGTAGGGAACTAAAGTCCTGCTTAATACGTGTGGAGAAACTCTATGGATTATGGTCTTTAATTGCTGGATTAATGAACAAAGGTTTTAGTTGACTATTCACTAAGTAAATTTTAAACCAAGAGGCAAAGGCACGCTGATTTATTTTTCAGTGCTGTTTATAGTGTAGTGTGTTATTGAATAGGGATTTTTTTTAAAAGGACTGAATGTCCTCTGAACACAACATGATAGCTTTGTTTTTTTACATGGTTTTGCACTTCTTTCTGTGTCTTTCCATGTCTGAAAGAGAGAAGAGAGAGAGAGAGAGAGAGAGAGAGAGAGAAGAAAGAAAGAAAGAAAGAAAGAAAGAAAGAAAGAAAGAAAGAAAGAAAGAAAATTAGTGAGTGCACGAGTGAGTGCAACAGTGTCTGCTATCCATTCAGCTATTTGTTGCAGTTAAACAGGTAGGACTTTCTTAACACCTAAGTATCCAGCTGCATTTTCTTAAACTCAAGAGGATGGAAGAAGGATAAAATCAATGCTCCTCTGAGATCTTCTATATGTAATGGTCTTTTCAACTGTGACAACAGGTTTGCATAAATGCTGGCAAAACCAAATTCTGTGCCAAATAAAACTGACAGATCATCTTTGGAGGAAACAATATGTGTATTCATTATATGAATTCTCACAGCAACCTTGGCCCTGTGGAAAAAAAAAAGTAAGGTGAGACTTCTGTCAAGGCTCACCAGGCCTTCTTGCAGATATAATGACTATTTGGGTAGTTATTTTCCAAGAAAGAAGGTGATAATCAGGTGAAGCCACAGATTCAAACAGAGGTAGCGTTAATTGAAACAGAACAACAGAAAGAGACCACGGGAGACCATGAGAGATATATCTGGCAACAATATTGTCTCAGCTCAGCTTCTCAAAGGGACTTTTATCCTCAAACTCATTGAATATAAAACATCTAAAAGGTCTGAAACCACTATTAAAGTTGTTTGATGCTGACGCCAAGACATATTTACAGTTGACTTTGAGGATTTGTCCTTCATTATCTTTGATGACTTGTCCATCTTCACCTCTTTTTTTTATCTGAGATGGCTAGAATGCTTATAGTACTTTCTCAATGGATCTTTCCTCTAAAATCCTCCCTAAAGTCAGTTGTGTTGACCTACACTGATGGGTATGGGTTGAGGAAAATAAGATATTTCCACCTGAAGAAGCTCTCAAAACTGATACTGACTGTCATGTCTTATCTGGAGTACTCCTCTTGGACAAAGAAGGAAAAGAGGCAAGGAAACAAGCTCCAGATGAAGCCAGAAGAGGCTAGCAGCCCTGCCATGGCACTTACGGAAACAGTCCCAGCTGCAGATTAGGAGGAGGATACACAGGCACTTCACTCTGGAGAGCACTGTCAATTAAAACTCTAGGAGCAAAATGTCAGAAAATACCCTGCTCCACTTTAAATAGAGAAGATTGAGCTAATGAGGCCAGCTGGTTTGATTTACTGCTGGCTATAAATTAGCTTAGTCTAGGCCAGTCTGTTGCTGCAAACAGCTCCAATAACTCCATGTGATATCTCTTGCTTTGTGGTTCGCTGACCTTCAGTGTGTATCTCAAACTAATCTTTCTCCTCCTTGGCTGTGGCACTGCTTAGTAGTGCTTTTCCCATGTGGACCTCAGAGTGCCTTGACCATGCTTCTGCTTCCAGTTACATTCCAGGGGCTGGTTTCGTTTTCCCCTGCCGATTCCTGACTGTAGATGCACCTATGTGGGTACTTGCTTGCTTTAAACAGAATATCCAAACCAAACTGGTCATTAGCAATGCACCTGGACCAGAAGCAGTTGAAGTAGAGTAATTAACCATCATTGATTGTTGAATGGACAAGAGCAAGACTTAAGTCAGAGAGCTGTTCTTTCAAAATGTGTCCAGGGCAGGCTTCTTAGCTATTGAATCAACCTCGCTTAAAGCCTCTTCTCATGCCAGCTAAGCACAACTTAAACTGATGGTTGCAAAGATCTTGTTTGGTGAATCTTTAGCAGATGCAACAGGACTCAGTAGATGGATTCCACAAGACAAAAAAGGCACTCAGAATGTGTATCTGATGGGGCTAGTTTCTTTCCACTGTTTCCCATGTAAATAGTGCATTAGAAATCCATAAAATTTCTTAGGCCAATGGCTGTCAAGACTTAAAAAAAAATTCTGGTAATGAAACAAGATCAAGTATAAACAAATGAATGGGTAAACAAAATAAAATAATAAATCTATTTATGACCTATATATACATTATATACAATCACCCAGCTAGTGAATGATGAAGAAGATGGATAATGTTCTTATCAAAGCTGCTCATGAAGTGAAAGAAAAGGAATGGTGGGAAAGTTACCATGCTTACTTAGGCAGGACGAGGAGAAAGGACAATTCCTGTCAAAATCACTCCATACTCTAGAATGTTTCTAGTGTGAATCTACAAATGATTTTTGCATAAATTGCCTAAGTTGCACAAACTGTGTAAATTGCATTATGTGAACTACCATAGCTACTGCCTTGTTGCATACACTTCGAAAAATCAGAAACGCTAAACAGGTTGTTTGTGGGGTCTGAATTCAATAAAAAATAAATTCAATCAGCCAGTAAGTCCTCCAGTGCTCGTTAAATGTACGCATTTTGCTTTAGAAAAGACAACGGTTCTGCTCAGAAGCATTCCTGTACAACCTACAAAAATCTCCACAAAGAGTTGAGTGTCACATTATTGCACTGAAGGTGAGAACTTTCACAGAAGCGGGTGATTTTTCAGCAGATTGTCTCCCTGTGTTGAGACATACTCTCTAGCTGAGAAACAGAAATGTTGTGAATATTTTTCACATCCCTTATACAGCCCCAGACAGATCACCCCTGAGGGAATACAGCCTTCAGCAGAAACAAGTTTCTCACTCCTGGCTTCACATATGGGGTTCATCAAAGTTTCATATTGCTTCTTAAAAACAAAAGATGTCCCTCTTCCATTTTTCAGCTGCCACAAATGTGTCTTTAAGATGACACTAAAGTATATAAGACCTATATAAATAAATTGAAATTATTCCCAAGTAAAATTGGAAAGAACTTCTAAAAGCTGCAGTTCAACCTAATTCCCCTCCCCAACCTTCTATTGTTTCAGAGTACAGTGCCTGTTGCCCTCTTTCCTAAATCCTTGAATTAAATCTACTTTTAGGCTGATTGCTCCGATTAATAGCTCTCTAATGTTAGCTCTCTGTGTTGGCTAAAACATGTTTTGTTCAAAGCAAATCCTTTCTCCCTGGATAGTGGTAATTTCAGCACTGAAAGAATGACTCACCACAGCTTGGTTCTGCCACTCATACTGCAGGCATGTGCAATTGTTTTAAGACATGTTTCTTATTTGCCTCAATCAACTATAAAATACAGTATTGGATGGCTCATAGGATATCCACTGTGTCTGGGAAAAAAGGGCCTATGAAGTTTCACAAAAATGTATTTCTGCTATGTGAATAAATCTTTGTACTTCTGTGTGAACACTAGAGGCAGGGGTCAATACTATTATAATTCCTGCATTGTTAGCTTTACTCTGTTGGAAAGAGCAAATATATAACATTTTGAGCATGTTGCCTTCATGTCTTATTAGGGTATGTCAAATAAAGAATTAAAATACTTAATGGTCTTGGAGAAGTGTTCTTGTCATCTGCTTGGGCACATTATCCATCCAGCTATTTTTGTACACATTTGTTAAAATCTATCTATCTTATACAGTTTAAAATAGAAAAGGATGCACTGTCTACTGAATAAAGTCAGTGGTCCATCTATCCTAGGACTTTTTCCTCTGACTGACTTTGGCTTTCCAAGATCTTAAGCACAGCAGTGCTGTTAGACAGCTTTTGGTTACAAAACTAGTGATTGAATCTGGGACCCTATCTATAGGGTTGGATCTTAAACACACGTATAGTAAAATCTATGCTAAAATCACTGTGGCTGAAGTTAGCTCAACGTCCCATTGATTTCACATACATATGGTCAGCTGTACATTTTATTGCTCATTATTGCATAGTTTGTGTATATTTGTAAGCAGCCACCTAAAACTCAGTCAGACCACCTGCTGGTGATAAGTAATGTGTGGGATATTGCTGGGATATGTCTTGTCCAGCAATGCACCAGGATGCTGCAAAGGAACAAAGAATCATAATCTGCCACTGAAATGCTTGCTGCACAGCCCATGAAAATCCTCCATTGTTCTATGTCAACATTTGAGAGGCTAATCTTTTCAATGGATCTTAGATTTCAGAAAGGCTACTTAACAATCCTACAGGTTCTCAGTACACTGGCCATTTCTCACAATTATCCTACCTTTCTTCCATAATCTTAAGGAGCATAGGGTTCCAAAGTAGTTTCTCATCCAGGCAGTGATCAGATCAAGACTGGCTTAGCTTCAGCACAGTTGCTGTATCATAGACATTATTATGCAAATTTAGGCCACAAACTTGATCTGTAAATCAAAGTTCGACATTGGAACTGAACCCAGTGTAACCAGTGTAGCTTTTTATTCAGCCCAGCTATAATAAAATTATGCTGACCTATGTGTGATACAAATTAGAAGCAGTACTCTGTACCAAATAATTGTCAGTTCTGTTTTCATGAGTAGCCTCTATAGAGCGCAAGTTGTTTGGAAATGGTACATGAACATATTGTTCATATTTGCTGTCAAGTTGATTTTGACTTATGGTAAATGAGACACCATCCAAGAGCCCTAGTCATGAAATGCCCTGCTCAGGTCTTGTGAACTCAAGGCTGTGGCTTCCTTCATTGAAACAATTCACCTGTAATGTTGTCTTCCTTTTTTCCAACTGCCTTCCACTTTACTGAGCATTATTTTTCCCAATGAGTCTTGTCATCTCCTGAGATGTCCAAAGAACAATTGCCTCAGTTTAATTATCTTGGCTCCTGATTCAGGGTCTGTTTGCTCTAGGATCCATTCATTTCTTTTTTAAGCAGTCAACACACACAAAGGGCACCAAGTTGGGGAAGGTTGCAACATTTAATCTGCAGTCTTCCAAATGTGACTCCTACCAAGGTCCTTGGATGTGTTCCCACTATAAATGCTGAAGGCTGAAGGATTGAGAGAAACATCTTCCCAAAAGTCTTAAAGTTTGGGCAGGCTCATATGGGGAGATACAGTCTTTCAAATGATCCAGATCCAGGACAAATTACTAATCTCTTAAAGTACCTACTTTAAAAAAAAACCTAACACAAGTTAATAAGACTTCAGAATCTTTGAGATTTCTGATATCCAAGTATTTTGATGATCTGAATGCTGATTTGTGTTTAATTTTTTAATGTTCTTTCATGTACGATTATTGCATTACATTGTTTGGTGCCCACAAGTATGTTTATTACAATGAGGCACCTTAGTATTATTACAGAATCAACGTTTGGGAAACATGCAACAACTGATGTATGGATCTGCCAAAGCCTTTTCTTGTACCTGGGTTTCTGTCAGGGCCCACTTGTGTCTGGGCTCTCCTCTGAGGATCATCATAATCCCACTGAAACCCCAGCGCAGACTGAAGCTAGAGAGGGGTCAAAATCTTGAGGAATAAATACCTCCTTAGATTACAATCTGTTCAAGATTGCTACGATGTCAAGATGACTTCCCCCACAAAAAACTTTATTTCAGTCTCACCGTCCTTCCTAGGACTGTAGAAGCCGAGGGAATTATGGGTGCATGCTCAAATCCATAATGAGACGCAGTAAAGCTTCATTACCCATGTTTCCTTCTCTGGCCAACCCAGAAGAAGGGATGCACTGGGATATGCTTCAGTCAGGGACCACTGGGATGTGCTTCAGTCAGGGACCACTATTAGTTACTGAAGCAGCAGTTCCATGAGAATTGCTCCCTTAGTACCCGTAAACCCAATTCCGTACCCAGTATCTGTTCTTCTGCTCCAGGTCATGCTGGTCAGTTAAGTCCATATCTTCTTCTTTAAGTACCTGTTCCTGCTGCCTGTGTCTTTCTTTATCATTCAGAGATGGACAGCCTACGAGATATTTTCTTCTGAGAATATTCTAGGGTCTGTTTAAGATATTTGCCTGAATCTACAGATAACTAAATAAATGGTAGAGACATAGGAGCATGTGTAAGACCCACTCCCCACATGTCCCATCAACCCAGCATTATCAAAGACCTTAATGCATTGAGCATGAACATCTGCAGAGTGCTTTACAATCATGTTTAGCTGGGGATGGTTACAGAGTTCTCATGATCTCTAAAGCACAAGAGGTTGTTTGCATGCCCACATCTCAAACACCCATTTAGAACTCCTTATAATCGCTGAATTCCTGAACAGAACTTCTGTGACAAAACAGCTCAATAAATATGAACATTGCCACTTTCCTTCCAAAGTCTTTCCCATATATTATGCTTCTTTTAACTGTCCTTTCATCTGAATTCAATTTAGACTTATTTTTCTAGCCATCTTGATTTTCTGAGCATGTTTCTTTCTCAGACTATTCATTCAGGTCCTTGTATAACCCTGTGCTCTGCAGGGAAGCTAGTTGTGCCTTTCTGTCCACAATATCCAGACCACTTGGCCTCTTTTCATCCTTACTCATTCATATGGCTCCCAAGCCACAAACTGCTTTGTGACACCCAAAGCAGCTTAGCCATTAAGAAGGGGAAAGCTCAAAGATGAACAGACAATAGCCATACCAGACTGTTGTACCAGGCTGGATTCTACAGAGATATACCAGCCAAGAATTGTAAGAATTCAGAAAATAAGTTGCAGATGGTGAGGACCATGGATGTGACACCTGTGGGGCTGGCTACAAGAGTAAAAATAGTTATGATTTGTTCATTATCACCATCATTACCACCAACATTACTACTACTAATGGAGGAGGCTTAAATTAAGATCAGAACTGTACCATGGGGAGCGTGTGTGTGGATTTCTAATCCTTTCCTTCACAGTTGTTTTCCACAGGAAAACATTTGCTTAAAGATGCTGCAGTTTTTGAGTGATTTTAAGGAGAAGAATATGGTGAAAATGTATGGCTAGAAGATACTTCTTCATATACCATGCCTTTGATCTAAAAAGTCCTGTCTATAGTGTACAAAGGTTCAGTTAACATCATGTTAAGCTTAACTCCCAAGAAACATTGAAGGGAGTTAATTAGGTAATTCACTGGAGCCAATAAAATCCTATAGCAAGATGAGTATCTCAAGCAGCTTGTTGTTGTCTCTGACAAATGGTACCCCATTACTCAAACATTCCTTTCAGCAGAGCCATGCAACTTCCTTTTTCCACTGAATGGGACTGTCATGCCTGTACCAAAAGAATCCTAAAGAATGAAATTAAGCCACCACCACCACCCCAGTGAGGAAACGCACACCTCTACAGACCCTCAGAGTTAGGAGAAGTACAGAAGTGGCATAATCCTGGAATCAGATAGGAGAATGGACCAAAAGGTCCTCGAGTATAGCGCCCTCCTCCCACAAAGACTTAATGCATTTGATTTGATTTGATTCATGACTCAGTCAAGCTTCTGAGAACAACGTTTCTGAGCTCTGCAACCTGCTATTCCTGCATTCTTGGGATTCTGTGACTCTTGGGGTGACTGATTTGCTGATGCCTATGCTGGCTTATGTTTGACTTTTTCTCCTTGAACATCCTTGAGAACTTGTGGTTCTGAACTGGACTCTGTGTTAGAACCTGGATTGTTATTTCACTGTAGATCCTTCTCATTTGGCTTCTGTGACTTTCTGATAGAATTTTATTATTCTTGAGTTTTGCTGAGCTCCCTGGTTCTGACTCTGAATTATTCTTGACTAATTAAGTCTTCTAGCTATGGGTGCTTCACTAATATTGACTAATGTTAGACCTCAGCAATATGACCTGCCTGCCTGGAAACAGAACTTGCCTGCCTGGAAAAGAAAGGGGAATGGCTTCTTCTGCTGAATGCATATATGGGATTATGTGTGTTGGTGTGCACATTCATACATGTGGGGGAAGTTAAATGCCAATGGCACTCCTACTGTAGAAGAGCCTGGATCAGCACTTTCTTATGAATACTCTGGGGAAATTTTTGAGCTGTGTCTTCTTCATTCTCTGTTTCGCTAGATCCCTGCTGTGTTAATGGAGGAGATGATGCACTGTCCTAAACTGAATCAAATTCTGCAAAGGCCTCTAGTTCAGCCATAAGAACCTATGCTTTTAAGATCCAAAGTACAATACTTGCTGTTAGGTACAGAACGGAAATAACTCCTGTCTGAAGCCATGCAGAGCCAATGTATATTAGAGCAGAGGGAATAGTCAACTACCAAGATCCAAGGGCCAAGCATGCCCTGACACAAATCAGAAGGCCACACCCTACCACAAACCCTTACATTTTCATTTTTTTCCTTTTAAAATTTCTTTTACTCAGAATACTCAACTGTGCCCCCTATGCAAAGGAATATTGTTTCTGACATTGCACATAATGTATATGCACATGCATAGTAGCTACTGAGAGCTTTGTCCTCCATGCATTTATTTTATCTCCTTTTGAAGCCATTGGTGCTGGCATAACTACAACTTTTAGTGAATTATGCACTGCCACCTCTGGAGGCCAAGTGAACACTAAGTACACATAGAGGCATGTGAGAAGATGACCACCAACTTGAATGTTTTTTTTGAAGGATTAGATAAATTCATCAAAGATAAGACTATTTTATGTCATATAGAGCCTTTCTGCACTACCCTGTTATACAGTGCTATTATTCCACTTTCAACATCTTGTGGAATTCTGGGGTTTGTAGTTTACTGAGGTCAAAGATCTTTCTGGTTGAGCATTCTAAAGGCCCCTCCTTAAACTGCAAACCCCAGGATTCCACAGGATGTTGAAAATGGAATAATAGCACCATGTAACAGTTTAGTGCAGAAAGACCCACAGACTCTGTAGGAAAGAGATTAGTGAAACTGTTCATTTAAATAAGTTTTTCATTTGGGTACAGCTCTCTTTTCACTGTCCAGAAGAGTAATTAGTACCTCCAAATGAATATAAAGGAAAGTCTTGAATCAGTGAGGATAATTTGGGCTATCACGTTTAACCATTTACTCCTTCAGCTTTAGTGTGCACACAGAGACTATGCAGTACCCATTGGAGTCTTCTGTTGCCTTTTAACGTGAGTGAATATTCTGGATACATGTAGGTGATTCTTCAGTGGATGGGTATTACATTTCTCAAGTGCACCAAGGGGATGTCTTTCCTTTTATTATTTCATGTTCCCATCAGAACCCTGTGCAGGTTGTCACACAGGAAACAATGAGATGCTAGAATATTTCAGTGCATTTTGGCTTCAAGAATCATATTAGCTGAAAAATATATACATGGCACTCACTAAAATGGATAACAAAATGTACAAAGTACCCAGTCTAGCATAGTCTGTTTGACTTCAATCAATTATGCTGTGAATGATGGCAAACTTTGTGTTAAACTTTTATATACTTTATTCATGTCAAAAAGTAGAATGATGATAAATTCAGTTAATGTTATTAATGATGGTAGTATAACAACCCACAGAAATTTTGTCTTAGGTAAGTTCTAATAGACAATAATGCAGAAACAAAAAGCAGGGACATAAAGGAAGTTCTTTCATCAATGCTGCAATGGCCTTTTCTGTACCTTACCTTATCCTGTTGTCCTCCAGTTGCTATCCTAGTAGTGCCTTTGGCAAGAAGGGCGCATGACAGGAATGTTCCCCTCTGCACCAGACCAGTTCCTGCAGAAGGGAGTGCGAGGGACATGCCTCTTCCTTCCTTCTGCAGTGCAGTCAGGCTCTTTCCCATGCTGCACTATGGCAGGAAGCACCTCCATTGCACTTCTGACCCTTCTGCATGGTAGCTAAGCGTGGGAGCATTGTGTGATCAGGGGTCATTGATAGAGAAACTACACCAATGATTTACCCCACTATCACACTAGCTGATGATGGAGAAGGGCAGAACCACAACAACATCATGCAGAAGCATTGTCACAGTCTCGCTCCTCTCCCATCCCCATACCAGAATGCCACGTCCATGTGGAAAGGGCCAATGTCTTTTACACAAAAGGAGTCTAGAATTCATAGCAGCTATCCTCAGTATGTATCAACTTCACAGAGTACATTCGATGATAACATTTCTATATGCACATTGGCACATATTAACCCACAAACTGTAAAAGTATAACACTACAGTAACAGAGCAACAGCACTATTTCCCCTTACCAAAAAAAATAAAAAATAAAATTAGGTTGCATAGGAATTGAAGGTGGAAATAACTGGTGACAATCTGCTCTGCAACCAAGATACATATAAACCATAAACAACTAAAACAGGAAAAATTATTTTAGGAACTGGTTGGGTGGTTACTTCCCCCCACCCTCATTTATAAATCTTTCTTCTAGACACATTATTACTTATGGATGCATTCTTTGTATGAGCTAATCAACATCTCATCAAGTCTCCCTTTTATCTGACTTTGAATGACACTCTAATGACTTGATGTCAACTCACAGTAAAAACTCCGATTAGCAGAAGGAGAAAATAGCAGTGAATTAAAGTACGTGGGTACTGTCTCTTGCAGTTAGAAATAACTGGAAGAAAAACACTATTTCAATCAATTATTGCTTCTCTGAATCAGAGGAACTTCCAACATTTGCATTACCTTAAAAAAAAAACAACCTTCATTGGGAAACTAGTCAGCTGTCTCCTACTTCTAAATGAAAGAAGCTGCCTACCCCTCCTTCTTGCCCTGCATGGCAGCAGAGTCTCTAAGAAGGCACATAGCATTTTTTTTACATGTTGGTTAATACGAAATTCAGCAAATGTAGAGCACCTGGCTATAATTCAGCGTGATCCTTCAAACAAATAGGAGAGGATTCAGATGCATCTCTGTGTGTCATCTTAAAATGTTCTGCTATTGCAGTATTAACTATTTTCTGAAGAAAAGTACTTGTACCACAAGGCTACATTCATTAAGCTTGCTACTTCAAAACGGTGTATTTAAACATAATTATATTCTTCATTGTTACTTTCATATGCTTTGATGTGCCTCATGTCTCTCGTCACTTTTGTCAAAATGCAGAAATAATTAATGTCCCTTATGCCATTATTAAAATAAATTATGAACATACCTAACCCATTCTGCAGGATGTTGATACAAGTCATCCTAATGACCAGGGACTTTTAGAAAACAAATGAGACAAATGATTCTGCATCTGGGACCTATATTCACCAGTCATTTGTTCATGCAGTCAACGTTATGAATTTGGTTCCAGGAGAAAAAATAAAAATGCATATATTTCTTAACTATTGTTATACAAGAGGCATTACAAATTTTACATCTGGGAAAAGCTTAAAGCAAGTTTGCATTGCTATTGAAACTTTCTGGTAGAATGAATCAGAAATTGCATGCTTGAAGACATTACAGCATGTAAAAGCATCTAATCCCCTTTCAGTATTGCACAAAAATACGTTAGTCTAGATAAAATTGGCTTTCTAAGGTTTGAATCTATACCAGCATGTATACAGGTACCTTAAAATGTATACTCTGATACATAAGTAGTCCAGTCATTCTTTATTATCCGTGAAAGCAGAGGTCACCCATTGAGAACCTAATAACTTAATGTCAAATGTAATTATACTACAATTCTAGGGGGGAATGTCATTTGAAGGTTAAATAGATTCAAAATAAGCCAGTTCTCATTAGGGAGTTGCACTCAATTCACTAACGTCAATTCATTTGCCAAGCATTCTATGTATTAAAAATTAATAATGAATCAACAACACACTTGACATTGGCTAAATACATGAAGCAAACAGAATTTAGTTAAAGCATAAATAGTATGATTATTTGCCCAGTTTTATTGCTAGGTGAGCACCAGAGCGAATTCCTACATAGATGAGCAGCATCCACACCTGAAAAGATCCCCACAAGGCTCAGGGAATGATTTCTCCCTGTTTGCATCTTGTTCAAGTAGGAAAAGACTGAGCCCACGTGGTGTAGTAGTTTGAGCATTAGACTATGACCCTGGAGACTGGGTTCGATTCCCTGTAGCCATGGAAACTCACTGGGTGCCCTTGGGTGCATCACATACACACAGCCCCCAGAAAACCCAGTGATAGGTTCACTTTAGAGTCATCATAAGTCAGAAACAACCTGAATGCACACAACAACAAAAATCAGAGGTTGTGCTCCTATCTCAAACCTTCTCCAAAAACAAAACTTCTGCTCTGCTTGAGAAAATTACAAAATCTCCAAGGCTTCTTCAACCTTGACTGGGGTCGGGGGGAGATAAATGAGGAGACAGAAGGCAGGCACAGACCTTATACCCTTCCATTTCCTGGGCAGTGTGCAAGTAGGAGGATAGGGAAAGCAGCAGATCACTGGGCTAAATCCAACAATAGTTGTACCCAGATTAGATCCATTAAAATCAATGGAACTTAAATTAGTCACAAGTCCCAGTCACTTCAGTGAATCTACTTTAGGTAAGACTGATACTGGACTTAACCCATTTTTTAGAATCTCTTCACAGGTATGTTTGGGTCATTTAGGACAGAATGATATGATACAGGATATGACACAGAATGAAAAGATGTAGGATAAAAAAGGCAGTCAAATTCAGAGTGAAGACAGAAATAGAAAATAATGCTTTTTTCTCTCAGTTCGGTATCAATGGAATAGGAGGTTGAGCTTGCTTTGAAAAGCGCACCCATCTGCAGCAGAGAACATAATCACCACTGCCAATAAGGTACTGCATTAGTCACCAGGTTAAAAATATTTATAACAATACCAACTACATCGGTATTAGCCTACTTTCCAACTAGTAAACTGTCTCAAACATTTATAATGGTAGGAAATCTGCATTTCTTAGGAAATGATATATGTGCCGTGGATATCTATGGCCATTTCTGCACTAGACTGTTATAGCGCTATTATTCCACTTTCAACATCCTATGGAAATGGCCTACGTCTCTGTTTCTTTTATTAGACAACTTACAATAACCTTTCTGCTCTACTTAATCCTTTCTGATAATTTTTCATCAGGGGACAGAATACTGCCTGTATAGTCATTTTTTAATCAAGAATATGATTCCTTTATGATTATCATTAACATCTGCCAGAAACATCAGCACTGAACACTATATACACACAAACACACATATATATACATACAGCGTTTTATAATAGAGACATTCTTCGGCTTTTTAAATTGTTGGCTAATTTTTTCCCCTTACACATATAACACAGTCCTGTTTCTTTTATGCAATGCAGCAAAGCAGCAATTAAAACAATGTGTAGGTGTAAATACACCCAGGAACTGGAAGGATTGTTGATTGCAAAACATAGATTGCTCTCTGAGTGTTGCCATCACTCCCTCCCATCCAGGAACTGCAGGAATTAAATTTATTCCTGATTCCACTTCAAAAACTATTCAGGTGTGTTAAAGAGGCTTAGCAAAAGTGCTGAAAGAACCCCTCATGATACCTAAATACAACATTAAAGGGTATGATATGTTTTTGGAAAAGCTAATGGAGTCTGCTTATTCTTCAGAAAACTTATCAGGTCCTTTCAAAGACATTTTCACTAAGTGAACAAAAACTTCAGACTGTAAGAAGACAAGAACCGGTACTACCAGGTGTGGGGCTGACACACTTGTTTTCATGTGGTGACAGCAAAAACATTTAACGTATATCAAGATTGCGGATGGCTTTCTGAAGTCCACCAAACAGTGTTCTAGCAGAGCCTGGAATCAGAGTTGGGATATGCATGAATCCTAAGGCTGCATAATAGATTGGTTATACAAGATCTGGTGCCTTTCCACACTACACTGTTACAATGCTATTATTCTACTTTCAACATCTTGTGGAATTCTGGGGTTTGTAGTTTACTGAGGCCAAAGAGCTCTCTTGCTGAGAGTTCTAAAGGCCCCTCCCTATACTGCAAAACCCCAAGATTCCATAGGATCTTGAAAGTGGAATAATAGCACTGTAACACTGTTGTGCACAAAGGTCCTTGGACAAAATGAAGGAGAGTTATTAGAATGGCAACTAAAGCAGAAACCTAATCTAGGGCCTTTCCTCACTACACAGTCCAGCTAGAACTCAGTAACAAGGTAAGGAGAGCATTAGTCCTTAGCAACCAAGAGATAACTCTGATGAGGCTGGAGATAGTCTCAGCTGAGATTAAAAAAGAAATGTCCATAGGACAATTATCACCCGGGCATTCCAAAAAGCTGGGCTTTATGGAAGAGTGGCAAGAAGAAATCTATTGGTAAAATAAACCCATATCACAGCCAATTCAGAGTTTGTAAAAAGGTATGGAAAATCATGGGAAAAGTTCTCTGGTCTGATGAAAACAAAACTGAACTTTTGGATCTTATAACTTAATGCTACATGTGACTCAAAACCAGCAGTGCTCAATGCCCTCAGAACACTATTCCTGTAGTGATGCATGGTAATTACAGCATGATGATGTACAAATGGAGGGAGTCAGATATGGGGCTATTCTAGAGGAATCCCTGTTTCAGTCTACTACAATGAGGGGGAGGTTCACCTGGAAGCCAAAGTAACGCTGCAATAGGTTAAAAATAAGAATCTGCATGTCTTAGAATGGACCAGTCAAAGACCAGACTTCAACCTGATTGAAAATATGTGGCAAGACTTGAAAGCTGCTATTCAGCAATGGCCCTTATCCAACCTAATATAGTCGGAGTAATTTTGTAAGAGGAATAGGCAAACATTCCAAGATCTGTAACTGCTACCAAAGATGTTTCTACCAGGTGTTGGATCTGGGGAGGAATTATCTAATGCAACCAATAAGTGCTACTTTGTTTTTATTTATTTAACTTTTGTGTCATAATAAAAAAGAACACTTTGCACCTTCACAGTGCTGACTATCTCATGTATATCAAGTGATAACAATGCAATTTCAGATTATAACACAATACAACAAAATGTGGGAAAGTCATGGGACTGAATACTTCTGCAAGATGATATATATTGCTCCCTCAATCTGCTATAAAAAAAATCCAAAGTATTGATACTGTCCTATTCTTAAGTTTTTAAAAATTGCTACCAGCAGGTTATATTTTTTATGTGAGTTTTGTCTGTGGGAAAAGATAAGCCCCAGTCTAAGTAATGAAAAAAAATGCAGCCCTATCAGCAAAGCCTATGGAAATGGCAATAAAGTAAAATCCTATATATACTTAGATCTAAGTTCCATAAAGTTCAGTCATCTCACTCCAGATAAGTGGATATAGGATGGTCACCCAAATACAATATCTGTTCAAAACGTTCAAGGAAATATTGTGGGTAAATTAGTATAAATCCAACTTTGCTGTTACCTGAAGTGGCTTGTAGATGAGGATGCTGCTAAACTACATAAAGTGTGCAAATATATTCTGTATTTGGCCTGTAACATTTCAAACTTCCAATTTGAAACGATTTATTATCATAATAAAATTTGGCTTTTCCTCACTTCCACTTAGATTCAAGAGAAGAATCTCATGGACAAATATTCCATGTAAGCCTCTATTACAGCTGATGTGGAGATTGTTCTGGCAGTTTTGTACACTACTGTCAACATTAATTGCTGCAGTTCATCCAGTGCTGTTCTAAACATAGCAACGATTTGCATTTTAAAAGAATCCAAACATTTACAGGTAAAAATCATTTCCCTTCCCTTCTCTTCCCCCTAAGACAGATGACAAGTTCCAATACAGGTTCCCAATACATATGATAAGTTTCAATTATTTGGTAGTGATACCACTACATAGAGTCTGCATTAGCATTGTCCTCTTCTTCCAGTTCACAATTGGGTGAAGGTTGAGGGTAGGGATACTTCCAAACACATGCGCAATTCCAACATAAATATTAAAAGTTACCTGTTAGAAGACTACATCAAGCAATTATTCAATTGATTTTTTTAAATTATAAACAATGGTGAATGCAGCTCCGTGTTTGAAATAAACACAACTGACCTCTTGATTTGGAAAGAAAAAGGCCACAACCTCAACATGGAAGGGATTCATGCACTGACAGAGCATCATTGATAGACCCATTATCTATATTCATTAGTGCTACCTAAAGTACCATTACATTGAAATGAATTGTTAATTGATAGGAAAATGGTAGGAGGCATGTACAACACTTTGAAATTAGTGGACGAAAAGCATGATATAAATGCAGCTTGTAAAATAAATAATAAAATATGCCACTTTCTTAATGAAGGTGAATAAGTTTGTATATTTCTAGGAACAACTTAAGGAAGAACTAAGGCCATTTCCTGACAGGGCGAGGGAATCACCCTGTGATGCTACTTACCAGACTTCTTGGCTCCCCGGTCCGGGCCATGCCGCTCCACAGCACTGTGTGCTCATCGATACGCACTGCTCCAATGTCCAAAATGGTGGCTTCCAGTTGGTCGAGGGTCTCAACCGACTGCTGAAGCTCGCCAGCCTAAAGCCCACCCCTGGCAGATCACAGGCTCACATTGGGGTGAGCCTGCGAATCTGCATAAGGGAGCAGGCTCGCAGTGGCATGCTTCGTGCTTTTGAAAGACTTGTTTTTAGCGGTCTTTCAAAAGCATGCTGGACGACCACTTGGGGTTGTTCTGGAGCAGGCTGATATGTGGATCTACATTAAGTAGGTCCGACTCAGTGTGCTCCCAGGTGCAGACATCCTCCCTGGAGGACGCTCTGCCCCGTTTTAAAAACCCCGTGTGGAAATGGCCTGAGTTGATGTCCAAACTATTCTCAAAAATGTATGAGAAAATGAGAGTAAATTGTCTCAAACTAAAATGGTCCAGGGCCAGGGAGGGACAAAGTTCATCCAATCATAAATACAGATAACCTATTCTATTTATCTAGCACATTTCAAGAGTTCAAACTGTCTTGTATACAGCACTTCAACCATATATAGACAATGCCATCTCTGAACAGGTTTTCATGTCTCAGGTTCTGTCACTATTCCCCAGTTGACGGTGTGAGGGAAGGAATCTCAGGTCGAGACTGCTGCCTAGAAAACAAGGGTATTTCCCCCTGCTAAAACAAAATGCTTAATTGTATTTTACCCTCAAATTAAAAAAGGTACAAGAAGAAAAAGCCACACCCTTTTTAAAATGCAAAAAAAACCCCAAAACAACCATGCAACCAACCAACCAACCAAACAAACAAACAAACCCATAAAATCACCAGAGCATGGACGTAAAATATTGAATGATAATGTTACCTGCAACATCTGACTGGTACATTTGTATACCTTTTCAGGCAATGAATAGTATTTACTTATTGCTGACTGCTGCTCCACCAGACCTGACAGAAAAGATGGTCGCAGTAGCTGTACAGAGGTGTATGTGTGCACACATATGCTTCTTGGCTAAAGGCCTGGGGGCATTAAGTCTTGCTGTGATTAACTGGCACTGAAAATTATTACCTTTATTTTCTACTATTTGCAAGAAATGTCCTCCCACTACCACCAACAAAATAATTTTGTTTACTCTCACTGGTGGAGCTTAGAGTGTGGGGAGGAGGAATGGGAGGGGGTGAGGCTACGGCACGAGGGGCATGGCCTCTGTGCATGGGGGTGTGGCCAGGGCATGTGAGGGTGTGGCTATGGGCCTGGATGCCCCAAAAACATTGCCGCCCAGGGCGAATCAGCTCCCCACTCCCATCCCTACACAACTGTTTACCCTGTGATGCACAGTTGTATATCTAGAATTATTGAATTAGATTCCATTTCTATCTCTTAAGTAAACCAAGCAATTCAATTTGTTTGATTTTGTCAACCATTTTATGTATGAAAGGGTTAAATTGAAGAAACTATTGCTAAAGTAGAAAAATAGAGAAAAATAAGGTGAGCAGATGCTTCCTTTATCTTATCAGAAGGCTTAGGCATGCGCTTAGCTATGCCAGCAACCTGGGGAGTTTTGATGTTGGTGAAACTCAGTGAAAGTACTCTCTTGGTACCAAAATATATTATTTTGAAAGCTGTAACCTGCTGTAACCTGGGTCTTTGTAACCTGTAAACAGTTCATATATGGTCATATGTAATCATTTCCTGTAACCTGTTAACAAGAGTGTATAAAAGAGCACTGATACCTGACTCTGGGTTCTCAGTCTTTGGAAATTCATTCCACTGAGATCCCTGCAGTAAACATAAATCTTTTTCTTGCTTTCTAATCTGGTGGTCTCAGTTCTTGGCGAGCTACTTCACTAAAGCTTCCTTAATTGAACCTAATTCATGTGTTTTCAAGATGGATGGTAGCAACTGAAAAAAAGGACCTTGTCAGTTTTGGCCTCTCACTTTAGACATTTCTTACAAAAAAAAAAAAAGGAAAATAAATTACACCCAAATGTCGACACACACACACACAAACACACACACACACACACACAGAGTAGTTAGTTGTAGTTAGTCATATTTTTTTCCTGTTTTTTTGGTTTCTTTTAACACACAAGTGAGTATTGCAAGCATGAACCTATGGCACACATCACACTCTCTTCTTGTCCACCATAACACTGCTTCAACAGTGTAGGCACAAGCGCATACATGAACCATACAATATTACTTTTCCATCATTTAAAATTACAGTTATGCTCAAAAGAAGTACAGTTTTTTCATGATAAATTGCAACTGTAATGTAACATACCTTCATTTTGGGGAAAAACAACTATATGTTACTTAGTTATTTGTATTTAGTTACTTTCAAGCTGTGCACACTATCTTTATTAGGCAAGAATTACCTAATTTTATCTGCTCCTACAGCCTATTATGTTCTTTTATGAGATTAAACAAATGTATTGAGGAGAACTGGTTACAAGCCTGTTATATAAATACCACTACTTTTCTCTGTCTTACACAGCTTATCGTTTTGCAAACCTTCTTTGTCTATTTGCTTTTAACACCCCATCAACTATTATTTCAATTATTATTAATACATTTCAATCTTTTAAAAAAATGCTGGTACTTTTCCAGACACCTTTATATAATATAAAAAACAATAATCAAATACAGTTTTCAATAAACAGTATTTCCTGTATTATTACTTCAAATAATATAGGAATTTCCTTAGAACAATATAGGAACAATAATCAAATACGCCTTCAGATATTCATCCACAGAAGTGGGTGAACCACTCTCTCACAAACATACAAAATCTGTTCAATTTTCCTTAATCTTCTGCTTTGCCACTGGCCCTGTATCACAGCCCACCCTAACCTAAAGTGACCCCCACTCCTGAGAGAAGATTTTCATAAGATTGGGGCCTGGCAGGGAGAGAAATTAGCAGAAAAGTTACCTTTTTTTAAAAAATTCAACCCTATATTTTTGCAGAAACAAACTGTGCTAATAAACTAATTTTTCCATTCATTCATAAATGGTTCTGTTTCATAAAACACAGTGACCAACTGACACAAAATCCACGATCTTCTTTAGAGAAGATTAAAATTCTAGAGAAAAAAATAGTACTAAATGTAGTTTTAAATGTTCTGTATGTTTTTAAAAATATGCCAAATAACACAGATAGCAACCTGCAAATCAACACAAAACAACTTTAGACGATGTAAACAGAATATAAATATTAATAGAGATTGGGGCAGTTCACGTTGTATTTGCAGCTTGAAGAAAGTGATGGGCAAACTATTTTGAAATGAAGAGAAGCCACAGAAGAAGAGTCTCTAACAGATTATGCCAAGCGACCCCTGTTTAGTGCAAGAACAGATTTTATTCTTTGGCGAATCTATTTCTGCTATATTCAGCAACATAAATTAATGGTGGCAAAATTCTGGATGCCCATATATAAGTGGGAATAAAGTATACCATTGAATTCAAACATACAATTTACAATATTAGCCATCAATAAAGTTTAAGATTACAAGTTTATATAAGATTGATAAAATTTGACCTCAAAGAAGAAACCAGTAAGGTCAATATAATTAAATGGGCCCCAAATATTACGCATACAATCCAATTAAAAGATTGGGAAAGATCTTGGATCAAGAATCTAAAATTTATCAGATGCTCTGCCTTAAAAAAGAACCATTATAAAATGGTTTACAGGTGGCACTTTACACCAAATAAATTAGCTTATAAAAAAACACTCAAGATAACAGGTTGGAAGTATAATGAGAAGGGGACAAATTTTCACATGTGGTGGACATGGGACAAAGTGAAAAAATTCTGGAAAGAAATGTAAAATTTAATTGTAAAGGTAATGGGGACAGATTTCCCGTTGACACCAGAATTATATTTATTAAATGTATTTAAGGGTTAGATACAAAAGAGCAAAAGAAACATGGAAGAATACTCTTATACATGGCAATGGCTGAAATACTATTATATGCCAGAAAACGGAAAGAAAAAGAAATACCATCTGAAGAAGGGTTACTTAAAATTATTCGATATGTATCAAATGGATAAGCTGACCACGTCAATAAATAATCACAATTTGAAAAAAAGAAAATTAGGACTGGAACGGTATAAGACGTGTTTGGAAAGAGAAATGAGGGGAATTGGTATCTAAAGACATAGATGATTAAACCTGGGAAAAGAACAATAAGAGAATTAAGATATGATAAAATGATTTATAAATGTTCAGACATTCATATATTATAAATAATATATTTTTCCTTTTAAACAACATCTAATAATAATATTATGGGTATTCACAGTGATTAATTTGTAGCATATATTGTAGAATATTCTATACTACGTTTTATAAATGTCAGATCAAGGCTATGATGAGAAAATCAAATATGTAATTGATTTAGCTATTGATCTATTAAGATAATTGTCAATATTTATAATATTTATTTTATATTGCCTTATACATTTGTATTTTAAATCTACATACTAATAAAAAAAACTTTAAAAAAGAAGGTCCAAGAATAAGTTACAGATAATATGTCAGCCAAGAAAAAAAAATCAGATTTTTTTTTAATGAACTTTCTATTGATGCCATTACAGTTCTTTTCCCCACCTTAGTAGTCACACAGCAAGTCTTTCTTATTTAGCAGAAAAGTGTAGGCAGGTAAAGGGCTCACATACACAACCTCTCATCATTACCTCTGACAGCTTCTGGGGGAACATGTCAATGATGGCAGTTGTTCTAAAGATTGACTCAGAATGGAGAAAGTCACATAAAAGACTCAGCCACCCTAAAACAATTACACGGTAGAAAGCTCCTTCTACACTCTCACAACAAGAACACTGAAAATATCCTTCAATGTCATGAAAGAAAGCTACTCAGAAAACCTCACAAATCCCCTGGAAAGTACAATTACACTCTTAAAATGTACTACTTTTTAATGAGATAAATTTAGTTATTTTCAAATATCGAAAATCTAAGCCAACAAATGATCTCACTTTTGGTAAAATACTGGAAAAGAATGAAACATTGTCATTACCAAGCACACCTTGTGCTGCAATTTTTAGTTTGAAACAGAAAACCTTTTTTTTTAATTATTAGAGTCCTCACAATTATCTAGAAAAAGCTTCTCATAGGAACAGTAACTTTTACGCTGGGAAAGAACGAATGGGCTCTTTCAGACTGGTCTGAAGACTGGTCACAACATAGTTTGTTCGGTTTTGGCAGTTGTGGTTACCTATGCATGCATTCATTCTATATCACTGTGTCCTTTGTTTATTCTTTTTGGGGGCTGTTTATCACTGTATGTAGTGACTGCTTGGATCTGTACTAATCTGTACTGATCTATTCTGAAGAGTTTTCTAATAGTGGGAGGTGTTGTTAACTGGGGTTGGCATGTGGTCCTATAGTGTGAAGGGCAAATTTTCACCTCTATGATTTTTTTCCCTTAGAATGATAGTGTTATAGTGTAAAAGTGACATTTCAGTAATGCACTGACACTATATGGTGTTATTTCTCTTTAAAAAATTAAGCAGACAAAGGCAAAAAGATAGAGAAGAGGATTAAAAATTATTCCTCTTACTTTTTCCACCACTCATCTTGAAACAGTAGTAGCAGGTAAAGAAAGCTGACATTTTCACAACTTGCAAACACTGCAGTCCATGTTACTATAGGGATCATTAGATGGAATTCTCCCCCACCCCCCAAAAAACCATGAAACTTAAGGGTGGGAATAAACACTTAGAGCTGGTGCCAAGAACTGCCAGAAAATAGTCCAGGACCAAAAAATAAAAATAAATCTGCATTTTTAAAAAAAACTGCTGATAACGACAGCAAAAAAATACCACAACCTCCAACAACCTCTTGACATATTAGCCCCATCTGGAAGAACACACTGTCTCCCCAAAGATTATTTCTTAAAGCCCAGGAATTCACATTTTTGCACTATTGTCACCCAATCACTTGATACTCTTCAAGAAATTTCAGCCAAAACATTACACACATCTGGGTTCCAATGCTTGATAGTGTAAGGACTTAAAAGCAGTTCTGCTGGGCCAAAATGTAATCATCTAAGAATCCTTTTAAATATCTGGCAGAAATCTAAAGTAACAGCACTGTATGTAATTGGATTAAACAAGGGGCTAAATCTATGGCATATGTGAGAAATTATGCCCCATCAGGTTACTTGAAGGTTTGGGTCAATCATCGGTGTCATAGATGATGGTTAAGCTTTTCTCCCATTTTCCTTTCCTCAAGTTTACAGAAAGAAAAGTTCTGTATTAGAATACCATATGTTTTCAAAATACAGTTTCTAAAAATATGTTTATTGCATTTGGAAGAAGACTATATTGATTAGACTGTTTGATTCACATAAATCATAGCATGAGGAAGACTCATACTATCCAATTCAACCCCTCTTCCAATGGTCAATCTCTTTCTGTCCAAAAATCTTAACATTTAGCATATATAAAGCAGGGACATATTGTCTAACAGTATATATCAGTGGTTCTCCACATGTGGGTCGCGACCCCTTTGGGGGTCGAACGACCCTTTCACAGCGGTGCCTAAGACTATCGGAAAATACATATTTCCAATGGTCTTAGGCTCCATTCCCTCCCTCCACGCGCTCCCGCCAAAGGGGGCAGGAGGACACGAGCGTGTGGCTCTCGCTTGCGCACCACCACTCCTGGGCCTTTTCCGCACGTTACCTTATCGCGGAGGTGGGGGGTGCCTCTCTTCACTGCTCCTTTGTCCTGCAGCTGGCTTCCTGGTCACGCGACCACCCCGCCCCTTCCTTCCACAGTGCAGCCTGGGAGCTGTAGGCTGCGCTGGGGGAGGAAGGGGCGGGGCGGGGCGGTCGCGCGACCAGGAAGCCAGCTGCGGAACGAAAGAGCAGTGAAGAGAGCACCTCGCACAAGAACCTGCTTGCATGAACGGCACCCCCCCACCTCCGCGATAAGGTAACATGCAGAAAAGGCCCAGGAGTGATGGTGCGCAAGCGCGAGCCACTTGCTTGTGTCCTCCTGCCCCCTGTTCAGAAGGGACTGAAATCTCACCCCTTCTGTGCTACCGGGGGAACCTCCGTCTGATGGGCCAGCTTGGGGGGCAGCGGTGGCAACACGGGGGCAGGCCCCCTCCTCGCCACGGCCCCTGCCCCACTCACCACGGAGGGGGGTGTTGCGGAAGGGGCGGGGGGCCGCAAGACTGTGCTTTTCCGGGGGGGCGAGCTGTGCCTGGCACAAAAGACAAAGGCGCTGGGATTCCTCCCCCCCGGCCAGGTTTGACACTCTGGAAACTTTTCCCACACTGCCCCCCTCCAGCGGAAATGAGAGCGAAGCAGAAGCAGAGCCCGGGGGGGTTCTCAGAGTTTTTTCCCGGGGGAGACGCGTGGCTCTTCTTCAGCGAGGCGGCCTTTGCCGGGGGGGGGAGGCATTGTAAATAATAAATAAATAATTTTATGATTGGGGATCACTACAAGATGAGGAACTGTATTAAAGGGTCGCGGCATTAGGAAGGTTGAGAACCACTGGTATATATCTACAAAGAGATCCAGATAACACAAACAAATCAGCCATGCTGCATGGATAGAAAAATACCCAACCATTCCAGAGCTCGCTATTGCTGCAAAGGCTGTAGAGATGCTATTTACCTTCACACAAGCATTTCTGTAACTTCACTCTGACCCATGACCTATTGTGAATGCACATGTGGCTCACTGAATACCATAAAGTACATATTTCTCCTAAGAATGTGTTAATGCTTATCTTATTCAAGGTATTAGTTGTCTAGATCTAGAAGTTTAATATCAGCTCTGAGAAAGGCCAAAGTATCATTATAAGGGTGAGCTATTCAGTTCAGTTAATTTCACAATGAGTCCTGATTTTATTTATTGAATTGGAGTATTTATGACTTTAGGTTCTTAAAGGGAATGGCACTTGGACACATCACCTGTTCTGGTTTAGCAAATGTTTGGGTAGTCAGACATTTTCAGAAATTCTGGAGCCATTGGAAAAAACCCTGAGTTTTTTCTATTTTTTTGGAAAAAGACTGTTTTTTTCCAGAAAAACAAAAAAACCATTATTAGTATCCATAGACTGATCATCACTTTGTTACACTGGGGTCGTAAAATGTATTATGCATGATAAGATACTATCATACAGTTTTCATTTGGCATGACATAAGTTTGGCAAATGTAAGCTTACGTTTGGTATACTAAAAGCATAGTTCAGTAAGACAATAATTACAGACTGAATTCCCCTTATAAATATCTACATTTTAGTTACAAAGGGAGTTACAAGGACCTGCATTTAGTTACAAATGGAGCTACAAAGACTCTTTGATTCACCACTTTATTAGAAAATACCATCAACTTCAGTAAAACAGAGGAAATTATGTTGTCTATTTTAGTGTCCCATAGTGTCAAGCAGACATAATGTATTTATTCCCATTAAAGAAAGAGAGAGAATGTTACCAAGACCAGGAATTGCAGTGATCAGACTGTCTGACATGTAAGTCTCCATCTTCTTCAGTTTTTATAAATAATTTTGAGGGAGTAAATCTGTAAGCTATATTTCAGAGGAAGGAACTGGCAAAACCACCTCTGAGCATTCCTTGCTAAGAAAACCTGATGAAATTCATGTGGTCACCATGAGTCAACAGCCAATTTGAAGGCACATACACACACAGAAATTCTATGAACATTTTGTCTTAAACATTTTATTCATTATTCCAAATGAAAATATTCCAAAATTCATGTTTTTCCTTTAAAAAAAAAATCAACAGTTCTGCAAAGGCTTCAAAAACTTGGAAAAAACTGTCTCCTCCCCTTTTTCTGTTTTTTCTCTCCTGGGCCTTCACATCCCTGCCTCTAATCAAAGCTATGAGGCAATGGTGTAAGTTCCCACACAGTATGTGCAAGACTACCCTTCCTGGACCCATCACAAGACTGCTTGGCAATGGAACTATTTGTTAAGATTTGTGATGGCATTTGTTTCTTCCAGAGTTCACAAAAGATGATCAGACCTGTTAGGGATCCTTGAAGTAAAGGAGTTTCTATCATGGGGACGGTTGGCTGCTGGTTTTCTCCCAGCTTTGCAATTTGCTTTATTATCATTTAATGTTGCAAAATAGCTTAAGTGATGTTACAGATACAGATTCAAAAGCACTGCTGACTGAATCTGTTCAGTTATGTTCTTTTACTGAAGTGAAGGGATTTTCTGTGCCTATAAAATGTTTCTGCCTTCATTATGCAGGCAAAAAAGAATGAAGAAAATTACATAGCAATTTAGTGGAGCTTTATCTTCATCCAATATCATCATGTTTCCTCAGTATCCATTGACCCTGTCAGCACAGATATAGTGTTTATACTCCAATATGCTGTTCATAACTTAAGTGTGATCATTCACACTAAGTTATATTTACTGCTTTGAAATTACTCTGTCATTAAAATACACAGGTTGATTTTTTTTAAAAAAAGTTAGGAAGACTAACTTCATAAAAACAGTACAGATATCAGACAAATATAATTAAATTCTCATTGTTCTAACAACAAAAAGAGATATGAATGGACAGGTTGCCTACCTGTAACTGGAGTTCTTCGAGTGATCATCTGTGAACTCACACATATGGGATTATCTGCACCTGTGCAGTACTGACCTCAGAAACTTCTAGAGCTGTAGGCCTAGCATTTTGGCGGGAACTCCACCCCCTTCCCCTGAGTGCATATAAGGGCCCTGGAGCACTTGCTGTTAGTTCCTTGACCACCGCAGCACATTTGGCGCCAAGAAGAAGGCATGGCATGAAGAAGGGAGGCCAGGCAGGATTGTGCAAGTTCACAGATGACCACTCGAAGAACTCCAGTTACAGGTAGGCAACCTGTCCTCCTTCTTTGTGGTCTCTGTGGCTCACATATATGGGAGATTAGTAAACTGTATTCAAGGAGGCGGGAGTGCCATGTGGAACCTAGAACAAGCCAACTATTGCAAAGACAACCCAACAAGAAAATGCTAGACAAATACCAAAGTGTTCAGGTTTATAATAGTGAATGGAAAGAAGAAGTCAGTATCAACATAAGGCATAATGGTTCACAGAGAACATATACAAGAACAACAATTACCACATGGGGTGATATTACTGAACTGAGAAGAACAAGACAGCCCTCTCAAATGCAGCATCATTGGAGGAGTGTTGGTCAATCCTATAGTGGGAGATAAATGTCATAGGTTGTGACCAAATAGCAGCCTTGCAAATGTCTTGCAGCAGGACTCCTCTCAGAAAGGCTGCTGAGGCTCAGAGGGCTCTGGTGGCGTTGCTCCTAATCTGAGGAAAAAGATCCATCCTCACCAGTTTGTAAGCAAGTCTAATAGTAGAGGCCACCCATTTAGAGAGTCTTTGTGAAGAAACAGGCAATCCTTTCTTCACAGAAGAATAGCAAAGAAACAGTCTTTGAGACTTTCTAAATTCTGCAGTGCATTGGGTATAGAAGGCCAAGGCCTGGCGGACGTCCAGGGCATGCAGAGATCTTTCCAGATCCGAGGATGGGTTCTGGAAGAAGGTTGGGAGGACAATATCCTGATTAAGGTGGAAGGCCGAGACTACTTAAGGCAAGAATGTGATATCAGGTCTGAGAACCACCTTATTTCAATGAAAGCGAAGATATGGCTGGTCAGCAATAAGTGTGCACAGTTCACTAGCCCTCCATGCAGATGAGATGGCCACAAGAAAGGCCATCTTCTATGAGAGCAGTCTGAGGTCACAGGTGGTCATTGGCTTGAAGGGCCTCTTGGAGAGCTGGGATAGTACTAATGAGAGGTTCCAGCTGGGGATCAGTGGTGGTACTGGACGGTATAGGTGTTTGTACCCCTTAAAATATGTACACACTAGTGGGCCTGCAAAGCATGAGGGTCTACCCATACACTGCAGGTGAGACAATACTGCTGATAAATAGCATCGCACTGATGAGAAAGAAAGACCTTTCTTGGCTAGTGAAGAAAGAAACTTGAGAAAGTGCATGGTATCGAAGTGGTCGATATCGAGCTGGTGAAGTTGAAGGAACTCAATGAATTTATCTTATAGGAGTAAGCCTGGGTTGTCGATGGTTTGTGGGCCACCTCTATGACTCATCTAATGGCTGCAGGCAGAGATGTCACAGGAGTAAATTCCACATTGTGAGCCTGAGGCTAGTGACATCTGGATGGTGGATGGTTCCCTCGTTCAGAGTCAGCAAGTCCGGTCTGGGTGGAAGCCTCCAATATTGAGACTTTGATAACAGCAGGAGTAGCAGGGCAAACCATATTTGATGTGACCACCACAGGGTAATCAAGATTGCTGAGGCTCTATCTCAGCAAATCTTTTCCAACACTCTTGTGATGAGAGGGAATGGTGGAAAGAGACAGATGATTGGACCTCTCCAGTGGAATACGAATGCATCTCCCAGGGATCCCTGTCCCAGTCTGCTTCTTGAGCAGAAGAGCATTGGATGGGAGGCAAAGAGATTGATGACTGGGGTCTTCCACATGTCAAATACTTCCCGAAGGAAGGACTCCTTGAGCCTCCATTCATACGATATCATCCGGGTTCGACTGAGGTGGTCCATTATTGTGTTCTGTGTGCTGGGAAGGTGGAGAGCCATAGGATGAATCCAGTGGGGAAGACACCAGTTCCACAGTTGGAGGGCCAGTCTTAGATGAGACTTTGATTGTGTACTGCCTTGTTTGTTTATGTAGTATGCGACTGTGGTGTTGTCTGTCAATATCTGCACCGTCTGGTTGGCGAGATCATCCTCGAAGGCTTTGAGTACCTTGATGACTGCTAGCATCTCGAGGGCGTTGATATGGCATGTGCTGAACACGCTCGACCATCAACCTCTCATTGTTAGGTCCTGGAAGTATGCGCACCAGCCCTCTAGGGAGGCATCTGTCATGACCAACATCAAGGGTTCTGGGAGATGGAATGGCATGACAGTCAGGATGTTTTGTGGTTCCTTCCACCAGGAGAAGGATCAAAGGACTTGCCTTGGAACCAAAAGACAGTGGTGTGGGCTGTCAAGAAGAAGGTTGAATATACTGAGAAACCAGCTCTGCAGAGGTCTCATGTGCAATCTTGAGAACAAGATGACAGCTGTTGTTGAGGCCATAGGGCCCAGAAGGACCTGGATCAACTGAGCAGAGGTTCGCTGGTTTCTTTGCAGACGCAATATCAAACTGAAGAGTCGGGTGACTTGGTCTTGTGGAGGAAAGGCAAGTTGATGGGTGGAGTCGAGAACTGCCCTGATGAAGCTTATGTGGCAAGTTGGGTGGAAGTGTGACTTGTCCAGGTTGACCATGAGGCCCAGTTTCCTAGAAGTTGAAGAGTTATTTGAAGGTTGTGGAGAAGCTGTGACGTGGAACTGGAGACAATTAGCCAATTGTCTATATACGGGAAGAGGACAACCTCGCGTTGTTGGACAGTCACCACTACCACCGACATACATTTGGTGAACACTTGTGCAGCCACGTTCAGGCCAATGGGAAGCACTCAAAACTGGAACGCCTTCCTGCCGATCGTGAAGGTGAGGAATTTTCTGTGGTCTTGCTGAATGGCAATATGGAAATATGCGTCTTTGAGGTCCAGCATGGCAAACCAGTCTCCTTTCTGAAGAAGGTGGAGAATGGACTTGAGGGACACCATCCAAAACTTGCAGGGCCTGATGTAGCAATTTACTCCCTGTAGGGCTAGGATGAGACGAATTCCTCCCCGTTTTTGGAAACCAGGAAGTATCTGGATGAGAAGATGGTTCGAAGGGCAGAGAAAGAGATTGATTCTATGGCACCTTTCCTCCAAAGGACATGAAACTCTTCTAGAAGAGGAGTCGATGGAGCCATTATGCGAATGCACCTGACCAGGGGCCTTGTGAAGAATTCAATCGCATACCCTCATGCCATGATGCTGAGGACCTAGGCATCCATGGTGATTGGCAACCAGGCATCAAAGTGCTTTCTGAGCTTGGACCCAAAGAACAGGTCAGGCAAATGGTACATAGGTAGCTCCGGTGTTATCACCATCCTGGTGTCTGTGGTAGTGGGTGGATCTATAGAAGGTGACTCTGTAGAGGCGGCATCTGAAAGAACAGGATCGTCCTCAAAATTGTCAAACTCAACATTTAGGGAGGTCGTTCTTCTCCTTGTAGACAACTTTCTGTGGGCACTGGGACAGTCAGCAAGAAGGTTGGCTTGGTTGAGGTTGAGACAGGTAAGGGCTATTGGTATGGTGGGTCGAAGGTCGATACTGATGATAACGATACTTCTGGGTCTGAAGCGGCGGTTGTTGTGTTTACGGCTGAGCAGGCAGTAATTCACAAGCAGCACAGCTCCTACTCACGAGGTAAGAGTCAAAGAATGTCCAAACAGAAAGGCAGCCTAGAGCAAACAAATCTGAAGGGGCAAATCCAAACCCTAGTCCAAACAGGCTGAGTTCCAAGACAACCAGATCCAAGAGCACAGTACAGAGTTTCAGAGCCCAAGAGACCAGTTGCTGACTTTGGAAAGAAAGGCCAGCTGGAGCCCTCTTTTATCTATGGCTGCTGTCACCCTCTTTTATCTATGGCTGCTGTTGCCACAGATGTTCCCTCATTAGGGCTGCTTACTATTTAAAGGGCCGAGTGACGCAAGCCCTCCCTTTCACAGCATCTCTGCTGTAAGGTACATGTGTCAGCTATGTCTTCCTCTATTTGTTCCCCTAGCTCAGGCCCTTGTTGTTGTGTATTTTGTCCCTCTGGATCAGCTTCTGGGGACATTTCAGCCTCTGGGGAAGCCTCTGCCTTGAAGTCAGAATCCTTCTCCTCACTGCCACAGTCTCCAAGGCAGGGCATGACACCGGTTGCATACTGTATTTCTTTATAGTGGAGCACGTTTTGTGTGTGTGCACTCCAGTTTCTCATCCGTGGCACTGTTGAACAACCTGGCCGAATCGAAGGGCAGATTCTCGACCAGAGTGTGGGATGATTGTGAGAGTCCGGAAGAGCGAAGACTTGAGTGGCATCGGAGAGACACCAAGGAGACAAAGGCTTTCAAAGCGCAGTTGATGATATGCCTTGCTGTTGTGATTTGGTGGTTAGTGAGGCATCGAGCTACTTCCAGGAATACAACTGCCACACGTTTTTCCTCCTCCGGCAGTCTGGAGAAAAAAACCCTGGTCTTGTCCCAAAGCCACTGATCGTATGCCACCATCCATGCCTACTAATTTCCCATTTAATATATGAAGGCTGCATTGGAGTAGTTCTTGTGGCCCATAGCATCCAGTCGTTTTCCCTCCTTGTCTGGCGAGGTGGCATGTAATACCTGTGAGGTCTTTGCTTGTGCCGCATCAACAATGACTGAGTTGGCTTTGGGGTGATTTTGAAGCCAGGGTTTGGTCATGTCGATGACTTTGTAAAGAGAGTCCAATTTCTTCAAGGTGGCTCGAGCGGAGGTAGGGGCTGACCATGGCTTCTTAAAGACGTGAAGCAGGTAGGGCAAGAGTGGGATGGCCAACACTGACGGGGCCTGCTCCTGTGGCTGATGGTAGATGGGATTGTCTATGGTCTCCTTGGATGCCTTGGTGGTGAAGTTGAGGTTCTTTGCCATCTGAGATATTAAGTCAGAAAAGGCTTGTACATCATTGGACAGGGAGATAGGCTTACCCTGGGAAACAGTGGTGTCCAGGGCCTGTTCTTCCCTATGTTCCACAGAGTCAGTGGAGAGAGTTGGGGACCTAGAAGGAGACTGACGGCTGGGTAAGTCAGGAGATCCCACCCTAGAATCTCCTTGTACCCAAGTGACGGACGTGGCTCTTTCCGAGGGACAGGGAGAGGTTAGAGGCAGAGGCTGCTAGGCAGTTGTTTCCCTGGCCATATGAGATCATGGCCGTTTGGGAGGTGGTGAGAACTTGGAGTCAGAGTCAGTCAGGGTTGGAGAACAACGTCGACATCGAGACACAACTTCCTCGTGGCACCTGTGACAACATCAAGGTAGGTATATCTCCTCGGAGGAGAACTCACCGGATGATCTGGATGGTGAATAGTACACATAGGTATGATGGTGGTGAGAGCAGGACTGGTCTCGGTAAGTATGTCTCTGGTGTCATGAATGTCAAGATTGACCGGAGGAGGAACGTGACCTGGATTCTGACCGTCTTCAATGAGATGGTCTTGTTGACATTGGACAGCCGTCGACCTCAAAGAGGAGCGGGATCAGTCCCTCCTGGACCCATGAGCCAACAATCTAGGAGAGGCTGTAAGGGGAGGAAGGGGGGCGGATGGGCTTCCGTTGATCTCTCTTGAACAGTAACACTCTCCATCTGGACATTGTCTCCCAACTCTCAGGGATGATCCCTAAGGTGGGATGTGTTCGACTATCTCCCCGTCGGAAGGCTGAAATTTCTGCGAGGGTGAGATGGAAGATCGACCTTCTAGTGCAGAGGCCCACAGGGGGGTTCATCTTTGCAGGCTCTGTTCCTGTACGATGGTGTCTGTCTTGGCGATAGTCACCACTGTCAGTGGTTCGATCTGTTCCTGGGGGGGTTCTCTCTTTGTCCTTCTTCCTATGGGATCTAGCAAGGTCCTTCTTGAGGGAGCAGCCTGAAGTGAGGAGTACCTCCACTGCTGTTGACCTGGTGGCTGGCGGCCTTGATTTGCTCGCAGTCGATGCCGTAGGGTACTTTGAGCAAGACGTCAATGGTACCGAGGTCAACCGACCGGGTACCAACAGACCGGGCGCCTCCTTCAATGACGGATGGTGGGATGGTTCCTTGGAGGAGGAACAATGAGAGGAAGTTCTCAAGGGTCCCATTCTGGAAGCCCTTTTAGATGTGGTCTTGCTAGTCGGAGGTGTTGAGGCTCCTGAAGTGGCCAAAGTGGATGGAGCTGACGGGGATTTCAGGGCCTGCTCATAGAGATTGGCACGAAGCCTAGCTTCCCTGTTCCTCCAAGTCTGCAGAGTGAATGCCTGGCAGTGAGAGCAGGCGGCAATGTTATGAGTTTCCCCGATGCAGACAAGGCAACTGGAGTGCCCGTTGCAATCTGGGATCTTTGCTTTGCACGAATGACAGTGTTTGAAGAACACTGTCAGTGCCATAAAAGGGAGATCCAAAGTCATGAGTCAGTAAGCAAAGCGGGGTCAACATTGAAGAGGTGGTAGAGAAGATGCTCAATAGAAGCTCCGAAGCCAGTGGACGCAGCAG
This sequence comes from Iguana delicatissima, assembly GCA_948472985.1. NCBI lineage: Eukaryota > Metazoa > Chordata > Lepidosauria > Squamata > Iguanidae > Iguana > Iguana delicatissima. Next base: position 177,863 of record CAOKZL010001807.1, read on the forward strand.
AAAAGAAAAGGACTAATGGCAAGTGCACCAGGGCCCTTATATTCCCTCAGGGGAAGGGGGGGAGTTCCCACCAAAATGCTAGGCCTAGAGCTCTAGAAGTTTCTGAGGTCAGTACTGCACAGGTGCAGATAATCCCATATGTGTGAGTCACAGAGACCACAAAGAAGAAAAAACAGGCCACTGGAACAGGGTTGAACAGGGGAAGTCACATGACAAGTAGTCACACATGCCAACTGAGCATTCCTGTATTTGAGTTACACCAATTAAAGCGCCACAGAGTTTAGCAGAAGCAAGCCATGCAAAATATATTTCTATACTGGTATAGCCCAGACAGTATGGCAGTACATGGAAGCCTATCATCTGCAGCACAAGAGTAATGCAGGGAATATTTCTAAGCGGAAAGAAGAAACATGTTTTCTCTCACCTCCTGCATTCTGCCAGACCATGGTCAAACTGACTGAAAATACATTGGCACTCTCTCTGAGGTGTGATGGCACAGTGAACTGATCCAGAATTGACAATGTTTATGTAACGGTGAAAGTCATTACAAGATTTGGTACAAGACTTTCTAGGTAACAAAGGAATCCTGGAGCTATTGACAATGCCTGTGACAACACAGTTGGATCCAAAGCAGCCAAGCATATCTTCATATGTGCATCCTCCAGGGTCAGAAATAAACTAATTAGGTCCCCAATACCAACTGAATATTGATCATAATACCAGAACTATTAATATAAGTTAATGAAGACTGAAAGGTAACAATAGCCATTTTAATTTTCTATTTCTTTGTCTTCTACGAAAAATAGGTTTTTCTGAATAAAGTCCATATTGCCAACAGTTCAAAACCAATTCCTTAGTGCACATTTTATTTTCTTTACTGCACAAACTATGTCCGGCTGTATATTAGAATAATGCTTACACTACAGTTCTTTCTCCCTGCCCTAACTTCACTACCCACAAGCTTTGGTGACATTTCCAGACATACTAGTGGCATGCTAGTTTCATGACTTTGGGAATTTTCAGAAAGGCCAACTTGCCACTCTCTCCTGAACTGAGAGACAACAGCCTTCAATATTCTGAAATTCCTGGAGGATAATGCCCACCATGCAAGATAATTTTGAAAAACTGCAAGGCCATTTGGAGATGGTTCCCCTTTTCTTATATTCCCTTGCTCTATCCTCATAAATTAATTTGCAATAAAATACAGGAAATTAATATATAAAGGGCTCTTGTGGCCCTTTTGGACTGGGAAAAAGATGTTCATAGCATAACCTTTCCCAGACTCAGGGCCTTTCCACCCAATACTGTTATAGTGCTGTTATTCCACTTTCAACATCCTATGGAATTCTGGGGTTTGCAGTTTAGGGAGGAGCATTTGGAATTCTCAGCCAGAAGGATCTTTGGCCTCTGTAAACTACAAAACCCAGAATTCCACAGGATGTTGGAAGTGGAATAACAGCACTATAATAATGTAGTGTGGAAAGACCCTCAGTCTACTTCATCAGCTGCACTGAGTCTACAAAAGCTTATGCTGCAAGCATTTTTCAGTTAGCCTCAAAGGTGCTACAAGATACCTTTGTATATAGATACAGACTAACACAGCCATGTCATTGAATATGACTAATATGGAAAACAGGGGATTAATGTAATTCTGCAAAATCATTCCCTTAAAACAGTATCAGGTGACACAGTTCTAAAAATCTTACGGTAAAAAGAAGCAAATAAATCAATTGTCTTGCAACCTACCAGGGTGGTTGAGTGGGAAAGAATCTCCTTGACTACATCATATCTTGTTGGAAGTTACCCCCATTTCATAGCACAAGAGCATCATGCTCCAAAGTATGACATAGCACCAATAAAATTATTCTTATGATCTTTTGTAACATTCGTTTTGTTCTTTCTTTCTTTCTTTAATTCATTATCTTATATATTGTATACAATCTCATGTATTCTCTTCAAAACCAAAGGTGAGTTATAACATGCCATAAAATTGATAGTAATCAAAGACAACCTCTCTTATCATTGGAGCTCTCTATTATCTTGGAAAAGAAATGAGACCACCCACAAAAATAAAAAGGAAGTGGTGTTTATACATACAGTAACTTCCTCGCTATACAGGGAGCTTCCTAGCTATACAGAAACATATTACATGTTTGTAATATGAAATCAAAGTGCTTGCACAGTGTTGGTAGCAGCTGAGCCAAAAAGAAATACAGGAGCGATTCATCCCAAAATACAATGTGCAACAGTGGAATGCTCCAGCATGGCAGAGGATCTAGCAGAATCAAGAGGAAAGTGATCCATTGCAGTCTGCCACACATCCAGACTATGAGATATGGAGGTCAAGGAACTTCACCCTAAGCCAGTTATACGACGGTGTAGAGGGCTGAAAGGAGAGGGAATGAAAGTTCCTCTGTGTCTTCTACAGGAAGTTGGATCTAGCCCAATGTCTGAACATGGAACTTCTTGCTTCACAGTGAACCCTAAAACATTTCTGCCTTATTGTGTGTGTTCGGGGGGGGGGGATGAATACTCTTTTGTCCGATCACAGCTATTTTCCACTGTTCATTCCAGATAGTTCTCTCTTTGTTCCCCATGGGAGAAAAGGAAAAAAAAGACCTAAAGGAGCTAGACATCAGGTAGAATGTTTGAGTGTATCATTGGAGTCAACAGTTTACCTTGCAAGCTAAGAGAGAGGAGTTGATGTGTGCTTATGTGTTCTTCCTTTTCATCGGGGATAAGAATGCCTCCAACTGCTAATGGGCATATTAATGGAAACTTGGGAACACTGTTGCCTTGACTCACTTTGTTACTATTATAACTTCATGTCTGACTGGGGTCAAAAGGATACATTCCTCTAACGGCAGAAAGACTGACAATTCAGTTTCATCTGGAACTATGAAATCACTGAAATGCTCAAATATAGGACGGGTTTTATAAATTAATTTTTGTGATGTGTAAATGGAAATTTTCTCAAGGATAACTCAAAATTAAGCGGCTGTACAGATTTCAATGTATCATAAATGAAGGTTTGTTTTAAAAACAGATTTTTATGCAAATTGAAAAGTGAAAAATGTGAAATGGTAGCATTGGTGTTTGAATATTTATCCTGATGTTTTACTCATTTATTCCTTTTGTGGTGGTGTGCTACTGAGCTAGCTTTATGAAAATCAATCTGTCAATAGCAAGGGGTGCAATATAAACAAATTAATGCTTGATTGAATTGAAGCATGTTACTAATCATCTCCTTTGATTAATAATGTAATATGTAACCTAATTTTTGCTGGCTATTCAAGAGGAAAACAAAAAATATATAATGCCCATTATACAGCACTGATAGTGAATCCTTTCAGTAGTACCACTTCCTAGGACAAGTCTTTATAGCAAGGGTGGCAATCCAGCAGCCCTCCACATGTTGTTGGGCTGCATGTCCTAGCAGCCCTAGACATTGGACCGAGAGTTGCAATCCAACAACATCTGCAGAGCTACAAGATTTCTACCCCTCTTTTAAAGGACTACAGCCTAAGAGCTTGGAGCATTCCTGTTAAATGTGTATTTCTGCCCAGCGTTAATTCAGTTACAAATAAAGACCAATCCTGTGAAATACTCTTAAGGAAATAAATTGATTTGGACCCAAATTTTTAAAGCAGCTAGATTATCATAGGTCAAACATTCAGATGTTTACAGCAAATTCCCGAAAGCTGCAAAATCCTTAGTTCTGAAAATCCTTGAATAATCTTGGTAGTAATTAGAGTGCTAATTCTCATACATTTTGATGCTTATGTTGAAAAATGTACATCTATCCAGTGTAAAATACTAGATTAGTGATATACATTCTGGTACAAAATATGTACTTACATTTATTAATAATATATTTCATGACAGTTATATTGGCCACAAACCTGAACTCCCATAGACAAAAACACTATATTGCAATATCTGAGTCCTGAAGATCAAACAACTCTTCAAGAATCTATATTTAAAAGAAAAAAAATCCTCCTTGACTCTAATCATTCTCACTTCTTAAACATGCTCACTTAATAAAACTTTACCTGCGTATGCTTAGAACTGTAGTTTAGTGTTGTGTGCCTTGAAGTCACTTCTAACTTATAGTGACCCTAAGGCAAACCTGTCATGAGGTCTTCTGGGGCTGAAGGTATGTGAGACATCTAAGGTCACCTAGTGGGTTTCCATATGGCAAAGGGGGGAATTCCTGGTCTCTGGAGCTATATTCCAATGTTCAAGCTACCATAGCACACTGGCTCTTAATCTCACTGTAGCTTTACACCCTTCATATTACTCTTCCAAGAATTTCACTGTTTTGGTTTCCAATATTCATTTGGTATTTCAGAAAGAAGGATCCATCCACCAACATCAAAATTAGCTGCAGGCTTTGCTAAAAAAAATTATTTTAACCGACCATTATTTCTTTCGTAATCCCCACATTTTACCATACTGAGAAAATGAGCTTCTTCTGTCATATGCCACTTTAGGATATGTAAGATCATAGGGGTGTAGAGTAATTTAATGCATTAACACCCGAACAAAATACACTTATAATAAGGAACTATTCAGTTGAATTTTACAACAGCTTAGGTTAAAATTAACAAGATAAATGATCTACAAAAGTCAGCAACAAAGTGTAACTATGTTGAATTAACTGGATTTTACAGATTTGGGTATGTTTCCTTCAACCATTCTTTCTGATGCTGATGGAAGTTTCAAGGACAGGAATCTTAAGACAGAATTATATAATCAGCTCTGCTGACCCATTGTTAGCCCATTTGTTGTAGATTCATTCACTGCCATGGGCATCGAGAGGCTGGCAGCACGTACTGTGTAAAATGTCATTCGGCCTCACTGTCTTGCTTGCTGTGCTTCATAGAGCAGAAAATTAATCCTGACAGATTTGCAGGAGTCGTCCTGTGATTTACTAGATTTTCTATAAATCTTCATACATATGGCAGCAAAATCATATCTAATAACTTCCAAGAAGCTACCATTTAGAAATGTCATGCATTACTTAAAGACATTTAAGTGACTCTTAAGCAGAGATGTTCATCACCACCAAACAAACAGTTCCATTTTTGTTAAAACAGTGATATCAGCCCACCTATCCTGTAAGTCCAAAAATGTTACCAGCTTATTTTCAGAGCAGGGCTGAAAATAAACCTAGCCCCTGGGGCTCCTAAAAATTTGATGCTGGCAACATATATATTAGTCTGAAAGTTGCAATCCATGGTTAATAATTTGAAAAAAGTTTTCAAGAATTTAATATATTATTTCAATCCATTATTTCTTTTGTAATCCCTACATCTCACCAGAGTGAATCAATGAGTTCCCTCTGTCACGTGCCACTTTAGGATTGTGCAACATGGAAATATACAATCATAGTCTCATTCCATATAATGAGAAATGTAATTAGTCTTTTTCTATGACTACAGACCTACTCATGGACGTGTGCCTGATAGATAGGAAGTGTGGAAGTGTGTCCTCTTCATCTTGTTCTATTTTTGCTTTAAAATATTGTTCTACAGTCTAAACATTTCTGTCACAGCATTTTATTCTCACCTTTCAGAATGTCATCTGAGCTTGGAGACTAAACTGTTACTATACACTAACGATATGGTGAGTGAAAGCCACTGTTAATTCCTGGTTGGGAGAAACCCTGCATCTCTGGAAGACCTACCTGTGAACTCCAAAAAATCCTAAGAGCAAATGCATAAATTTAAATGCCATGCCTGGGATCAGAAGCAGACAGCAAAAACTCTTGAGGAAAAAGAAAGGGTAGAAACAGAAATTAGGCAGAGAAACTGCAAAAGTTAGGTGGTAAAGATAGAAGGAAAGAGTGAATGATGCTTGTGCAGCCAGAGTCACAATCACAGTCACTTCTCTCTCATACTTATTGTCTGCACTTCAGATTGTACATGGGTCTCCACTGATGATCTGTGATGATGCTGGAAAATGTGTATATATGGAAGTCTTCCTTCAGATAACAAGGGTTCAAGCCATTGACTCTGAACTCTTGAAATTAACGAGTAGCCAGTGAAGACAACCAATGCTATTTGTGAAGCAGAATTCACCAAGCATTAGATCGTTCGTCTATTCATAGGGAATATGAGCTGGGATTAGACAGCTGGGAGATGGGTTAGTTTGGCAATAGTAATCTGACACCTGGTGTATTTTCTTAGCTGAGGAGCTAATGGGATGAAGCTACAACCTATGAAATTACAAGTGAATGCCTCTAAATTAGAATCTGCACTACATATAACTATACCACAAGATCTGGCATAGGCAGTCTGCCTGGCTCAGTGTGGACAGCCACTCATTTCAGGAGAAGAGTATACCTGGGAAATGGACTCCTCTACCCTGAAGCATACTGCATGTTTGTGGGGAACCCAGCACAAAATCATTTGTAGATAACCTGATTTTGGGCCAGGGTTCTGCACCTAGCAGTGTAGCTCCCTCATGGCCATCTATTGAAAATCCACTCTCAACACAAGATGATGTGCACATTCATAACATTTAGTCCTGGTTAAAATATGTGTTGCTATAAGCTTCAAAGATAGCTCCATGTACAGCGTATTTCAATAAACTCATTTAGAGCTGATTATCAGATCATGGATCATTTACTTGGAAGGAAGAACTGAACAGGGCTTTCTGTTGAGCAGATATGTACAGGACAGCACTGATAGTGGTTGAAAGCTTCCATGTCAGTGGGCCAATAAATCCACTTCAGATTTGAATATGAATTTTAAAGGACCTATCCAATATGTATCTCCAAAAAAGGTTCCGCACTTTGGATAACACTTTTCAGTCCTGAACTAAAATCTGGAGTGAAATCCAGTGAAGTCACCAGCCACCACTGGACTGCACTGCAAAGCTATTAATCTAGCCATTTAATAGGACAATTCCATACAAGTTTATTCTTAGCCCAAATGAGAAATACAGCCAATTAAATGTGCATAGGTTTAAAAATGTTCATCCCGACAAGAAGACTGTACAACCATAATGGGTAGTGGTGGAGTAGATGCTCTGAGACCCACGGCAGATTACACTGCCTCAAATAGTCTGAAAATCCGGTGAAGCCTAATTCTTGTTGTGATTGAGGGTAGGGGTGGAGCACAAGAAGGTGCCTTCATCAGATTTTTCACTCCTGGAGGCTTAAAAAAGTAGGGAACAGTGATGGTCTTGGGGGCCATGGTTTGCCTGTTAACCATCTCTGCTGAAGAAGGAGACTCACTCTCTTTTAAGAATGCTTGTAACTAGTTTTCACCTAAGCAAAGCACTTTGAATATAATGCTTCCTCAGTATTATACAGTAATGCCCCTATTTTCTGTTTTCAAAGTCTCATCCTCTAAACCTATATACATTTTCATTCTCCAAGGGTCCACTTCAATTAAAAACAAAAAAACAAAAACAAAATAGAAGGTTTCAAGTTCTTAGTGATAAAATCACTGGGATTCTATTTCAATTGGTAAAGGCAAATTTTAATTAGTCAAGAAGAAAAATTGGGACACAGTATATTAAAACCTTCAAGGTGTTTGAAAATTTAGAATGTGCTTGTTTACTCTCATTTTTTTTTCACCTTTTACCAAGTTCAACACTGATTAATTCCAAGGATAGTTTGCTGAGTAGTTTTGGATATTTTTTAAAGAATACACACAGAAAGTTCCCTGGGTGCACTAGACTAGATATGTAGTTTTTGGTTGTGCCCTTCTTATTTAACACATCTTTCCAAATATGTATTTCATGCTACATTTGATTTTAGAAAGAGCTATTAATTTCACATCAGAAACCTTGAAAATATAATTTTCAGCAGAACCATACAAAATCCAGGGCCCACATCAACAAGTTATCTTTAGACTACTGAAACCTATCATCAAAATGCATTGCATTCCAGCTTATTCACAACATTCAGAGACACCGAAAAGAGCAAGCTAAATGGTTTTGCTCTTATACTTTTGGACAATGAGTATGGTTTGATTTACTTTCAGGCTTTTTCCTTAAGATGGAGGGGGGGGAATCTTCAAACTACATTTTATGAAAAGAATCTGAATAAGCTAAAATGCTGAACAACAAATCTGCACTGTTATAAAGACTTATACTGCTGTTTCATATCAAGCAAATGCTTTTATTTACTTTTTTTGCTACAGAATGCAAAAAGGACTCCAAACCATCACATGGTTCTTCAGGACTGAAATGAGCAATGTGCAGCTGGACTTTTCTGCTGATCACATTTCCTTCAAAATTAAGGGTACTTATTCTGCATTGAGATAAGAGTTCCCAGGCATCCTGTTTTCTACATGAGGTCCCATATTTGGGATGTCCTAGATCATGTGGTTTTTGATCCGGTGAAAGGAGAAAGAAAGAATGCAACCATGCTTTCAAGTCAGCAACCACCAGCATCTGGTACACAGCAAAATGGTTGAAATTACATATCAAATGCTGCAGGGGTCCATCTGCTGCAAGCATAGCTTGTTCTTGCAGCCCGCCCTACTCTCAATTCTCTAGGCTGTGAATGATGATAATATAAGGACTATCTCCAGACTTGCAAAAGGAGGATCTCTCACAAGAGAGTTGCTACTTCACCATAGGAATTTGTTAGACTTCTTGCAAGAGATCCGGGCTCCCATGAGATCTCTAATTTCAGAAGATCTTGGAACTCTCACAAGGTCTTCCTCTCCTGAGACTTGACATATGTCCCAGCCAATCCTGAATTGGTCTGGCAATCAAGGAAGGTGGTCTGGAGCCTGGAGCCTTTCTTAACTCCTGTGATTGAAGCACTCCAACTTGTGAGTTGCCTCATGGATTCCGCACCACACTCTTATAGCGCAATTATTCCATTGCTGGACCACTCTTACTGTCAAGAAGTTCCTTCTAATATCCAGTTGATGTCTACTCTCTTGTTAATGTAAAAACCATTAGATCTGAATCCTACCTTTTCCCCAGTTTGGGACTCAAGGCAGCTAACTACAATTAAAACAAACCTAGTTAAAATTCACAAAATACAAAAGTTAAAAACCAATTAAATTATCATAGGATTACTATGAATCATTTTCATAATTTGCACCTGACAACATCAAAATACAAAACAAACTATGAACAAGACAGGCAAAAGGAAAACTACACATGCCAGAGTATTTTCATTATATTTGAAAACTAGCTGATAGTATTTTCTGAGTGGTGAGCAAATTAAAAATATAAACAGAAAGGAACAAAAAGAATAACAACAACTATTACAATAAATCAGATAAAAACAAGATAAAACTATAATATAAGCCTCCTTGGATCCCATTTTGGGAGAAAGGTGGGATACAAATTAAGCAAATAAACAAAATAGATAGATAGATAGATAGATAGATAGATAGATAGATAGATAGATAGCAGCACTAGACACCAGAAGGGACACTAGAGGGATATAGAGAAGGTCTTCAGAGGCTGACCTAAGACTATGAGGAGAGGGAATGCCCTTCAGCTAAACAGGCCATAAGGCTCTAAAAATTAAAATCAACACCATATTGGGCCTCAAAATGGACTTGTGGGCAGTGGAGCTGGTAAAACATTAGTATGTGATCATACCTGCAATACACCTATTGCCTCACTAGTGGAGAGCAAGAGGAGGAGATGCAGAGTTGCTCCTCACCCTGTTCTTGTTTCCAGATGCCTCGGGGGAGGCAGTAGCTGTATTGGGAGAGGATGGCTGTGGCTGAAATTTGGGCTTTGGAAGGTGAGGAAAATGGGCCTAAATATCCTAAAGGCACCAGATCCTGTCTTGTCTTGGAAGCTAAACAGAGTCAACCCTGGACCACTTCCGCACTGCACTGCTATAGTGCTGTTATTCCACTTTCAACATCCTGTGGAATCCTGGGGTTTGTAGTTTAGGGAGGGGCTCTAGAATTCTCAGCCAGAGGGCTCTTTGGCCTCAGAAAACTACAAGCCCCACCACAGGAGGTTGAAAGTGAAATAATAGCACTATAACAGTGCAGTGTGGAAATGGCCCTGGTAATGCATGCGTGCACACATGTACGCATACACAAAATAACTATCTCGAAATCTATTGGCTGAGATAGGCTGTTTCACCCTAACTGATGGCAGAAGCTCTATTGCCAGAAGCCTTGTAACAGCTTATTGCCAATATGAGGCCTGCAGTACTATCTTCAACTCCTGTATAATCGTCTGCTGAGAATGCCCTTTGCATAACTTATTTATCATGAATTATTAGTGAGAAAGAACATACAAGCTAAGAGAGGCTGCAGTAGTTTGCTTTCCCCAGAGTCTGGAGGGAGGGGCAAGATTCTAGCCCTTCCTGTCCTCGCCCCTTGCTGAGTTATTGAATGAAAACTACTTTGCACCAATGGAAGTAAGCTGTGGATAAAGGGGGAAAGTGAGAGGAAGAGAGGGAAACTGGGACTTTTTAAAAAGCTGAAAAACTGAGCTGTCAGAGGGTTAATCTGGACTGCTCCTTCTAAATTGGGACAGTTGGCATCAAAAAGGTTTATCTGAGATTTTTGCAGAACCAGCTCTTTCAAGAGCAAGAAAAAAGCCAGATCAAACTAGGGGAGGGGGGAACAGAAGTGAGAGTGGGGTGCTCTTTAATTTTAAAGTGTTTTATTAAAGATTTTAATTAAAAATTTAAAAAATCCCCCTCCCCACTTCCAGGCTTATTTTCCAGTTGAATCTGCATGTTTTCATTCCATTCATACATAATTACTACTTGCTCAAAGAATTTGTTACATCTTACATCATTTACACAGTTGCTTTGTTGCATTTCCTTGCTGTCTTATTACATTACTTTGTCACATTGTCTGGCTACGTTGTTACATTTGATTACTTACAAACTTACTTTGTTCTTTTTTCTTTTCTTGTACTATATCTTTACCCAATCCAAAACTTCTCTCCATTTGTGGGGTGCTCTTTAAAATGAAATACAGTTCAGGGAACTAATACCAGGAACACCTCAGAGAATGCCACACCTACAGACATTTATAACTTCACTGGATCATGCTGTAAAAAGCCTTTGGCTCCCTGTGGCCTCCATATGGAGAGGATTATGCACTACCCTGGTCATCTTCATTAGTCCCTCCTGTGTTGATCCCTCTTGAAACATGTAAGTTGCACAGGTTAATTTGTGGCTGGCATTTGTGTTATTCCTACTCTTTCTTTTTCTTTTCCCTGAACCAAGCCTCTGAAAGCTATTGTGTCAAGTAGCATTGTTTGCCTCTTATCTCCTCCCCTGCTTGGCTCCTCATAGTCAGTGGTAATAACACATTGGTAAACCACTCTCCTACCCATAGCAGGCTGAGGTCTTGCCTTGTCAGTGATGATGCCACTCCCCCCCAGCAAAACAAAACACAAAAAACAACCTTGCTCTTGCAACTGTAGCATTTCCAAATGTACTGCAGTTCAGTGCTCTTCTGATCTCAAAGAGCATCAAGAACAGGCTGCTGAAGTGTGCCTTGCAACCAGGCAAACATTGCAGGCACCACTCCCCAGTGCTCCTATTTGTAATGCATTGGCAATGCTTCAATCAGGGTGCTGCTAGGCAAAGGAAGGTTTTTGGGATCATGTTCAGTCATTCACAATTATAAAGGGAAATCGCAGGGTTACAAGATCATAAGTCCAGCTTATGATCTTGTAACTGCTGAAGAGGATGCTAGCCATTATAATTATCTTATTACAGCTTGATGCCACATGAGGTTCAGTTCAGCACATTCCCCTATTTTATACCCAGAACAGCCCTCTTACAGACATTTGGCTATGTGTGTGTGTGACTAGCCAACTTCTCAAAATGAGCTTTATGTCTGAGTGAGGAGTTCATCCTGGATCTCCCTGAAACAGTCCAACATCCAGGGATGTAGAACCTCAGGGCCCTGTGGCCAAAACCGTCTCTCCTCCCATCCCAGTCTAGGCTTCTGGGGTTCCCCAAATGGGTACTGGCATTTCCTCAGGATACCATAGTTTCATATTCTTGTTAGTAGTGAATTCCTAGAGTCAAGCAAAGGGTGGGCAACTGTGATACAAGAAGTTTGATTGGGGTTCTCTGTGGCCCATGGGATGCACTTTTGCCACCCTGCTGTAAGAGAAGTGTGGGCAACCTGTTTGTACCCAAGGACTGAGTTCAGCATTCCAGTGGTGGGCAGAATGAAAGACAAGAGTAGGGACAAAAATACCAACACATATTAGAGGATCCTTCAAAATATGTCTTCGCAGTTGAATAGAAATGCAAAATCTGCTGGCCTTGTTTCTTTTTAAAACTAAAATGTTCCACACTGGTAACTTATTGATAGGGGTACCCTTCCTAGCATGAATAGAGCAAGACAAGGTACTAATAAAATAGCAAAATGGAGATAACTAATCATATCTCTGCGAGATAAGGAGAAGGACAGAGAGATGAGTATGTGTCCGTGTGTGCTGAGATTCTTTGGAGGAATTAATTTTATATAAGAGAAATTATCCTATATAAAAGATATTATCTTAAAGTTGATTTCAGGAATTTGCTTTCTGTTTCAGTGGTGTAGAAAATGAGGAGGGAGGGTAAACAAGCATCTTTGACCTCTAATACTAGGATTTTGCCTCTATGAAGTGAATGTTTTGTTGTAGTAGTAAAATGTTGTGATTACTCATGATCCATTGTAGCCATCTTCACCCCCAACACCACTTATTTTGTTATGATTTCTAGAGCACTTTTTCAAAAATCCATGTATGCCCACACACCAAAAGGTCACTAGATTCTATTGCAGGACTTGCATGTGGATGATTCTTTTGTAGGCTCATGAAATTGTTGCCAGATTCACTTAAGATGCTGGAGATTATGCTTTGATCACACGCTAAGGTTGCTAGGTTTTCCAAATAGCAAAACAGGACACTTGAGCTTGCTGCAACTCCTGCTGTTTCAGATATACCAAAAAAGGAAGCGAGTGTCTGCTTCACCACCAGAGGTTTTTCCAAGATACAAGTTTGTGGGAGTACTGCTATACATGTATTTATTCGGTACAAGATAGGGTGCCAACCAGGGTTACCAAAAGGATGTAAAGCCCCCAGGGAGGAAATAAAAAGAAAACAGAATTGTTGAAATAATTGGGTCTGCAAGACACTGCCAAGGGCAGGTGGATAAAGCCTAGTCATCTGCTACAGCCTCACTGGAGCCACCCCTCCACTGCCAAGGAGAAGGAAAGGTGCCTGTGGGTCATTTACAGCAATTACAAGGCTGGAGAATACCCCAAAAGGGGGAAGAAGGCTTCTGTGAGAAACTGAGGACATTTCCACACCATACTCTTATAGCGCGATTATTCCACTTTCCAGCAATGGAACCAACTGTCTAGAGAGGTGGTGCTGTCTCCTTCTCTGGACATCTTCAAAAAGAAGTTGGACAGGGGGATGCTCTAGCTGGAGATCCTACAGATGCATGGAGCCCCCTCCCACTCTATGATTATATAATTCTTATCTTTAACCAAACCAGAATGGGAATTATGAGGCTCACAACCTCCATGTAGCCTTCAAGGGCTCTGAGTGCAGACTTTAGAGGACCCCATATCCATCTGCAATCCCCATACCTCAAATGTTTTTGGCTTGAAAATCGCTGAGAAATCCCAGAAACGGCCAGAGCTTTGACTGCGCTATTTAAAACCTGTCTGTAGACCTGTACTAAGTCTAAACCAACCTTTTTTTCAGGCTTGGAAGTGACATTCCAGTTACATTAATCTTTGAAAAAAGGCGTAATTGTGGCCTTCTGATGTCCAGGGTTATTGATGAAAGTGTGTGTGTGTATGCGCACGTGTTCCATGAATGTGTGTTTGTGAGAAAGAGAGAGAAGGAGAGAGAGACAAAGACATATTTCTGGACCCTTGGCAGTTGCTGAGTCCTGCTGTATAAGCTTGTTTTTAAAGTAGTTTATTTTGTGACAGTAAAGGAAATCCATTATTTTTGTATAATTTTGTATTGGGAATATGTTAAAATAATTACATATTTTCTTATCCATTAACCACAGTTTAGTTGGATGAAGACCTATGGTATACGGACAACATTTGGCTTAGAGTTGTTTTGGCTTAAGGACAGCTAGATAGATGTTATTCAAAGATGGCAGCAAAGGGCTAGTTACATATAATGGTAAGCAACAACAATCCAGTCACTACACATTTAACTGACAAGCTAGGCAGCACAGATTTTTTTACTTAACCCCCCGCCCCAAGCCCTTTATCTTGTACAAAACCCTGTGGACCACTGAGAATACTGTGTGGTGTGCAAATTCTTTATTATGTTAATATGCTGAAAATAAATTCAGGTCATCAGCTTGAATGCCAGGGAGAAATTGCACAGCTAACATCTTTTGACCTGTAAACAGGGTGCATTTGATTTATGAAAGAGGAATGTAGTACAAATATATTTTAAAGTTCTTTGTAAACAGGCACTGTTCAAAGCCATGGTTACAGTTAATCCTTGTGAGGATGACAGTTGATTACCAGTGTTTTCAAAGATGCTGACTCAGCTCTTGGGTGCAGTGCTAGCCATTCGTTCTTGCAGTATGACATATAGTTCTTTATGGCTTTTTTGGAGGGTCAAATGAGATGGTGTCAGGGTCTCACTTGGACAGCTTGGGATGGGCCAACAGGGCAATGAATTAATTTTGTGAACAAGAAGCAGAAAGTAATTATTTGAGGAGTATTCGTTTTAGGAAATGGACCAGAAGGAAAGCTGGCAGGAGCTAGGTCTTCATGCTGCCTGTGCCAGAGAGCAGCTTTGTTCTTTTCTAATATCACAGAAATATTTTGCAGTATAATCCCCTTAATGGGACATGATAATTATCTGCCTTTGGCCAAGACTGACTTTGTGCAGGTATTTTAGAAGGTCACCTGCTTGCCCAAATTTGGTTTTGTGTTATGTCCACATAATACAGGGATGAGAATTATGTGCTCTTCCAGATGTTACAGAACTGCAGCTCCAGGCAGTCATAGCCAGCATAGCCAATGGAAAGGAATGCTGGGAGTTACAGGTCAATCACATCTGCAGGGATGTTTCTAACCCCACTGCCGAAGCGGGGAGAGACAATTCATGTAAGATATATGGATTTCTTGGCCTTAAAAGGGGTTTTTAGGCCTCTGAGGGCTCTTGGAGCTAACAGCAGGAAACAAGAGATTTTTCATGGGACTGAAAGTGATAAACTTGAAGGTTCGCTTGGACTTCTAATACATCCTTTTCTGGCCTATTGCTGTTATTTAGTTTTGCTACTGTTCAGTTTTGTAAGTGTAGCTTGGTGTATGGAGTTACAAGTTGAACTATTAACAGGGACTTGGAGAATGTGGCCATTTCCACACTACACTGCTTTAGTGCTATTATTCTACTTTCAACATCCTGTGGAATTCTGGGGTTTGTACTTCTCTGGCTGAAAATTCTAAATGCCTCTTCTTAAACTGCAAACCCCAAGGTTCCATAGGACGTTGAAAGTGGAATAATAGCACTGTAACAATGTAGTGCAGAAATGGCCTCAGTTTGGCAGTGCTCAGCCTCTTGTGGTTTGATTTGCCAGCACTCTTTCAAAATCAGAGGGAAACATCTCCTGGTGCTCGTGACCTGTCACTGGCAGAATGATCTAATTATGGATGATTTTGGAGCTTACTTAGGTTTTGTGGGATATTGGACACAATTTCCAGGGACAGGACAAGTCTAAATGGAAATAATAAACTTCAATGTGGCAAGAAATTATAGATCTGTCAGGGAATGTTATGATAAGGCTGCCTTTTAGACATTCAGGGATTACTGACTGGAGTGGGAAGGATAATTCTTCAGAGGTAGTAATGGCTGTGATACCTGAGGAATGTGCCTAAGAGTTTGCAGGAATTGTCAGAGTGGATCTGTAGAGACCGGGGGAAGTAGACAGAAAATCAAGAAGGGGTCAGCTTAACCTGGAGCAGAATGACTAATGTGGTTGTGGAAAAACACAGCTAGCTGGCAGTCAGGACTCAAGG
Source organism: Iguana delicatissima (assembly GCA_948472985.1). Lineage (NCBI taxonomy): Eukaryota > Metazoa > Chordata > Lepidosauria > Squamata > Iguanidae > Iguana > Iguana delicatissima. The sequence goes on from CAOKZL010001807.1 coordinate 193,828, forward strand.
AAACCCTTCAGTGAGATAACAAATGGGGGAAGAAATTCAATCCTCCTTGAATGGCAGTGTTCAGTTTACAGAATGAATCATTTACAACAACTAGTGGCTTTTTTGTTGTCGCTAAACTTGTTTTATTTTTTTGTGGGTGGAGGGGAGAGTAGTGTACTCAGAAGGCTAGAACTATGAGATTGTGATCAACAGTATAGTACAAATAACAAGAATTGCAGGTGACCACAGTAGGGAACCTATCTCACACTGCTTTCTGTCTGAGAGGATAATAGCTAACTTCTTCATGGGTAATCCATTTCTTCCAGAGGATATCTTGGCTGGTTAACTTCTTTATAGATTTTAAAGCCAGATGATCACCCCACTCTATTTCTTGGCCCAAAAGATACAAACAAAGCAACATAACATGTCTTCAGTATTCTTGCCTTAGAGATCTGCTTACCTTGAGGGCCTGCAAGCTGTTACTTCAGTATGCATGCATATTCTTCCCTGACCTAAATTATAAGAGACCAACTTCAACAATTGTTATGTGAAAACTAATTTTAAACATTGAACAGATCTAGCACTCTGAGTAACTGGAATGGCTCTTCAGATTCAAACTATTACAAATGCATTAGGAAAGGTGCCAGAACAATAATTACAGAAGTGTTAGGCATCATATTAAACTTCAATATTATTTCTTATTTTATACCAGCAACCAAACTGCAGTTTCATTTTGCAACAGTGATGTAGAAACGCATTAGTATTCTTTCAGTTGTTTAATAATTGGTCTGTCTGTTAAAAAAAAAGGGAGGGGGGAGAAAATAATAGGTCAAGAATAACAGAAAAAATATGATGGGAATGGACACCAGGACAAGTAACTGACGTCATTTCTAGGGTTTTCTTTTAAAGCCATTATCTTAACTGTCTGGTACAAGTATCTCAACATGCATCAAAAAGAAAATAAGGATCAGACAAAGCTGCTATTCTAGATCACAAAAAAAAAGTTCAGAAGTTGTGAGAAACAGTACAGTCACATGCATACAAAGTTATCACCACGGGAAGGTGTAAAGATGGTCAACCTCACAATGGTGTTAGGACATAACAATTCATATTTTGTATTGTTTAATTAAATTTGCCACATCACATGCATGTTGTAAATGAAGATAGATTCCTTAATCCTCATCAAAGCCAAAATCCATCTATTAAGTGCCTAATCTGAGTATTTTCTGACCTCAGTGATAATTCCAATATTTCACAGGGAATAACCCATATCCACAGGAGAGTTGTGGTACAGGTTAAAGGGCATTTCATCATACTCCAAACATCCGGAACAAGAAAACACATGTCTTGAGTAGCTGTCAGCCCACCCTGTTTTCAGTAACAGCAGCAACAACAACCACCACCACAGCAACAACCACCACCACCACACCATTATGGGACAACATTGAATTCTTTTCTGTGTAAAAAAACCCCTTACATTTAATTTCTCATATACATTATTGTTCCCATAACATTTCCCTTCCTTTTACCATTAAAACTGAGAAAATTTTCCTTTTTGGTCACAAAGACACCTTGTCATTTTACAGAAATGACATTATATTCTTGTCATTTCTCTACAGGCAAATTATGGTTTGTCTTTCTCTTGCAAACAAGAGCCTAAATCCAACTGTTAATCCTAATCAGATTTACATATGTGTTACACACCATTCAGCAACTGAATCCACAACCTGCTGCTCTCAATTATTAGGAGGAGACAGAATTACACCAGGTTTTTAAAAAATGAATCAGGGTTTCTTAAATTAATCCATTTTTATATTCAAATATTTAAAATATAATACTTCCTCAGTTATGCTCAGGCCATTTCCGCACTATATTCTTATAATGTGATTATTCCACTTTCAACATCCTTTGGAATCCTGGGATTTGCAGTTTAGGGAGGGAATAGGATGTTGAAAGTGGAATAATCACTCTATAAAAGTGTAGTGCGGAAATAGCCTCAGTTTCATCAGACAGTAAAGTCCTTCCCCCATCTAAGGCCCTTTCCGCACCTTACTGTTCTTGAAGCCATCACATGGGGATCCAAGGAAACCCTCTCCTAGGAAGGGAGTACGACCAAAGAGTTCCCCTCTGCACTGGCTCCCTGCTGGACAGGAGGAAGCGTGAGAGCTCCGCCCCTCCCTTCCCCAGCGCAGCCTGGTAGTTTCCCAGGCTGTGCTGGGGGAGGAAGCACAGCCATTGCACTTCCTGCTGTTCTGCATGATAGGTAAGTGCATGAGGGAGGCAGGAGAACTGTGCAATTGCATGTCATTGATGGGAGAAACCCATCAATTATGTAATCCATGATTGCGATGGATGGCCACAGGATCACAACGACGTCATGCAGAACCATTGTTGTGATCCATTTGTGATCCCATGGCCATTGTGGTTTGGGAGCAGGGTGTGGAAAGGGCCTAAGTCCCAAGTAATTTTTAATGCAAATATAAGGAATAACCAGTTACTTCACTAGTGCACACCCTTTCAGGTGTAACCCCGGTAAATAGATTGCTGCTAGTTTCCATGTTTCAGAAATATACAGTGTATCTTCATATCAATATATGAAGAAAAATGCATCAGATTCTCATTAAAACTAACTTCTCTATTATTCAAATGAGAAGACAGCCCTAAGGGTTCATGAATGAAGTTTGTCTTTTTTTGTTTCAAAAGTATTTATATTAAGCTACATTTGAACATAATGCTAAATTACAGTTTAAAGTTACATGAATGAGCCTTAGGCTCATGAGTCCCGTCTCCCCGCCCCACAGCTGCAAGGAGATCAGAACGTTTTGCTTCTTTTTTCAGTTAAGTGTGTTTTGCTGTTATGGACAAATCTCTCAGATGAGCTGCAATTTTGGAAAACAATCTAACAAGGAACATTGTGTCTGATCTTGGTTTGTCTCCTTACACCATATAAAAAATTAACCACCATTCACCCAGGTTCAGAAACATAAAATAGCAGTTATTTGAAAAAAGAAGTGAAGAGGCTATGCCGGAGTGGAGGGGAACCGAGCAGATAATGAGGATAATTGAGGATCTTAATCAATATCATGTGTGATAAACAGTTCATTTCTGGGCACAATTCAAAGCGCTGGTTTTGATCTATACAGTTGTATAAATCTGGAAAAATAGCAGTTTGAAAGCATTTTGATCAGAAAAACAATCTAAGTATTTTTAAAAATTTCTACCAGTATCTCTCTTCCGAGACATAAGGATGCCAGCAGATTCTTTAAAGTGAAATACTCAAGAGATCTGATGACAGATGTTCCACATCATGTCTAGTTTGGTCGATAATATAAAGAAAGGCATATTTCCTTTGTGCTATGAACAGAAACTCATTATGAAACACACATTTCTAACTGGCACTATTCCTCAAGATGAATGGATATGCAGTGCTCACAACCACTTAACCATAGTGAAGTTGGGGTTTTCTTCCAGTTTTTGCACTGTAGTTTTATTGTATAGTTCTGGGGGTTTGTTAGGCAGAAAAATGATGCATAAATACTTTTAATAGATCAGTAATAGGATGCAGGCTGCTTCAGGGCATGCTATCTTTCCACAGCCAGTCCTTTAAAGGAAAAAAAAATCCTCTATCAGCCAGCCCTTTACTGCAGTTAAGTACTTTGGCACCAATTGAAAGGATTCTCTTATGATTGGACTTTGGAACTCATCTTGGCAGCTAGCTAGCAAAACCTGGTTAAGAAGGAATCCAATTAGCTTTAATGCAACCTATATAAGCTTTGGATATTCTCGTGCAGATGTGATTCAGTAAAGGTCAAGTTGAGTCATGGGTTCTTTTGTTTTTAGTGCCACTACATTACCCATGTAACAGCATGACTGAATGACTCACACTTGGAGGGATTGGTTACTGGACGTGATTAAGTTCTAGCAAGCTAATCTCAATATTGCACCTACTGAATGACACAGATGGAAAAATGTGTCTTAAATTCTACCAGCAATCATCAAGACAGCTTTCATTTTTCTGCATTCTTATACATATCTTGTGATGCTGGAAATGGGTGGGGTTGATGGGAACCAAGGAAACAACTTGCTAGTAAAACAAATCACAGTTTGTTTTATTAGCTCTAGTCCTATAATCCTTTAGGAAGTGTCTGAAGTTCAAATGAGAATCTGGATCTTATCACTTTGCCCTGAACCTTGTCTGAATAGATGCTTTTCCTCACATCATAACTATTGCTATCACAAACATCTTACAAATAAAAATCTTTTTACACTTTTTTTTCTCATGGGCCATTAAGAAAAAATAAGGCAACAGTTGCTACAGTCAGCCCTCCACATTTGCAGGTTTGACTTTTACAGATTTGATTATCTAAGAATTTCTTCACCCTTGCCCCCTCACCTCATGTGCTTCTTTTCTGCGGAAATCTTCCCTTTTGGCAGCTCCAATCAGGCCAAGCAGCCTTCAAAAACCCACTTCTGATTCTCCTCTTCCACCACCATCAGCCGCTGCCTGGCCAGCTAAGGACAGCTCATAGCCCAATTTCTTGGCACCACAAACCCTCTCATGTTCCCCCCCCCCCGAGGAAAGAAATGGGCAAGAGAGCCAAAGTATATGGCCAACAGAGCAACCCACCCCCTTTCTTTCTCCTTTTCCTGACCTGGTTTGGACCCTGGGTATCCATTCTTCCCACCATGCCTTAGCCTCCTTCCCATAGACACAGACACATTTTGATATTTGTAATTTTTCCACATTTGCAACGGTCCTGCACTCCTAACCCTGGCAAATGTGGAGGGCCAGCTGTACATTTTGAAAATTCTCTAGGTCAGCAGTGGATAGCAGTGACCTTCTAGATCATGGGTGGACAACTGTGAAGAGCTAGGTGGTTGCATCACCTTCCCCCTGGCAGAGAACATGGAAGGCTGCGTGTCCCCATTACCCTTTCTTCTACTCCCCTCCCAAAGAAGTTTCCAAATGATGCCAAACTCCTGGCCTGTATGGGAAATAGGGACATTATTTTAAATAAAGAGAAGTGGGTAGAAGGTCTTGTTTCAAAAAAGGGGTCTCCTGGGTGTAGATTGGCCTTGGGGGGAATGGCATGTAAATGCACCACACACACCCAGAGAGCAATTTTGGGCATTTGGTGGCACCCCTTGCTATTTAAGAAATTTCGCCCTTTTTTACTCCTAGGGGAGCAAGGGACCTTGGTGGCAACATCCTCCACACCCTTAATGAGAGTTTTAGGGCAAAAATGTGGAGGGGGATATAAGAGGCACAAAAATAGCCATGGGGCTGCATACGATCCACAGGTGCACAGAGTGGGTCAGATTAAAACTCCCAGTTTGCCCTGAGACTCCATCTTTTCCAGCTAACCAGGCTGTTCTCCATTGGCTAGTCTTCTTGCCACTTTCCAGAGCCCACAAAAACTAGAAAGGTTCTTTGGAAGAAGAGACTTTGCTGCACCAGAAAAATTGGTGCCACTTTCCTTTAGTCACAGACAGCATATGAGGTCCTTGGTGAGCTGGGGTACCATTTTTTCAGGAGACTGTTTCCTTTTGGAAGCATCTCTCTAGTTTGCTGTGATGTTGGGCATAACACAGAATGTTCATTTAAAAACACACATAGGGTATCCAGATTTGAATGACTTCAAACTAATAATTATGCTTTTTAATACTCATACTGCAGAAAATGGCTTTCTTGGAAGAAAAACAGAGGCAATTTTTCTAGAAATACAGCACTTACTGCAAAGATATTCTGGGAAAGCCTTAATTGCTTGATATATTATCTGGTTTGTCAGCTTTTGGGAACATGCACTGAAATCCAGCAACAAATAGGCAACTGAAAAGAATAAGACCTAGTCAGCGAGTTCCCTAGTGTAGCTGTATGTGTGAAAGTGGGGAATTCCACCAATAGTGCCACTTTCTAAGGTGTAACCAGATGAAGAAAATAGAAAGGGAAAGAAGAGAACAGGCTGTTCTGATGCTGAATACAAGACGTAACGTTATTTTTAAAAATGAGGGAAATGGTTACCTCTGTTCTAGGGAGTATCAGGCAGATATCTGCAACTATTACAAGGCTTACTTAGGGTTTCTTCAGACAATTTATGTCATTCTGCATAGAGCTAATTTTACTTTTTCTGAAGAACATATTAGCCTGGACGAAGAAATGTGGAAACTGAGTAATTTTGCATACCGATTCATATATATTTCATATATATTTTTATTTTTATATGGTATTTTTATATGGTATTATTTCATATGGTATTTTTATCCATAAAGAATTCAACAGAAAATGTGGGCTGGGCTGAAATCTTGCATTGGCAAACACACATCACAGGCCCTTCTTCTTATGCTATCCCAGGCAGCACTGCAACTAAAGGGTTTCCGAGGTACTGAAAATCAGGGAACTGTAGAATGATGACTACAATGCTCTTTCAGTCACAGGGTGGCTTGAGACAGTTAGCTGCAGAAACCCCTCATGGTTCTGCCACAACTGTTCCTCTGAAGACACCTGTGGCTGAGAGAACACTGCAATTGTCATTCCCCAGCATCCCAGTCTGTACAACTTCAGAAACACTTCAGCTGGGGCTCTGCGTGACTTAAGAGGTGAGTTTTCAGGGTCTCACTTGCTTGTTAACAACGATAATTGGGAACCACTGAAGATACAAGATCATAACTCTGGTTTACGCTTTCATAAACACTGAACAGATCAGCCACTGTTTTCAGTAGCCGAAATTACTTAAGCCAGTCCCAATGCAGTCTTCTTCCTTGTGATTCCTTTTAGATATCTGGGGCTACACTTCCCTTCTCAGCATAATTAATGGCTTCTACACATCCCTGGAGCTCAAAGCATGTGGAGAGCAACAGATTGGGCAGGACTGCCCTATAAAAGATTTGCTTTCAAAGTATCTCTTTTAGTCTACATACGTTTCTTTTGTTGGTTATTTCATCTCTCTCCTTCCCCCTGCACTTTTATTCATTGTCTAACCAATTTAAGAATTAACCTCCAAGTTACTAAGGAATTTATGGAGGGGCACTTGGAACCTGCTCAGCATCAATCTTCCTGCCGGCAGCAATACAGAGTTTTGCACATTGGGTATAAGGCATAAAAAGCTAAATCTGTGTGCATTCAGGTAAACTTCACTTTGGAAATTTTGATTTTGATTTTTTTAAAATCACAGCTCCCAGAATTTATCAGTCAGCATGATCAACAGCAATGCTGGTTGAGGAATTCTGTAAGTTGTAGCCCAAAAAAAGTAACTATTTCAAGCTATAAATAGACTGTGTACAGGCTCTTCTGTGTGGTTAGGAGGCTAAGCTATGAAGAATGCTTACATTACTCCAGAGACTTGGGCCATTTCTGCACGACATTGCCATGCTGCCATAGAGTGGATTGTTTCCAGGTCAGGAGCCGTGCTACCACACAACGTTGTTGCTATCCAGCTGCTATCCCATCCCAAGCATTACAGTACCACTGTATTCTATTTTCAGAAAAAATCTGTTAAGAGAATCATAGAATCATAGAGTTGGAAGAGACCCCAGGAACCATCAGGTCCAACCCCCCGCTATGCAGGAACACCCATCAAAGCATTCGCAACAGATGGCCATCCAGCCTCTGCTTAAAAACCTCCAAAGAAAGAGATTCTACCACATTCCGAGGCAGCATATTCCACTGACAGACAGCTCTGACCGTCAGGAAGTTCTTCCTGAGGTTCAAGTGGAATCTCCTTTCCTGCAGCTTGAATCCATTGCTCCTTGTCCTAGTCTCTGGAGTGGTAGAGAACAAGTCTGCTCCCTCCTCAACATGACATCCCTTCAAATATTTAAACATGGCTATCATGTCTCCTCTTAACCTTCTCTTCTGCAGACTAAACATACCCAGCTCCCTAAGGTGTTCTTCATAGGGCATGGCTTCCAGACCCTTCACCATTTTGGTTGCCCTCCTCTGGACACATTCCAGCTTGAGCTTCCATTAGCACTTCAGTCCTGTCAGCCAGTTCTGGGCAGTACTATTATAACGCTTGATAGTGCTTCCAGTCATCACGATCCAGCAGTGAGTGGGCTGTGGGCATGCCCAGCTTGTCCCTCCCTCAATGACTCTCATGGTGTGGTAACTTCAAAATCTATCACTTTTCTATGTTTATTTCAAAGTTCTCCTTTGAGTTCAAACTTTTTATTCTTTTAAAATACATTTTTAGGCATTATAGCATGAAAACACAATAGTGTACTGCCATGTTTAGTACAGCTTCCAAAACAACCCCCCAACCAATCAGGGGCAGTGGGTCGGAGTGAAGGTGGGGACAGAGAGTGGCCAGGGATGCTGTGGTGCAGAAGGAACACCCAGTGGCAATACTGCTACTCATCTGCAAGGCAGCAGGGTGCAGAAAACAACATTCCTAACCTGATGGTATTGTGCGAATGGCAGTGCCGGGATTATAGTGGTATATTACACTAATGGCCTCTATTGAGGAAACAGCCGTGGTATTACATCATTATTTCCTTCTTATCTCTTCTGTCTTTCAGTTTATTTTACTATTTTTATCATTGTTATTACTCCTGTTACTCCTCTTCTAGCAACAATTCCTTTATTTAAATAGCATTTAAACACATGACCCATTCAAGTGGGTAAAGATCTTTTTATTTAGGCAGAACTTTGGTCTTAGCTCATGTGGCAGAAGGGTCTTTTAATATGGCATACTACACTTTTTACTATGTTTTAAAGATTTTAAATCTATTTTAACTTTGCATGTTTAATAGATTTGTTTATTTAACTGTTTTCCAACTTTTGTATAATAATATTCATAGGCATATGTTGCTTTAATTCATTTAATCCAACAAGTCATACCTTGCTGATTTTTGGAAAAGATAAAAAACAAAGCAAAGCTTCCCAGTCTTAAAAACTGCTTACAAAAAAGTGGAGCCATAACATTTTAACATAACAGTTGAAGCGTACTTTTCCATGACTCTTTTATGACATCCCCTGAGAAACAAATACTTCAAAGCAAAAGTAAGATAAGTTCCATACAATTGGATAAGTGTCTCTTGTCCTCTAAACAAGAAGACAAAGGGCAACAAATGAAATTTATCAGCATTAAATTCTGCATGTCACATGATGCAGGATAAGTACCAACCAGGCCTTACCCTGCTTAGCTTCCAAGATCAGGCACCCTTTAATGGGGCATGTTTTAATGGAGAACAGGTCTATTAGTGAGACATAACTATAACAGTTAAATAGAAATTTGACATTACAGAGAGTCTTCTGTAGGGAGGCTTCTGGCAAATAATTAACAGCAAGAAATCAAGAAACAAATAAAGGGGAATATTCCCCGTTTGGGAAATAAGCTGCACGATAGGTGGGCTCTTGATCTGATTGACAGGGACGCTTTATGAAGGCAGAACTCTGGGAAATAGACCAATAACATGTCCCATCTTCACAGCCACAGAATAACTCAAAATCTGAGCATCACACAGTCCCTGAGCCAATAATCTTAAACCATTTCCTGCCCCCACGAGGGACCAAACTCTGCTTCTTTGTTGCTGTCCTGTGTATTCAAGTCACTTCTCAATTATGGCAACCCTATGGCAAATCTATCACAGGCTTTGTTCTCAGCAAGATTTGTTCAGAAAGGGTTTGTCATTGACTTTCTCTTAGGCTAAGAGAGTTTAACTTGCCCAAGTTCACTCAGTAAGACCCCAACAAGATTCCAGCCAAAGACTGCATTACAGGTAGATTGACTCAATAAAGGAAGTCATAATCCTGATTTAGCAAGATCTGAGGCAGGGCTGTTAACAATGGGCTTCTGGAAGGCTCTCATTCACAGAGCGATAAATCAAAGCCAATATGACAGCATAATTCAATAGCAATCATTCTTCCTAAGTGACCTTGCTCCAGGTGCCATCTCTCAGCCTAACCTGCCCCATAGGATTGTTTAAAAGGATAAAAATAGAGAAGAAGACCAAAAGTCCTGCTTAAGATCATTGGAGGAAAAGCAGGTATTAATATAACAATTTAAAAAAACCTTTGTGATTAAACTATAAGATGCTTAAAGTCTACTCTTAATTTCTTCATTAAAATATTTTGCAAAAATCCTCTATTTTATAAGAGGAAACTGATTGCAGTATTCCCTAAACCAGGAAGACAAAATTTAAAATTGCATGTAACCTTACTCATTTAGTAATACCGTTAGAGTAATTCAAACCAGTCAACAGAATCAGAGTGGTTTTGTTATGTGATACAAATTGTCAGTTATTAGAGGAGTGAAGAGAATCATCATGTTTAAAGACTGATTTAAAAATAAGCTTTTTATTAGATATATTTGATGCCCAGTGAATGGAATTAAAATTGATGTGCTGGATGGCCATTTCAACATTGTTTCTCTGTTTAACACAGCTACAGCATAATTGTATCATCACCTGGATTTAAGCATGGAACTCTTCATTTACTTTTAGTATCTGCAGAGTAAGCCGAACAGGCATACACACTAATGCAGTTCAGCAACTATTACGGGAAAGATAAAGGAAACTGCCAATCTGTAGCTCCATTGGGAAAACAAGCCAATCATGAAAGACAATAGAACAAAAAGGCTTGATGACTTCTTTTTTCAGATTGTTTCTCCTCCCACTCACATAATCGTCTGCCCTGTTCACTTTTTTTACTAATGTACTAGTGGGAAAATAGGACATGCTGTAATCATATATTCAAAGAATATAAAGCAGGAAATGGATGTCACTTATTCTGAACATGTACAGCATTCTAAAGTTGCCTAATTAAGGCATAGAGCTAACATAAAGATTTTCAAGTGAACAACCATATGCTTAATGTCTGGGGTGAGACTGGAGTGTAGTTCATATTTTTACTTACCTATGGCTGTCTCTTAAATTATTCAAGGCCTACTGCTTTATGTATATAGTGGCCCTTCCACTTTCACAAGGGTGCAGAACCCTCAGAAAAGTGGAAAAATCATGAATAATTCCCCTTGTGCTCTCCTTCCCATTCCCTTCTGGGGTTTCCCGTCCCATTCGCTTTCCTTTTGCCTGGGTGCAGCTGCCTTCCTTCTCTGCTCCTTGGGCAAAAGGCAAAGGAATGGAGGGAGGTGTGTGTGCCTCCTCCCATTCCCTTGCCTTTTGCCATGGTGTGCGTTTCTGCACTGGGGCAAAAGACAAGAGAAAACGGGGGAGGCACGTGCATGCCTTCCTTCTTCAAGTACATTGCTTCCCCCTCCCATTCCCTCGTCTTTTGCCAGGGCATGAAGGAAGGCACAGCAGGCCCAGGCAAAAGCAAGGTGGAGAATGACGGGGAGGCACATACATGCCTTGTGAATAACCAAATTTGCGAAGGTCAAACCTGAAAAACATAGAGGGAAGACTGTATATACTTTTCATTAATTTTGTTCTCATATACAAGAAAGAATAATTTCAAAAGTTTTTCCCTGATGGGAAAGGTTCTAAGCGGTTTTGTGCATTTTTCTAAGACTGCCAGCATTTGACCACCTGACAGAAAAAAAGTAGAATGTGCATCAAAAAAGTGCAGAAAACATATGTTTTGTGCAAAGCTAAAGTTTTTATGCCAATCAACTTTAGGGGAGAGAGAAGTCCCAAATGTAGAAAATTGCATGCCAATGTACCATTTTCTTGATAGAGTGTCTTCATATACTGCCCTTTTTCACCAAGGGCAAAAGATTTGTTTTGTTTTGTTTTGTTTTTTAAGAACTCTTTATATTCCTTGATGTGAGTAACCCCTGTTTATCTCAGTGGGAGTTCAATACTGGATCCACCCAGCAAATTGTCTTAGGGCATATTCAATAAAATGCAGCTCATGAACTGCATGACTTGATAGCCCTACAGTTCTGCTTAGTGAGAATTATAAATTATATGAACATTAGAAAAGCTAGGGGCTAATTGATGACCATACAGAGTGTACCTTTAATAAAGAAAACACTGTTCACATTAAATCAAGTCTGCCAGTCAGAGAGTGAGATTTCAAAAAAAGAACAACCACCATAGTGAGCAGGCAGGTTTAAGATTTGATGCTGGCATAAATTTAACAGTTTAACCTTTTATGTTTTGTTGAGATTGTACTGTACCATCTCGAGCATTAAAGATGTGAGATAAAAGTGTTTTTATATATTCAGTAAAATTCTGGAATACAGTATTAAAAACAGGGTGCTTGGAGAAAAACTCTTAAAACAGAATAAATTTCTTAAAAAATAAAAAGACCAAGAGCACTTATACTTTTCTTCTTCCACCCACAGATTTTGGTAGAAAGAATGAATTTCAGTTGGTAAAATGCTTTTATATTCAGAGAGAGTTAAGTGATGTCTGTAGTAAAAGATCATTTAAAAAAAGAGATGCTACTGCAAAATACTAGTCATTTGACACAACCAGGGAATATTTTAAGAACATTAAATATCACTTTAGACTCTCTCCTTCCCACCCACAGACACAAATGCTAACTTCACTTCAGAGCCATTTTCATTTGTGTTTTTCAGTGGAAATACAGAATGAATGTTACTCTACAAATACTGCAAAATCATGTTGAAGATGTGCTGGATTAAGTTTTACACCAACTATATTTTACAGCGCGCCCTCTTCTGGCACAGCCTCCACACACATGATGTGAGGTCCCGTGAAGCACTGGATCCCATTATGGTCAATGGATGCAACAGGTATATGCCCACACTATCATGGGACATTGCACATTGAATCCATTGACTACAATGAGATGCGACACTTGTGTTTTTTGTTTTAAATCAGGATCAACAATATTGAACTATATTAACTACCAAAATGGACAGAAATTCTATTTGGTTTCTCAGAAGGCAGTGATAGGTTCTCCAAAACATATGCTGCATCCACTCAATCCACATACACACATGCTAATTTACAAGTAGCCCAACAGGGTTTAACTGTGAATTGCCTGTGAACTGTTATTTCTGTTGATAAGGGATGGGTTGCATTTCAAGAAGATGAGAAAACAAGAGATAGGGCCTGGAGTTATACAAAATGCAGATTAGCATGCTAAAAATCACACCCAGAGGAGGAGACTTGTAAAAGTTAACTGCATTCTCACTGAGTATTATGCTATGTTGGTACCTGGCAGGGCTAGTGCACATATGAATATTATGTGATCTGTTATGATGATGTACCCACAATTTCATCTGCTTATTTGCTTGAACCTGATGTATATTAACTAACTGACCTAGCTGCCTGCTCTGCTTGATTTGAGGAAAAAACCCTGGCACCTTTTTCTGTGCAGCAAAATAAACACTTGTTGGATGTCCACCCTGGTGTGCACACGGGGCAACACACGTAGAACTTGGACTGGGATAACATGATGACTCTCATTATATTACACCTTTTTTCTTACTTTAATTGTTTCTAGGTAAAAGAAAAGCACGAAAGAGATCTAAAATTACCTTTAGTAATAATATTCAGGATTACATTAGCTATCATGTCTGTTTAGTAGCAGTGTTTGATAGCAGTTGTTTTAAGACTGTAGGAAAAGGCAAAATGTAGCTACCTCTATACCAGGAAAAAGAACTCTTTCATTTAGGCATTTCTAGCCACACATACTTACTAAGGCCAGATGTGTTCACAAAATTTTCCCCATGAGTGCAACTACTTCCTGTCTCACCCCCACCCCCACAGGAACAGGAGCTTAAAAGGAGTGAAAATTAAAACACAGTTGTCTGAAATAGTTTCCTTCTCAATATAAATGTACAGAGCTGTAACTGTGATTTAGGCATAAACGTTGATAGCGCTAGATATCCCTTTGTGATATCAAATAATTTGACCTTTCCATGGCACCCTGGCTAATATGTTTGCCAGGATCCTGAGAAAAACACAGACACAAGGAGCAGCCATTTAATGCGGGAATTCCAACTTCCCCTCTCTCAGGCGGGCATTTCAAAGCCTTGGTTGTAGTTCCGGGATCTGGATGGTTTATTCCTTTCATCTCACAAGATACCTGATTCGCGCCCATAAATAACAACACCATAAAGTGCCCATTGACTGGCACATGGGCTGCATGATTGATGTTTTGATCCACTTCTAAACCTTTTGGTGCTTTTCAAAGTTAACTTTGTTCTCAAAGTTTATGACATGGATCGCAGGCACAATTTTGTTATAAAAACCCCTAGTTCTGATAGTTCAGAGAGCCGCTTTTTGAGTTTCACCTCACCTTGCTGCCAGTTTGTATAGCGAGCTCCCCAGGAATTCTACTAAGTCTCATCTTCTTCAGCTGCTCAGGACTACGTGATCAGGTTGTATTGCCTATCCCTAAAATCCATTTCCATTTTCCTATTTCTTATTTAGTTAGTGGTGTGATTGTTGTCTTATTTGTTTACTTCTCAATAAAACATTAATTGGTTTACTCTGAATTTGTTTGGCTCACTGCTCTGGCTCCATATACATAGGGCAAAAGGTCCTGCTGGGTTACCCTGCCTCTAGCTAGCCTTTGAGTTTGCTCCAGTTAATTTCCCTAATTTTTTGTTAATATTTGGTCATTTGGGCGTCCTTCCCAGGACCCCCGAGAAACAGGGTAACAGAGCTTTAGGAATATGGATGGATATTATGGATACAACACACAATATGGAGAGGAATATTTCATAATATATACAAGTGTAGATCATGCTTGTCTTTTTTCCATAGCATTTCTGTATAATCTCCAGTTAATTTTCTTGACTTGCTTTATGATCCTTTTATTTGCCCTATTTATTTGCAAAGGGGGCGGGGGAACAATGTGACCGCATTAGCTTTTGCTAGATATATTTTGGGTAAATTCACTCAGATTAAATATTTAAAATTAAAATTAAGTACATTAAAATGAAATTCTGAATTGCTAACAAAAAAGTAAAAAAAAAAGAGATAGATAATAAATGAGCCTTGCACACAGAGATATGAACAGTAAAGAGCTTTTGAGACGTTTAATCAATCCTGATCAACTGAATCTGGTGAACTGGATCAAGAAACTACCAAATTTTAGGAAAAGAGCAAGAGAAAGTTATACAGCATGCTGGTCAAACAGAAACAAAGTGCTTGTTTCTACGCAGAAGCTTCAGTGTCATCTTTCTCAAGTAATTTATGTAACCTCAGATTTTCAGTCATCATGAAGGACCACGTAACATAAACTAATACCATACTATGCATACAACTAGTCTTCTTCAAGACCTTAATTCTTACATAGTTATATAGCTTACCATACGTTATGAGGTCCTTCATGATGATTAAACTGTAGAAGTGAAACTGTTGGGGTCTGTATTCATCTGCAAGCAGAGTCTGTACCATATATGGTGTCTAAGGACCTTTCTGCACTACACTGTTGTAGTGCTGCTATTCCACTTTCCACATCCTGTGGAATTCTGAGGTTTGTAGTTTACTGAGGCCCAAGAGCCCTCTGGCTGAGAATTCTAAATGCCCTTCCCTAAACTGCAAATCCCAGGATTCCACAGGATGGTGAAAGTGGAATAATAGCAGCTTGTTCTACCCTATGGAACCTCTGCAGTCAGGAAAATTATTCAGTTAATTTTTGAACCAGTCCCAAGATTTTTAAAGCATGTAAACGAGTGAAATATTGGCATGTTACACACTCTCAGCCCCAGAAAACACTGTGATAGATTTGCTTTAGGCTCCCCATAAGTTAGAAATAACTTGAAAGCACACAACAACAACAATACCAGCTACTTGTACAGCAGTATCTGGGGGGGGGGGACTTCTCAGCCAGCAAATGCTTATCTTCAACAGAAGCCATTTTGTGGCAAACAGATTCCCTTGGGAGTCGTGAACATTGCCTTCTACTTCTTGCAGCAGTTTTTCCTTAGGCAGAGCTCTTTAAAGCAGGATTTCAATCCATACTGAAGATACATTTGAGGAGCTTCTTTTGAGGTATGAATTTATGAGATGTGAAGTTATCAAGTTAATATCTGGAAAAAACTGAATGGGAAGTCTACATAAAACTCAGTGATTAAAAACTAATTAAAATTAATTACATTGCCAAGTAAGCTTTTAAAATTCTAATAAAAGAGACAACTTAATCAAATTTGTTTTTAACTTTTTTTTAAGAAATGCACATTAACTTAATTCCAGAATTAGACTATTTATTAACTAAATTATTTATTATTAAATAGGAAACTAACACATCTTTACTTCTCCCAGTTAATTCTCTAATAAATTGAAATGGACATAGCAAACTTGTTTCAAGAAGTAGCAACTTGGAAACAGGGTGGACTTCTGTCCTATCCTGCTGTGTCCACACTGGACACCATATAGAGGCTCCTCATCTGTCCTAAGTATTCTGAAACTCTTAACCCCCAACATTTTTCTGGAATCCTTATGCAGATCAGTAAGCTACAGAAATGGGAAAGTTAGGAATATTATAAGGAAAGGAAAAAGAGAACGCAATGGGTTCTTGGTAGGATGGGTGAGAAACAGGATTTTCAAAAATTTATGCAGCAATTTCCTTCCATCCCAAGCTCAAGAGAAAGGGATTAAATGAAAAAAGTGGGAGCAAGTATAATCACAAATGGCATTTTTAAGCTTCCTTTTGGACAGCTTTTACTGCACACTTTTAATATACATGGAAATTTAACATAAATGCAATTGTTATTTTTCCCTTTCTCTAGCATAAATTAATTAAAATAGATTTTCAAGCTTATTAACAGTTAAGCAACGATAACACTAGCCCCTTTTTTACTAACTTTCCTATAGCTGATATAGCTCTAATAGTTACCCTTAAAAAACTATACACAAATGGAAGCGTCTAATCTCTTTGAGATACCTTTCTTTCCAGAACCCTTCTTCCCCATGGCCCAATCGCTTGACTGTTTTATCCTTATAAAAGCCTTGAGCTTCTGTCTTCTAGTAGCTTTTCTCAAGATTACCGATGAATATTCAGAAATTGTTCCACTTCACACGAAGAGAAACAGCTACTGAATTCAGTCAGGTTTGCTTCAAGGGGGTTGTTCGATAGCCTCCAAATGCTAGCGAACACACACACACTGACATATATAGTCACTAGGCAACCGAATGTATGAAGTAAAGTTCACTAAGGGAATATGTCTGAGGGAATATGACTTTAAAAAAAAATCTTTGGTGGCTCATCACAGACAAGCAATCACTTGATATTACTAGTTCATATTTCTTTGGCTGCTCAACATGCTTTGTCCTCAAAAACAGAAGCTTTTTATTATGTAAATATCTCGAGAGTTAATTTTATAGTTCTAAACACATACCTACACACATATTCAGTGTTTTCTATTCTGTGCCTTCCTTTAATCTTTCTTTCCCAAACTGTCTTCTTCGGTAGACTCTGATTAAATTCTTTCTATCATTCAGCCACAAGAACTCCAATGTACAGGAAAATTTCAGTGTATAGGAAGACTTCAAAATATCAAATTCTCTTTAAAAGTCAAAATATTCTGACATAAACATTAATGAAAGCAAAACCAAGCTCATTTTAAAAATGAGCTTCAGGCATTGTTATTAGTTAAATCCACTCTCTTGGTGTTATATTATATAAATTATTAGCTTCCATTAAAACATAGTTTGACATTATTGCTTCAAACTTCCCTCAGGTGCTCTAGAACAGTGATCTCTAAGTTCCTTGGGAGCACACACCTATCTGAGAACAGAAGAGTGTGTTGTCAGTATAAAAATGCACAGAATATAATATTTTAACTGGAATACCTCAAAACATTTGATCATTATTATGGGGTTTTTTTGCATTCTAATCCAAGCCAGTGAATTGACAGGGTCATTAAAACTCAGAGATAAAGATAACTGAATTTAGTGTTTGATTCTGAGTTGTCTATTTAGAGCTAATGTTTAAGTAATAGCCTTTTTAATAAAACATGTGCTGCTATATTCATTCACCTACTGTCTCAGTTAAACTGCATTACTGTGATTAGGAGAAAAATGCCTTTAAATTAATTTACTTTTTTAAAAAAGACCACTGTAAAGAGCAATAATAATCATGCCAAAAGAAGGGATAGGAAAAACGATGTCAGAAGGGCCTCAAAAAACAAACAAACAAACAAGTACAGATTTGCAAGTTTGACTTTCACAAATTTAATTATTTACACGTTTCTACAACAGCTGCCTCTCCCATCTCAAGTGCTTCTTTTCCAGGGGAACTTTCCTTCTCAGGCTGTGCAGCCCTTTAAAACCTGCCTCTAGTCCTCCTCCTCCATCAGTCACTGCCTGGCCAACTAAGGGCAGCTCATAGCTCAATTTCTCAGCGGCACAAACCCTCTCCCACTGCCCAACCCCACATCCAAGGAGATGGGAGAGAAAGAAGAAGTGTAGGGCCAGCATGCCAACCTACCCCAATTCCCTCTCCTCTCCCTGACCAGTTTGGATCCAAGGTGCCTGTTCTCCCTACCATGCCTTGGCCCCTTTCCACAGATACACACACATATTTTGATATTTGCAATTTTTCTACTTTGTGGGGGTCCTGAGCTCCCAACTCCAGCAAATGTGGAGAGCCAACTGTACTTTATATGCATCTAAAAACTTGCATGCCGGTCATTGGAATTACTTTTAAACTGGGAGATGGAATGCTGTGGTTTGGGGGGCAGGTAAGCAGGGAAATCTTATTATACTTAGTGAGCGGCTACAACATCAGTCTGTTGGAGAGAAATGAATCCCAGGCCCAAGTGACTCCATTTGAGCTATTCAATCATTTATCTGAGGATCTGTGTTCTACATCCCCTGTCATGCTTCCTACTCACTGTTTACTGTGAGTTGTGCTCTCCAGATAAGGGCCTAACTATTTCAACATTCTGTTCACACAGAGACCAATCAATTGCATGTGGGAAGCCCACCAGCATGTTGTGACTATTTCCCATTGCCAGTAAGTGGTATACAGAGACAGTCTGCCTGTAATACAAGAGGTAACACAATGGCCATCCCAACTACTAGAAACTGATGGCACTAAAGCTGTTCAAGTGAGTGGCCAGTTCACAGTGAATTCCACATTTAACTATACACTGTACAAGGATGTACTTGCTTTATCTATTCTGGATCTCCCACCATTAAATTTCAGTGGATGACCACTGATTTTACAATTACGAGCAGGAAGAAAAGTTTCTCCTTATCCACTTTTTCCATGCCATGCACAATTTTATATACCACATCTATGTTACAGGAATCCACATAGAATATAATAAAGGGATGTGTCACTGAAAAAGATCTGACATCTCCAGGAATGGGCACAACTGGCACACTAATTTTAATCAGGAAAATACAGTCCTAACTATCACCAAAACCTGGGCATCCAAGGGTGGGGCTGAGTCCAGGAACACGTCCAACTTCAGAGATAGTGTAACCTCATCTAGTGCAGGCTGCATCCCCATTCTATTACGTAGCAATGGAATGACAAGAACTGCCTCTACCTTCTCTAAATGAACCTCCAATTTGTTCACCATTGTCCATTACTGAAGTAGACACTGGTTTAATGCTGAAATACCTTCCTTGGAATTAGATAGAAGGAGAGAGAAAGGTGCATGTCACCAGCATACTAATATATAAGAAATCTTGAAATCTGGATCTGGAGGTTTGCTTTTTGCAATTTGTTGATAAGGTCAAGAACTCTTATTATGATTATTTGCTGCACCTTCTTGTTCTTTCCTCCTAGAAATTTGAGCAGTGCTATTTGCCCTTTATCTTCAACTGTGAAGGCAGAGAACATAATGCCTTCAGTTTCTCTATAACCTCCTTAACTTCCTTTAACGTTATTGTCATACTACAGTCCAACTATTCCTGCTTGCCTGCTGCTCAAAATCCTCCATTTCTGTCCCTCTCCAGGTTTTTTTTTGGGGGGGGGTATCTCCTGTGCAAGTTTGTGACTTTAGTTCATCTCATTTGAACAAAACTTCCAGTACCTGAAGGAAGTCTTTTTAGCTCAAATAGCTTCCTTCACACTGCTTGTTAGCCCCACTCTTGAATTCATACTTCCTTTATGATGTTGATAAATCTCACTGAAATTGAGCATTTGGTTGAGACAGGCTGTTGGAGCGGATTGAAAGAACACCTTGAGGACTCTCCAACCTGTTCTAGATACCTTGGCTTTGGCTACTGCTCAGCCATTCTTGTGGTCTGAAAACCTCAAGCAGGTACTCTGACTAAATTCATGTTCTGAAAAGAACTATAAGACAGCCTTGTATCTGCACAAGATTTTCAGCACTCACTCAAACTTCTTTCTTAGAGCAGAACGTATATTCTAAAGAGTTTTTCTCCTGGTTATCAGCACACATCACTGTGCCCTTTTTGTATCAGCTAATCATTTATACATCTAGTAGTTATCTGTGATGAATTAAACAATTAACTAGATGGACAATTCTTCTTATCATGGTATTAACCTTCATGGGTGATTCACTGTCTTGTTACTGGTTTCCTTCTTGTCCTATTATTGAATGTTATGAGGCTCCTAGGTGATCTGTTCAATGGCGAATCATGATGAAAGGTACAGTTCTACAGCTTCTGGACATAATATTTTATACATTATGCTTCAGAAAGCAGCCTCAGTAAATAAATGGCAACTCGGTAAGTTGCCACTTACGCAACTTCCATTGATTCAAAGAAGTCTACTCTAGCTTAGACTAACAACTAGATTCAGGCCATGAGTCATATTTCTGAACAACTCACTTTCATGTTTTATTACACTGCATTCTAAAACACAAAATATAACACTTTCAGCTATGGGTAATTGTCATTTACATTTGATTTTCATAATGACATAAAAAGAGATTCCACAGTATTCTCTGGAGTATTTTGTATTGAATTTTCTCCTGTGTTTAATATTGGATTACTTCTGTGTGTTTAGTACTGGATTTTCATTTTCATCTTCTCTGTATACTAACCATTTCGTTCTTTTCTTGTAATAGTTGCCTTCCAAACACCTTCATTATATCCATTTTGCCTTAAAAATTGTCATTTTGGTTCAAAATATTATTTACATTACTCAACCGATAATTAGTAGAGAGTTTTTTGGAGAACACCTTTTTAAAAAATATTAAGGAATGTTTAATTATAAGCATGTGTAATGTAAATTAAACAAGCACTACCCTAAATTAAACAAGCAATAATAAGGGTATTATTGTGACAAAGTAAGTACTGGAATTATTACAGAAATATGTAATTTGGGTCATTTTTGAAACCTATATTAGTGTCTGCCCAATTTAATTACATGACATTAATTGCTGAAGCATGAAATCCATTTATTCTGAGCAATAGGTTAGTTTAATCCTCTACAACTTATAAACAAATAGCATTTCTAAAATTCAGTTCTTAGTTATTAATAGTGCTTCTCGGCACCTAGAAAAAGCACACTCACATTTTGTTTCCATACACACTGTTACTCAATATCAAGAACAGAAACAAAAGTGATAACTCTACTTTCCTTGCACAAGCTTCAGATGCTGCTATCCACTGCCATAGTAACACTGTTATCAATTGTTACTGTTTGCTATGGAACATGTGTTAAGTATCAGATTAGTAACCTATTAGAAAAAATGAGAAAAGTCTATTGTTGCTACTTAAACTCTTCAAATAAGCTTACTGCAGTGTTATTTCTGATAGATCAGAACAATTAGGAAATCAATTATCAATATCCAAAACATCCACACAAACAAACTCATACATATTGGCCAGCTATATGCTAAAGTGGCAGCTAGATTGATATGTGCAAGTATTTGAAATGATCAGAAATAGTACAACAAAAGCATTGTTAGAATACAGAATTTTTCAACAAGGGACAAAGCAAGAGAAAACCATCAAAAGGTAGGGAGATCATCTTATGGGGAACTATGCAGCCCTACAGTTCATATAATTGCTTTTCACCAGCCATACTAATTGGCTGTAATGGGAGTCTGCAGTCCAAGAACCTCTTGAAATCCATATATTCCCCATCTGATTCATTTGACTTCATTAACACTTAATTCTTGTTTGTGCTTTATAATGTTCCATGGGACTGAATGATTTATTAAAACTAATTAGATTCATACCTTTTCATTTCACCTGAAATGGACAGTTATCTCCTCATACACATCCCAAACTGTGGGTGTGCATCTGCATACATGCGTGCATGTATACATGATCCTTTATATGCCCACTTGGAAGTAAACTTTGTCGAATTTAGTGGGGTTTATTTTGAAGAAAGAGTGCAAAGGATTGCAACCACAGGCACCTGTTATAGTAGCAGAGACTGTATTTTGTGAACAGATAATTTCATTGCAATATTGTTTCAACCATAATATTGCACATGTTTAACACTATAATACGTATTGAACTTTATAAATACAAACACAAAAACAGTTCAGGAAGTGAAACACAACTGCAAAAATTCTGCATATCCTGGTAGCTGCCCAATAAATTGTTCTGCACTGCTGTCATTGACATAAAATGATGATATACTTTAACACTATTCCTTCTCTTATGAGCACAGCTATACCTCAGTTAACAAATCCCCTGACAATCTCTCTCTCTCTCTTTCTTTTTTTACAAAGCCTTTTTACTTCCACCCAGTCCCCTTCCCCACTTGCCCTCTGTCGAGCTGGAAGTTTTAAGCAAATAAACATAAGGAGGTTGGTGAAAGAAGGATGGAGAAACACACACTTTCAATTTCAGGTTGTAGCAATGTGCCTGCAGTTTTAAAAAATGCAATAAAAGCTTGAGCTGGGAAAGAATGAGATTCCATTCTAGTCTGTCTTCCTGTAGCTGGGTGTGCCTGCCTACAACTGGAAAGGTAAACAGCAGCTTCTCCAGAATCCCTAAGTATTTATGAACAGCATAACAGAGAGAAGGGGAAAGCAGATAAGCTTGCCTCACCAGCTACTCACCAGCATGTGAGAAAAGCACACATCTATACATCTGGCCACCAAACTGGAAATCATAAAAAAAAAATTAGGCTGGTAAAAGAAAAAAAATCATCCATGGATGCATTTTGGAAGAAATTTTCAAGTGGTCTCTAGAAGGTTCAGAATTTCTTTGTTTACCTGTGCAAGGCTTGTCTGACCTGGCCGTTTCATCTGACATGTGCATATTATTAGTTTTGGATAAAAAGTTTACTGAAACACATTGGCCCTTTTCACATCTTACCTTGTTCATGGTGCCATCATGCAGGGATTGTGTGAAAAGCCTCTTGTGAGACAGAATTGCATCTCCTGCACTTCCCTCCGCACCAGCTCCGTGCTGGATGGAGGGTTTTTCGCCAGGTTTTAAAATGATTTCTGCTACTCAATTCCAAGCCCTAATTTTTTTAAAAAGGCAAGGAAGATAGTAATGAGGCAAAACATTTATAGCACTACCAGCTCAGGCTGCTCCTCCTGATGTGAAGGTGAGACATTACCATTTGGCATGGCCAGTGAAGAACTAGCTAGGTGGAGAAAGCAGCAACAAAAACAAGAAGAAGAGCAGCAACCCAGCCCTTAGCAACATGTTGTTGCTGGTCCACACCAGCAACCATGATGACAGATCCTGCCACTTGCTCCTCCTCTTCCTAGGGCACAACAAAAGGTGGGAGCAGTCTGGGTTCTGTTACTAGCAGGGCTGGCAACACCACTGCCGCCTCCATAGACCCCCTTGAGCTCATCGCTAGTGCAATGGTTTCTCTCCTTGAATGTAATTACCACTGAGCTAAGGGGAGGCTGTGCTGGTGATGGCAGATCCCAGGCTGCTCCTGTTTTGCCTTATGCCCAAGAGAAGGAGGAGGAGAATGAAGCACAATGGTCACTGCTGTGCATCAGCAACAACATGTTGCTAAGGTCCGAGTCACTGCCCTCTTTCTTGTCTTCATCGCCACTGTTTGCTTAAGGGCAGAGTCACCATCTTCCTCATCTTCACAGCTGCTGCTTTCTCCACCTTAACTAACTGAGTCTTCACCTACCATGCTGAGCAGTAGTGCCTTATGCCATTTCCACCCTACACTGTGATAGTGCTATTATTCCACTTTTAACATCCTGTGGAATTCTGGGGTTTGCAATTCACTGAGGCCAAAAAGCTCCTTCACTAAGAATTCTAAATGCCCCTCCTTAAACTGCAAGTCCCAGAATTCCATAGGATGTTGAAAGTGGAATAATAGCACTATAACCATGTAGCGCAGAAATGGCCTTTGTATCACATGAGGAGCTACTCGAGCTGGTGGTGCTACTCCTCCAGCCTATCCCAACCCTGCACTGTTTCTCCAGCCAAGTGATCGGGTAGTTGAGGAGCAACAGCCAGTGCTTGGGCAGGGCTCAGAAGGAGAGGGATGAGAAGATGGCAGTAGTGATGATGGGAGGGGAAGAATTGTGTTAGAAACAGTAATAGTAGCGGCAGCTGCTTTGAGAGCTGCTGCTGTGACTGGGGCCATTTCCGCACTAGGCTGTTATAGCACGATGATTCCACTTGAACATCCTATGAAATCCTGGGGTTTGCAGTTTCAAGAGGGGCCCACCATACAATGTTGCAAGTGGAATTATCGCCCTATAACAGCCTAGTATGGAATAGCCTGGAAGAGAAACAAACCCCAGAATTCCACAGGATGTGGAAAGTGGAATAATAGCACTATAACAGCATAGTGTGGAAAGGCCCCTAGTTACTTCAATACATTTGAATAAATTAAATAACATGAGAGATTAATTACTCAAACCACTGCATATCACTAATATTAAAGCAAATAAAATAAGAACCTTTAAAATGATTATGTAAAAGCATAATAAATTGCTAAGAAATTAATTTTTGACAAAGTAATTCTAAATTCTGTCCGGTACAAATGGGCACTTCGAAAAACACAAAAACAAAACATTGTGAGCAGGCTTGCAATCTAGAAGTGATGAAGTATATTACAGCTCATGAAAGCTAATGCTATAATAAATGTGATAGGCCAGGAATGTGACAAAATGAGGGAAAAAACTCAACAAAAGGCACATCAGTGAGTAAAGGAGGAGAAAAGCTCATTTCTACTACTTCTATGCATGGCTTCTGCAGGGGTGCACAAGAAAGATATTCTGAGACAGGTTGCTTATACAATCACTGTCCTACAGCACTTCAGTCTGAGGTTACTCTCTTCCCTAGAATTCAGGTGTGGGAGAAATGAAAGACTTAAACTTTACCCCCTGCCCGATGCTCCCTACATAAACTCTGAAAAAGCAATACCCGCTCATGTATCAGACAGTTATGCACACAATATGCATCAAAAGTATTCCAGCTTTATTATTCAAGATGCCACAGGGCTATATTGCACTTTGCTGCAACTAGCTTATTTTTCTTTAAATTTTCAATAGCTTAACTCCAGTCACTCCTGTCACTGAAAACTGAAAGGTCTTACAATACTTTCCAGCAATGCTTAGGTCAGATAAAAAAGAGTCTATTTTCTTTCAAAGCCACTTCTGAAAGGACAAGATAACTTTGCTATGGTTAACATTATCTGCCACTGAATTAGCAGGGCTATAGTTATTTATACTGTATTCATTCACTCCTAATATAACATAACCACTTATTATCCCTGTTCATCAAGTGCCTCTTCTCTGTCTCTCAAGCTAATTGGGCTATCAGAACCACTTCTAGTGATACTATTTTGTGTGCTATGCGGTGTAGTCTTTTGCATATTTACTCAGAAGTAAGTCTCAATAGGCTTTACTTATGAAATCTGATATCTGATCAAAAACCACCTATAACTCTGCTGATTTCTGTTTCACTGTTTATGCTTTAACAAATACATTGGTGATTTATTTCAAAACATCCCCGTCCCCATCACTACTTTGCTATGCATTCAGGATTCTTTTTGGAAACATAGTGCCTATCTTGAACTCTCTCTTTCTGATCTCAGAGCCAGTCCTGAAGTCTGACGGGGGTGCAGAGACACCTTGAGAGCTACAGTACAAACCTAAAAAGAACCCTGATCACAAGAACAAAAATCTTGTTTTCTGCAGTCAGGACACTTTTTAGGTCTGTACCGCATCAATTTCTCTCTCTCTCTAGCCATTTCCTCACTAGACTGTTACAGTGCTGTTATTCCACTTTCACTATCCTATGTAATCCTGGGGTTTGCAATTTAGGGAGGGGCCTTTGAGGTCCCTCACTAAACTGCAAACTCCAGGATTCCATAGAATGTTGAAAGTGGAATAATAGCACTGTAACAGTCTAGTGTGGAAATGGCCTCCTCTCTCTCTCTCCATACACACGCATACCACTCTTTTATGAACTTGCATAAATAAAACCATGTTTAGCGGTAAGCAAATAACTAAAACATAATTCAATTTTAAGCTGTCCAAGGGGCAAGTGTAAATAAAATATGGCAAACAAAACTTGACATTTGGAGAATGAAATTTTAATTTGATGAATGTTTTATAAAATGAAATCGAAAGTCCAGGGTAGCCCTGGTGGAAAATTTGCATTGTTTTGTGCCAGGGTTTTTACCATCTGAGGGATTATGTTTATATGACTCCACAGCTACATGACAACATACATATACATTTCCATTCATCTTGATCCATTACTTCTATAATTTCCTCCTATGAAGCCAAATTCTCTATTGTGTATAAAATGGAGCAAACCCATGTACCTTCCATTCAGCCAATAATACAGCATAGAAAAGAAATGCTGCACAAAGCAGACATGATACTACACTGTTGCCCTTTTACCTCCCTAATATTTTTTACTATAACACTTCATATTCAATGGCACAGCCATATCAGCCTGGTTCAGTATGCAAAGGGATCTTACAGCACCTTTGACACTGAGAGAAATAAGTTGGTTGCCTAAACTTTAATAGACTTAAGTCTGATGAAGCAGACCTAAGTCTATGAAAGCTTATGCTACCAATGTCTTTCTCTCAGTCACAAAGATACTATAAGATCCTCTTGTATGTTTCAAATTACAGAATTTCAATACAACCTTTTTAAATTTAAGAATGGAACAGTCTTGCATTAGCCAGTTTCAAATTCAAAGTGGGAAACCATGGCCCTTTCCGCAATGCACCTTTTCACGGAGCTGGGGTGTGGGGATCACGCAAGCAGCCTCCAGTGAGATACTCGCGTCCCGGTTCCTTCAACTCCGCAGCTGCCACCTGCTCATGTAAGAGCCCCACCTCTTCCTTCCATAGTGCAGCCTGGGACTTTCCTGGGCTGCACTGGGGCAGGAAGCCCGAACGCTGTGGCTCCGGAGCAATGCCCACATGGCAAGTGTGCGCAGGGCCCTGGAGCGCTGCGCAATCGTGCACCATTTTCAGCTCAAAGCTGAAAATGAAAAAGTGTGCGAGCAGCACCTGCCAGACCCTGGAGTGTTGTGTGATTGCGAGTGTATCGTGTGGACTGCTCCTCACATTCGCATGGCGCTCGAGGGGCCCTTTCGCATGGCAAATATCGTGTGAAAAGGGCCCATGACTTCTGGGTACAAAAATGCACTTTTGTGCATCCCTTTCTATCCTTCATACACAAGGAGAGGAACTATAAAGCTTCTCTTTGGGTTTTAGAACAAAATGTAGAAACAAAGAACATTCTGTTCTTTTTTTAAACCCCACATAAAGGAAACCAGGAGCTGAAAGGACAGTTAGTCCCTAGTTCATAATAACTTTCCTGCATCCAGGCATAATAAGCTTTAAAATCCTTCCTGTTATAGGCTAAGCAGTGACTTGGGTTATATTTTACAAAATGTAAGACACAGAAGTTGGAATATGGTGATTGGAAAGCCTAAAGTATATAAAGCTTTGTGTATTCTGGAATGTGTATATGTATTACTAAGAGTATAGCAACCAGGTAGATTGTAGCATAAAGCCAGCCTAACAAAAACAAGCAAGATAAACTTGTGAGGAAGCAGAAACAGCAAACTGACTTTGATACCAAGGAAGGTGCCACATTAAAGTACTAGCAGATGCAATCAGATTGAAGGCAGCCAAGAACTAAATGTTCCCCAGGTGTGACGTCACAGAGAAATGGCTTCTAAGATCTTTTGTCCTGATTGGAAGAGAATATTATTTACGCAAGTGAAGGCCACTGAAAGATTTGTCAGTTGAGTGGACAGAAAAAGATATATAACTGGTCCAGAAGAGACAGAAGCCTGGCTAAAAGTGAATGTCAGCCTACCCCATCAAAGCCACCTTGATAACTGGTAACTGCCCAGACCATGCTGGCAAGAGAGCACTTGAGCTCCCAAGTAGACTAGATATGTTTCCTATCTGAATAGACTTATGTCCATTATGAGGAACATATCCCTTTTATAGATGCTGTCAAATACAACAATTCTCAGTGATATTATTTCCTTTGGATGCCTCAGTGTTTTTCCACACATGCCTGTTTAGAGATCTGCACCTCAACAGATGTGATTGTATACCTTAGTGCATGGGTGGGCAACTGTGGAATGCTATGGAGCTGCATAAGCCTGCTAGGAAACCTTGGAGGGTGACCAACTACACCTGCTGCTGCAAAAATTAAATAATTAATTTGTTTAAAAATGCCCTTATTTGCCTGTAGTGGGCATGGGTACATTTTCTCCATATTGTCAGTTTCCCCAAAAAAGGGGGGAAAAGGCCTCTTCGGGACCTAATTTGACCTGGATCCCTGTAAAATGTGATGAAATTGCATTTTTTCCCCACATTATTGAGCATTGTGGGCAAATTTTGCAGACCCTGGTGGGCCTAAGAACTTCCCCCCATGGTGCAAATGCCCTCCACATCCCCTGGAGTGTATCTGGGGGCACTGGGGGACATTCTAGAGAAAAATATTTTTTTCAGAAACTTTTTTTTAAACTCTGGGGAGCCCTGGGAGGCCAGTGTGGCCCATGGGCCATACTTTCCCCCACCCCTCCTTTAGTGGATAGCTAGCTAACCTCTATTGTATAAGAGACAGCATTCCTTATAAGCTGAAGCCTTTATGAAATGTCTTTATAATGCTTTGGCAGACAAGATGTAATGCAATGAAAGCAATGTGCCTAAACATTGAAAAGTCTATGTTTCTTCCTACTGGAAGTTTATTCTGTACACTTATGACTGCATGTAATAAATAGCCAAAAAGATTAACAGAGAGCCTGCTCATTCTCCCATGAGATTCTCATATATCTTGAGATTCTAATACTTAAATATGCTTAAGTAGAGTATAGATGTAACTCTGCTGTTTTGGACTTTGCCGTGATTAGTAGGAAGCCCAGGCAACAAGACAACGATAACAGGGACCTTCAAATAGATACATATTAGCCAACAAAGAACCCTCAGTCTCTCAGTCTAAACAGACAGGAATGGGGAACCATGCCTATTTCACTCCTCTATAAGCTCAAGGAAAGGGAAGAGAAGGGAATGTCCTGAAACAGAGCACATCCTTATAAAGGGAATGATGGTTCATGCTATGTTTGAAGTGGA
The DNA here is from genome assembly GCA_948472985.1 of Iguana delicatissima. Classification (NCBI taxonomy): domain Eukaryota; kingdom Metazoa; phylum Chordata; class Lepidosauria; order Squamata; family Iguanidae; genus Iguana; species Iguana delicatissima. The sequence goes on from CAOKZL010001807.1 coordinate 223,121, forward strand.
CCATCATAGACAACAGTTCAGAAGCATGGTGGCTTTTACTTGTAATTGTTTGGCTTATTTCTATCATCTCTTATTCTCTTATGGTAAACTCTGGGCCTGACTTCCTGATGGGAAGAAACTATGTATGAGAGGCAAAGAATTGAAAACATTTACAGATTCATGAATTAACAGTGTAGTGGTTTGAGTGTTGGACTACGACTCTGGAGACCAGGGTTCGAATGTCTCCATTCAGCCATGGAGCCTCAATGGGTGACCTTTGGAAGTCACACTCTCTCAACCTGAACAGAAGACAAAGCTGTGCTCACTTCAGCAGCATGTACACTAGAAGAAGGAACAGCCAAACTCCTCCTGAACAGATCCAGGAGAGGCTCATGTTAGTGTTGCCATAAGTTGGAAACTACCTGAAGGCACACAACAAGAAAACTTTATTATAATTTTTGAATTTTTAATTTAAAAACTGCCTGTTCATATGGGATACCATTATTATAAACTAACAAAACAGTCCTGAAGTGCTACTCAAGATTCTTGTAACATAGTAAGTGGCTTCTATTTAAAAATATTTCATTTCTGTTTGACTAAAATTCTCTTAATTAATTGTCTTCAATTTATCATTTTTACTAATCAATTAATTAATTGGTTCAGCTCAGTTAGTCCTACAGAATTTTTGGCTATTGCTCAATGTTATTAGCATTTCAGTTTTTACCATTCCCTTACTCTAGGAAATGGATATGTTTTCTTTACAGCAGACAGAAGCCACAGAATAAAACGTCAAGGGCCAGATGTCAGAGGTACCAAAGATGTTAAATGAAGCAAAAGGTAAACATCAAATGATAAAGACTGACAAAAATAACAAGGGTTATATTAAAATGTACAGAAGTATCACAATATACACATGCTTAAGATTAAAAATAGATACCGGGGAGAAGAGATTTCACAGAAGTATTCTTTTCACTTGTGGCTGAAAATGACAGCTTATTGCCGCAATGATTATCATTCATAAGTAATGGCCTATTAATACAGAACTCACTATTCCAATCAGCACCACCCATGAGACTCTAGTTGACTTTTATCTACAAACAGAATTGAATTGACATTGAAATGAGACTGCCTACCCCAATTGCCATTAAATCTGTATGGACAAACACAGGACTTGAATATTTTCAACAGTTACCCTAATATTTATAGATATACTTTCCAAAACAAAGCTCCAACAGGAATCTGAGGGAAAGGCACAGATGTAAGGGACCAAACAAAAGATGAAGTAGGGAGAAGATGAAGAAAAATGAAGCAAACATAATCAAACAACAAAAAGTCCTATGGCATTTTTAAAGCTAATAAATGTATTCTTTCAAGAGCTTTTACAAAAGGTTATGCTATATTAAATTTGCTTGTCTTTAAATGACCCACAAGACTCTGTTGTTTTCTCTGCAACATACTGATATGACTATTCATTTGGAAAAAGACTATTAAGAGCATTTAACTGTTAGCTCACCTACAGACTATTATTTGAGTTATATTTCCAAAGCGCAGGATTTTTTTTTGTAATATTTATTTCTTTATTTACTTTTGGACAACAATTCCCAGAATCTTCCACCTAGCAAGGCAGTATGGCTCTGGGAGTTTCAGTCCAAAAAGTGTTTTTTTTTCAAGTTTTGTCATTTCAATATAATCCCTAGTATTTCTTTAATATATTATTGCTATGGAATATCTATCATTAAAATCAAATTTGCAATGTGCACCACAAATAAGAACCAGCATTTCATCTATAAGCATTTGTCCTTTGTAAATAAGGTAATATTTGAACATAAACCCAATGGATCTCAAAAATCATTCTGGAAAGATATTTTATAAGAATCGAGGTCTCTTAAAAGATCATTGGGGTAAGAAAAATTAAATAACTGGGTAAGAATGAAAATTAATGAAAAAAACTGTATCAGTGTTATGTTGATGTTGATATTATTTGACACAAATTTAATATTTTATTTTTAAAAAAATTACATTTAGAACCAGAATTAAGGAGATTCCACGTTGGCTGAAGCTCTAGAAAGCTAAGAAGTGGAACAAGAATTATGCCTTAATGGAAGTTGCCTGTAATAATGGTGTTATGTCGTGCCAGAAACTGGGCTTGCTTGTGGCTTATCCTAGAGTTATAGAATCATAGAGTTGGAAGATACCACAGCGGCCATCCAGTTCAACCCCCTGCCATGCAGGAACCCACATCAAAGCACTCCTGACAGATGGCCATCCAGGGCCTCTGCTTAAAAACCTCCAAAGAAGGAGATTCCACTACACTCCAAGGCAGCACATTCCACTGCTGAACAGGTCTGGCCGTCAGGAAGTTTTTCCTGAGGTTTAAGTAGAATCTCTTTTCCTGCAGTTTGAATCCATTGCTCCTTGCCCTAGTCTCTGGACCAGCAGAAAACAACACCGACATGACATCTGTCCAAACATTTAAACATGGCCATCATGTCCCATCTTAACCTTCTCTTCTGCAGACTAAACATACCCAACTCCCTAAACTGCTCCTCATAGAGCATGGCTTCCAGATCCTTCCTAATTTTGGTCACCTTCCTCTGGACATGCTCCAGCTTGTCAATATCCTTTTTGAATATCCTGCACATATCAACACACTTGGTCTTCTAAGCCCAAACTCAGATGGGAAACATGGAGAGCTGAAGACCAAAAAAAATATTCCATATTATCCTGGTCCTATGTGTATATGTGTATGTGCCTTCAAGTCACCGTTGACTTACGGTTACTCCATTCATTTCATATGGTCTTCTTAGGTAAGGGATACTCAGAGGTGGTTTTGCCAATTCTTTCCTCTGAAATATAGCCTACAGCAGCTGGTATTTATTTGTTGGTGGGCTCCCATCTAAGTACTAACCAGAAATGTCCCTGCTTGTTTTCCAATATCTGTTGCCTTCTGGTCCTTTATTGAACCTTAAATGGGTCATCTGAACCTTACAGTATTCTCAAGGAATCCTCCATCAGTTGAACCATGCCTACTCCTTACTTACTTCACAGCCCACCCAGGCTATGATCCTTTCTAGCAGTGAATTCTTCTCTATTTTGCTTGCTCTTCCCTTAAAGGAAAGCAACTTTCCTCTTAATCCGATAGATACAGGCCTTGGTATGGGCTGCTAGGAAATAAACTTCCAAGATTTCACGAAACCAATACAATGCTAATAGAAAAAGCTTACAGTATTTCTAGCTTATGGAAGTGTAGCCTATTCAAGAATGACTGGAGTGCATTCTTTTTGGTCCTTCAGAGCTGCTACAGGAGATTCTGAAGACTTTTGAATTAGGCAATCATGAGAAGATTTAACATAAAAAACAAACAAACCAAGAGACTGGAGACTACAGGTTATCAGGAGAACTGTGTCTTCCATGCTGTGATCCCAAACCATGCAGGTATGTGTAGTCTGATCTTGTGAGATCACATTCCATTAAAAAAAAACAACCAAGAATTAGCACTGTCCATATATATTATAGAAGTACATAGATTCCCTCTACAGCAGGTGGCCATCCAGATGTTGTTGGACTGAAGCTCCAAGCATTTCTCACCATTGGCTATGCTGGCAAAGACTGCAGGAAGTTGCAATTCAACAACATTGGGATGACTGCAAGATTATCTCTCCATTCTATAACACTGAATTAGTTTGTAATTTTAGTTTCAGAACAAAATTTTGCATGCATGAAATAACTGTTGTACACTGCTGCCTTATGGTTTGATAGGGTAGAAACACCTAATAACTTTTGAACTATAGCTCAGAACATCATGAAGCCAAAGAAACTTTATTTCAGGAAACCTGAATGAACTAAATCAGTAGTTTTTACCAATATTTTTCAGAAATATATCACAAAACCTTCTGAAAAATTGAGTCAAATGGGTAAATATATTAATTTCTAGCAGCTTTAACTTGTACCCCTGGTAGCAATTTTTACTGGATCAGTCTGAAACCTGGCATAACTAGAACACAACTTCATCAAGTTGATTACTAATAAGAAGGTTCAGGTTATTAGTTCAAAAGGTGCAAAAGATGGACTTTTGGATCCTATAATGGCAGAATTTTTCTATCCTGACATCTTCACTGTCATGGCCCTATAATAATTCAATAAATAATTTTAATGTATCATTTCATTACACTGGTAGAGAATGGACTATTAACATTAGGAGAGCAATAAAGCTCTAATAGGTGATCCCTACGTTACTGCTTACTCAGAAAGGGTGCCACAAATGAAATTATTATATTTTTCAATTGCTTATCTCTCACTTATATCATTGTGGCTGTTTTGTATAAAGAAATACATTCCATTTATCTACATAACAAATGTTTCCACATTAAAGGAAAACATCCACCCAGTCATGCTCTTCAATAATAATTTTGTACATAAATGGAAGCCAATTTGCATCATGAAAGAAAGAATGGATCACATCTACATTCATACTAAAGTTTATTTTTAAATTATTAGGTACTATGGGTAGTGGAAATGCATTTATCATATTTGGCTTCATAAGAAGTCATGGTGTAGCAAATGTTTAAAAATACATAGATACCACAGCCTTAAAAAGAATGAAATGATTATGTACTGTTACACAAAAGCAAATATACCTGTAGGATTTTATAAAACTGTATTTTATGCTTTATAAACAAAAGTAGCTACTACTAAGAATGTTCTTTATATTAAACAGCTGTACTATTGCTATAAACACAATTGCAACAGCATCTTCCATGTCACTATGATACAAAGGTTTCTATTGATAGGAGCGTTAAGTCTGCCACTCAAGGCTGAACACAAAAGTTAGCATAATAAGGGATTCTTAAATCTTGCTGGCAATTCTCTTTTCAGGAACCGCTCATTTCACAATGCACTCTTAGAGAAAACTGAGGCGACTTGATCTTTTATCTACAAGCCACAACCATACCATCTTGCTTTGTTCAAGCATTTTTGCTCAGTTTAACCTTCCTTCTTGTGTTCTATCAGTATGTTTTTTTCTTTCTGTCTGCCTCTCTATTTACTATAGTCAGGATTGTAGTGTTCTACAAATGTAGGGAACATCTGATGAATGCCAGTAGATGTTCTTTTGTAGTGCTGCCCAAATTTTGTAAATTTTCTCCTAATTAGAAAAGTTCTCCTAATGCCTGCTTCTCAGTAGTAGTAGCAGCATGAGCATCAAGCCAGTGTGGTGTAGCAGTTTGTGCAATGGACAACTACCCTGGAGATCAGGGTTTGAAAACCTGCTTGACCATGGAAACTTGTGCCTCAGCCCCAGAAATGTCTGTGATAGGTTCTCCTCAGGGCTGCCCCAAGTCAGAAATGATGAAGGCACACAATAACTTCAAGCAGCAGGAGTGTAAATCATGCATCCCTCCAGATACTGTTTATCTGCATCTCCACTTTGTTGCTACCCTAAAATGTGGGTGACTCAGCAGTCTACCCATGGTGCCAGTACCTGCATGCAAAGGTGAGGAATTATTAGCTCAAATCAGGAGGCCTGTGAGAGGGAGTAACCTAGCAAGATCTTTCCACCAATGTTTATGGAGTGTCTGCCAGGAGAAACCAGCCAAACACTCAAAAGTAGACTAAAACATGTTTTATTTGGGAATATAGCAATCACATGAAAGAAGTAAGCACTCATACAATCACACAAGGCTAGCTGAAAGAGAAAGGGACGAAAACTATTGATAGCAAGATTTCAAGGGTGATGAGGGCAACATTTACCAATCCGGAGAGCAGTGAAGAATCAGCAATGTGACTTAGGCCTTTTCCACACAATAACACTCTCCCACATTATCCTGTCACAATCCCAGCAGCACTTCTGCCAGGATGGGAGCATATCCCCAAAGCTCCTCTCTGCATGTGACTAGCTGCCTGTAGAAGGGAGCTGGAAGGACATGCTCCATCCTTCTGGACTGCAGCTGGTCTTCTTCCCATGCTGCAGTAGGGGAGGAAGCATGTAGATTGCACTTCTGGCCCTTCTGCACAGCCGGTTGCAACAGAATGCTCGTGCAATTGAGGGTCATTGATGGAGTGTCTCTGTTAATGATCTACCCCATGATTGCACTGGCTGGAGATGCAAGAAGGACAGGACCACGATGACATCATGAGGAAGCGTTGTTGCAGTCCCATTCCTCTCGAGTTCCCCATGCTAGGATGCTGTCGTCATGTGGAAAGGGCCCTGGACTCATGCCTAAGGACAATACTCGTTCAGGAATCAGACCAACAACATCACTACCAGCAAGTGAAGTAGTGAGTTCAACTGCTCAAAACCTGGGCTTTTTATACCCAATTTCTACCTGGAGGCCAAGGGTGTGAATGGCTCTCCAGCCAAGTGAGCAATGGAATTTGCAGAGTGAACAATGAGGTTCAGACTGGGCCAACAATCTTAGTGTTAGGTGACAAAGAGTTACTGGGCATCGTGATAGCTCTGGACAGGTGTGGGGACAATGGAGCAATTCTCAGGTCAGTGGGAAGGTTTGAAAGAATCAGTGGTTTTGTGGGAACTTCCCCATTGCTATTGTCCAACAGCAGTCATTACAGCTTAGCTTAAGCCTATTATCTCTGGAGTTACCTGGTGATTTTCTGACTATAACCTGGCTACACCTAGAGGGAATCTTTGACCTACTTTGCAGTGCACATGTTCAGTCAGTGTCTTCCTCTTGTCCAGCTTGGCTATACAGTCACACCAGGATACTTTTTATATTAATGCCAATTAATATATCTTGCCAATTAAATGATACTTCACCAATTAAATCATATCAAAGTGTGGGAATGTATGGCGTGGTAACACTGCTCTATAGAATAATACAGTATGTCAACTAATTTTCAGACCCAAGCACCATGACTCAGATATCCATGCAAGCACAGGAGGTCACTAATATGCTTATCAATCTCCTCAAACACATAGGTGTACATTTACATGTACTGAAATCTCCAAAATTTTGGCAAATACGGTGTAAATGGATTCATTAGTCTAAATTTTAATGTATTTAACTAATACAAAGACAGCTACGGTATCTGTGAAGTGAAGATTGATTCAACTTTGAAACACACTGTTCAAAAGAAGTAAGGAGGAAATAACCCTTCCAGAACTTGCCAACATCCTTTGGGAATATTTCTAGCTAGTCTCACTGACATTCAATACTCCATTTCTCTGAACTGTAAAGTTACTGAAATTGAGAAGGGGACTAATGAAAGCTATAGATCACAGTAATTTTATAGTATTAAGGAGGTCCAAAGGACACATTCTAGTCCTAAGAATTAACTGACTAAAGCCATTTATCATAATTACAATTACCTTGCATTTGAGATTCCTGTTGCAAATGAGACCCTGCAGGTATCCCCACTGATGTGGATATTTGCATGAATTAATCCAAAATGACCAACACTCAGTAATATAACATTTCATATCAGCATAACAAATGGTAGATAATTCAGGAATATGGGATCCTTGAAATCTCAATAAAAAAATTGTTGATATTCTGCAACTATAGGATCTTCCAGGAATATCTGGCTGAGTAAGAACTGAGAGGTATGGTTGGTTCCAGGCCCATCTTTTAGGCAGATTCCAGAGGTAATACTGCGGAATTACCTTTGGACTTCTTAGATTATGGGATCCCACAGAGATGAATCTTGTGTCCCCTCATGACTACCCATGGAGAGGCGTTATCCTGAGCACAGTGTTTCTAAAGTACATCATTTAAGGGAAGCTTTTGGGATTGCAGAACAAACTTTACTCCTGGAAAACCCGGTTGCAGCTATAGCTAGGAACAGTTTTTAAAAGCTTTGGCTGCTGTGCAAAATGGAGACTTTTTTGTGAAAAGCAGATATAGCCACCATTATACATACTCCAATCACATCCTAGACTGTTACAACACATTCCATGTGGGGATGTTTTTGAAGAGTGTTCTGCTTGCACAGGATACTGACAACAGAAGGTTCACCAAGGCAGGTTATTACTCAGAGCGTGTAACTTTACAGATCTGCAGTAGATCCCAGTACACATCACAGCTCAATAGAGTTTCATTTTTAAAGCCCTAAGCAGTTTGCAACTGGGCTATTAACATTTCTACATAATCCTACTTACCAACATGGCCTGGAAACAGATTGCTCTGCACCCCACCGCTATCTGAAACACAACTGACATTTTGTAGAGAAGTAGCTTATCTGCTCTCCATCCACTCATCTCCACTATGGGACTTCTACAATTATTTGAAGTAAAAGCACATTTCACATTCTCAGAGTGCTTTATTATCACTTAGTAGTAATAGATAGGACTGACCAACATCAGCCAGTTGTGTTGGGAACTGTGAACAGGAAAGAGAACTCGATGAGCTAGAAGACAGTTCCTTCCAAGTCATGGACAAAGAGGTGGTTCTATAATGAAGCATATGAGATAAGCCAATCAGATAGCAAATAAAAATGAAACAGGATAAAATGCCCAAAGATTGGAGGGGGTAGCAATGACTCAGGCAGCTTTTTTTGGGTGTTTTGAAGGGGTAAGCTCTTTGTTTAATTTTATTTATTATTGTTGCATTTTTAGGTAAAAGAAAAGGTATCTGTGGGATTATTTACCTTAGGTACTAAAACACCTTAACTAGCCTAGGATACTATACATTTAGGCTTCATGCTATTTGCTGAGATGCTCCAAGCAGCAAAGTAGGTTGGGGTGACTCTCTATTGACACTGAGTTTAATTTTCCCCATCAAGAGCTTATTGGTCTAAACAGTAAAACACATCAACTTGAAATTTTGGATGGGGGGGCTTACTTGGACCACAGGCAGCCCCTGGCTCACTGAGGTTTATTTCCAAGCAAATATATATAAGATGGCAGTTCTAATTGCTTAGAATGCATGCTTGTGTACTTTTACTTAGAGGTAATTCCCATTGAGTGTATTCAATGGAATTTATTACCTGTTAAGAGTGCATAGGATTATGGCTGAACAGACTGCAGCACAATATAAGGTCATATAAATCCTGAGAAGCAAATAGATGAACAGCAATATTAATAATTTGCTGGAATCCTTAGTAAGTCCTATTTTTTTGTATAGCCATACCCACTTATCATAACCAGTCTTCTAATTCTTTAGTTGTACTAGCTTTACGTGAAACTGCAGCTTGAGAGACGAATACCAAGTACCTCACACAGTTTAATATGTGAAATATACCATTTTATAATGCTAGGGCAATGTTGGAGTAACCAAGAATTCATTGGATTTTTTTGGGGGGGAAAGGAGACTAAGAGGAACTTCCTACTGCTAACTACCCCTCCTACTCTCTGGTTGGCTTGCTGCAGTGCTTCTCATCCTCCCTCGCTCTGTCTGTCAGGAGTTCAGACTGGAATGGGTTTTGGAAGGTGCTGGTGCATACGTAAGGAATGGGCTTGCAAAATGTTGGACCTGCATACCCATCAGGAGGATAAGAATTAATTCCTTCACCTGAGTTACAGTGAGGGAGACCGTATCTTATTACGACTCTCACCTCACACACCCAAGGGTTAAGCTTTTGACTATTGACTGCTATTTTGATAAGCAAAGTGGGTTTAGGGAGCATTCATGATGTGTAAGCAGGCACACAGCTGGCATCCAGCTACAGCAGACATATAGAACTATTGTCTCCATTATTGCTTTACTGTTTTGAAAACTTTCCATAGCTTTCTGCCTTTCACTAATTCTTCCCATTTCAAACTGGTTAGAAATTGTATTATTTTATTAAAGATAAATTATGGTCAACAGTGCTGTAGCTGAAGTTACCAGGATGATCTGAGCCATTTCCACACTAGACTGTTTAGGGAGGAGAGGCCCCTCCCTAAACTGCAAATCCCAGGATTCCATAGGATGTTGAAAGTGGAATAATAGCACTGTAACAGTCTAGTGTAGAAATGGCTCTGTTCTCTCTATAGAATAGGATCCTTTGAGATAAATTGCTTGTGATAATCTCTAACCTGAGTTTACCACCAAGAAAAGTAGAAGATTAGAACGTTTACTGTAACCTGAATATACCAAGTCATTGTGTGTAAACATTTTCCATAACTTTATCAATCTTTATATCAGCTGACAAAACAGAATGGGTGACAGAATCTTATACCCTGTAAGTGAATCAAATATAATATTTTGCCTTTCACTTTCACAGACAATACATATGTTAAAATTTTGACATACTGCTTCTAATGTCACAGGAAATTGCTTTTTGAAAAGATTATAAGCTTATGTGGTAGGTTATAATAATGAAATATTATAGCAAGGAGAAAACTGGAATTCAAATGAATATTCTTGGGCCTCTTGGGATCTTAAAAAAACAAGGCTTGAATTCACCAGCCTTAGGCTTTATTGTGACTAGCCATTGACATCACCAGGTTGCCTATTAAAGTTCATACAAAACTTGAAACAAGACATTTAGGAGGCCATTATGGATCAACTGTGGAAACTGTTTTTATCACAGCAGTTAGTTTTGACACTGTCAGTGTAGGAAGTTGCATAGAATCAAAATTCCACAATTACCCCATGAATGTCTACATATATTTCTAACCTGGATAAATTCGTCCTCACAACTCTTTTAAGCAAGCTTTATCCAAACCTACAGTTTACAGACATATTATACAGGTTTACCCAATAGTCCATAGATCAGAAAGAACAAATTAAAAAAAGAATACAACTTCTATAATTTTCTATCAAATTTCAGTTGACATACAATTCAAAATGATTACAAAGTAAAGCATTTTCAAGCCTGTTTAACAGAAAGAAATTTTGTTTACTTTAATTATTCAAAATCTACTTTCAAAGCAACTAAATATATGAGTGAAGCACTAGAGCACCAGGAAGGGGCAACTCTGAAAAATTATTAAACAGCACATTTTTTGCCACTTTTGAACTTCAGTGACTGAGCTCTGATACATCTCCATGTAAATGTCAATTTGGAGAACTGGCCACTGTTAAATACATTTTAATAACAGCAGTCAGGCTTATTTTACAAGAAAACAGATGAGTCCAGTTCTCATCAACACTCATTAATGTCTATGCCCTTTGATAAATATGCTTTCACAATATGAGACAGCTATTCCTGAAGATCTCCTGGGTATCTATTTGAATATCAAGTACATTGGACTGCTTACAGCTTTTGTTAAAATTTAGCAAAGAAAGGATTACAATGAAAAACTATTAGGCACATCCCCCTACAATCTGAATTAAAATGCATTCTCAATAATAAGCAATATTTGCTCTAAGTAAGTGAAAAATGCTTTGTTTGAAAAAAAAGGTATGAAAGAACAGTCATTTGTCTGTTGGCCTTCCTGAGCTGAGCTACAAAAATATAATTGTGTAAAGCAACCTTGCTACATGTGGTACTCCCCCCCCTTCGCACACCAAGCTAGGAGTGATTTATTTAAATATGTTTACTTGGAAACAAAATATGGCCTATTTCTTAGTTTACTGCTATTGAAATCTGCACATTTTACATTCTAATCACATAGCTCCAAAAATAAACCAGGTGCAAGTTGGATGTGTACTGTCAATCAGTTCTCAAGTAAAGAACTGCCAGTGATTGCCTGAGAGGGCACATTATTCTCATGCTTGGCCTATTAGACTCCATTTCTGATTAGAGATTTAAATCACACTGAAACCCCCACCTGCATTCTCAAAACCAAGAAAGAGAATAAACTTCATTAACTCCCAGCAGTACAATATACACAGAGAACAATTCTATTTATCTATATCTTTATACAAATATTGTTTCTGATCTTCTCCAATTTCTCTATTACTCTGAGACTTACCACTGCTTTCCGCTTCCATGGAGAAGTAGAGGATGGATCTAACCCTTCTGTATCTGTATCTGCCCCTGCCCCATTTCTCAAGAATACTTTTTCTCCTAAATTGGTAACTTAATTCCGAGTTTCACAATACAAGAGATGGCAAATTTCGTTCGCACTATCCTGCTGAAGAGAAGACACTTGCCAGAGTAAAAAGCTTTGACCTAAATACGCTTGGCCCTATCCAATTTCATACAACTCAAGAACTTAAAAGATCTATTGGCTGCTTGGCTGAGAAGTCATGCCGTCCCTTATCAATAGTTCTTAATCACCGGCTAGGACATATGTAATGGAAACCAAAAGAAGGAAACAGGACTAAACGATCCATCCTATCCAGTCTTTTCACTCATCCTTATTCAAACATGAAATTTCTCATTTATTTAAGTATTTTTTTTTAAAAAGGGGGGGGCAGAAAAGAACAGCAGTGCAGTCCTTCTTGAATGCAGCCTTCGTTTCCTCCCCCTCCTCTTTCTTTTTTTCCTTGAAAGGGTTCTAGCAGCTGCAAAGCCACGAAATGAAAGTGCAGTTTGTTAAAGGCCCCCCTCAGACCTCCCGATGGAGAGTCACTGCTTTGACTTCACGCTGTCCGTTAATACCATTCATTTAACCCAGGATAGACCTTGTCGGGACTTTACAGAATGTCCGTAGAAATGTTGCCAGAGAAGGACAAACACACACACACACACGCTATATCCAGCATTAAAAACAGACGAGGCAGCTCAACCACCACCGTTAGCAACACCGTACGACCCGAGAAATTCTGGCCCCGGTGGAACAACGTCTTCCTGAGCATCCCTTCCCTACCAGGAGCCCTAGAAGCGCCGCTGACTACCACCAACGACACCTGACAGGAGACCGAGGCGACCAGGCGGCTTCGGGCTTTGAACGCACGCAAGGCAAGGGGCGAGAGGCGTCCAGGCGCGCCGTAGAGCCTTCCTCGAGCCAACTACGCAGCCAGCCACCCCGGGGGAGTGCGCGCGCGCGCGGGGGGGGGGTGTCACTGCGCGGCAAGGGAGCCTCGCTCCGAAGCACAAGCCTCGGCGGCGGCGGGAAGCGGGCGAGGCGCTGTGAGGGGAACGAGAGACGCCGAGGGACTCGCCCCCTGGAGACTCACCACGAAGCGGACACTTCTAGGGCCAGTCCCTTCCTCCCGCTCTCTTCTCCTCCATCGGCCACCTTTCTGAAGAATGCCACAGAACGAGCGGCGGGAAAGAAGGAGGGAAGAGGAGGAGCGTTTCTGAATCTTCCCAACAGTTAAAAAAAAATATCTTCCAGCAATTATTACGCGGAACAGGCGCTGCCAAGATTAAAGCCTCAGCGCGCGCGCGCGCGTGAGGTAAAGACACACGCACGCACCCACACACGCCTGCACGCCGTAGCTTCCCTTACACACCCACCCCACCCCGAGAAGGTATTCACCTTCCGCGCGACCAGGACCGCTTCCCACCCCGAGCCTCGTGGAGGCCACTGGGGCGGCGTGGAAGGGGGGAAAGAAGACAAGGGGAAGCGACCGGCCCCACCTAACGAGCGCCAAGAATGGAGGGGGACCTCCCCTCTCTCCCCGGTCGTCCTCCTCAGCAAAATCCAGAAGCAGCCAAACACCGCAGCGGCGCGGTGACAGCCGCCGCCTCCTCAGGGAAGGGAGGTGGGGATGGGGAAGCTGGGGATCCCGCCGCGGGGCCGGGGCCCCTGAGGGTCACTGTCGGCCAAACAAGCCCGGTGTGTCTCTGCCTCGCCTCGCCTCCCCCGGCCCTCTTCCTCCATCATCCCCTCCATGCCCCTTCTTACCCGCTGAGAAGCGCGCCAGGCGAGCAGTCAAGCCGAGGCGGCAGAGGAGCGCAAGGCAGAAGTCGAAACACCGCGGCGGGAGGATGCGAGAGGGAAGCAGAACGCAAGGCGGCAGCGGCGGCTGCGGCTAATCCGTGCCCGTGTGTGTGTGCGTGTGTGCCTGTGTGTGTCACAGGGGTTTGGGCGACGGCGGCGGCGGCGTCCGCGGCAGCGTGCGATCCGTGTGTGTCCCGGAGTGGCAGCACAGCCTTCTGGTCGAGGCGCTGCGACGTGCGTGTCTTTGTAGGTGTGTGTGCGCGCGTGCGACGGCCAGGAGCGAACGAAAGAGGGAGGCCGCTGCGCGAGTCTGCCTCAGCCGCCGAGATGCAAGAGAAACAGAAGAGGCGGAGCCCCCGGCCCCCTTCTCCGGAACAGCCACTCGGGGGGCGAGCGCCGAGACCCGCCCGCCCCCAGACCCCGAAGGGGACGCAGAGGGTCGTGAGGATGTCCTGGAGCCACGTTCGGGCCACGCGGTGCCGAAGGCGACCCCACCGCGAGCGCACTGCTGCGCCGCTGAGAGGAGCCGCGGGTTTCTCCTGGAGTCTCCCCGCCCTTGTGGCAAAGGCTGCGCCTTGTTCCACTCGTGGCGCCCCGATGCGTGTAAGACTGTGGGAGGGGGTGCTGAGGAGGAGGGGGACTCTCTCCCTCGAGCTGGTCGGACGCCTTCTATTTTGGCCGAGGGGGTTGACAGGGTCAAGAAGTCGCGGAGAAGGACCGGTCCCTGGGAGAGGGACGCTGTGCGAGATCTTTGCCGGTTCCGCACTACACTCTTAGAGCACGATTATTCCACTTTCAACGTCCTATGGAATCCTGGGGTTTGCGGTTTAGGAAGGGCCGGCTCCTCTCTAAACTGCAAACCCCAGGATTCCATAGGATGTTGAAAGTGGAATAATCGCGCTCCGAGAGTGTAGCGCGGAAATGGCCCTTCTCCCAAGACCAGTTACAAGGTAGTTTCTGGGGTTTTCTCTGAACGAAACAGGCAAATTTGGGTGTGGATAAGGTGGCTGAGTTGAAGCAACTGCGAAAGGGCGCAGATCACCTACACGTCTCATAAAGGAGTGAAAAAAGTGTTTTTGGCAGAAACGAGAGTAGTCGGGATCTGTCCACTAAAGGCTGAGAATTATTCATTCGGGACCACGTGTGTGCACATGAAGTGCATTCTTGGTGTGCGTTTACATCTTAAACTAAAGAATAAATCCCATGTATTTAGCAAAAAATTATTTCCCAGTAAACATATCCAGGAGCATTCCTTCTGCAAACTTCTTGTTGTGCATCTTCAAGTTGTTTCAGACTTATGGGGACCCTAAGGCAAAGCTATTACAGGGTTTTCTGGGGCTGAGAGCATGTGATGTGCTCAAGGTCAGCCAGTGGGTTTCCGAAGCCAAGTGGAGAACTGAACCCAGGTCTCCAGGGTTGTAGTCCAAGCTCAAACCGCTTCCAGGCTGGCTTTTTCTGCAGACTTACTTGGAAGTAAATTCCATTGTTAAGTAAATTGGATTTACTGTATTTCTTAATAGGATGGATAGTATTGGATTATGTGTGTGTATGTGCCTTCAAATCACCTGTTGACAAATGGGGACCCCAAGGGTTTTCTTAGGCAAGTCATACTCAGAGGTATTTTTGCCGGTTCCTTCCCTCTTCAATACAACCTACAGCACCTGGTATTAATTTTCAGTCTCCCAGCCAAACACTGGCCAGGGCTGACCTTGCTTGGCTTCCAAGATCAGGCAGGACCTTGTGCTTTTAGAGTACTTAGATTACATTGTAATACACTTAACTTGGGAACTTGGAATTTTGTCCCATTCAATTTGAAAGTATGTATGTTTGAAGAATGCCTTTTTATCCAGAACACAAAAAGAGTCACTCATAAATACACAGATGTCTAAACTGCTGTATAATGTCAGAGGCCACATCTACACCTAATTCTTTTTCATAAAATCTCCTGTATGCTGCTCATATTCACATACAAGTGTGTGCACGCACACACACAGGAGCACAAGTTGCAAATGGCACCCTGCATTCTGTCCATATCTATGATTGCACTTCCTTGTTTCCTTGTGCAGTATTTTCTGCTTCAGTAAGAGAGAGGCTGTTGCCCAGTTACAGGAACCAGACAAGGTGGGGCATGAAGAATCATTGACCATATCTCCTGACATCATCTGATTGTTGCTAAAAACTGTAGTGTGGTATGTGAGTCAATTTGTGTTGGGTATCCAGCACTGGGGCAAAATTTCAGCATTGGCCTTACAATAAGAATTCTTCCCCCAATTCATTTTTTCTCCAGTTCCCAAATTTCCCCACTCTGTTCTATATCCCATCCTTTTCTGTTCTCCAGTTGCATTTTCTGCAACTTTGGTTTCAAATGATCAAAAACAAAACAAAAAGTATTTTTGTTTGTTTTTCATTTATTGTAATTCATTGGTCTCTCCATCTATCTTCCTGAAATTTGCCAGTTTCCTATTGAGTGACTCTTCTCTGGCATACACCATTTTCATATAAATTACATCTGCCAGCAAGAGATGGACATAAGAGGCAGCCCCACAATACCAAGTAATGAGATAGTGGATCTACTTTCTAATTGTGTAGCTTTCTTAACCAGGGAAAAATTTACTGGATCTGTAGTTTTCATAAGAATTCTCCATGAAAGAAAACCAATCAACCCACCATATCGGGACCAGTGTGTCCTTTTATCCCACCCATCTAGATGCGATTGTATTAGTTGTTATTTTAGTCAGTTTACAGAACTAGAAATGAGGTCGCATTACTTCTGGTCCCTCAGTGAGCAGCAGTGTGGCCCATGGTGATGGAGACACATTGAGAAATGGCCTCTGCCCTCTCAGCAGTTGTGCACTGCTGATGTATAGTATACACAAGCAGATATTTATGATCCATAATTTTCCAAGCCAGCACCCAGGGTAACAACTTGTCAGATTCTAAATACCTGACAAAAACTAACATTCCTGCTTCTGGAAAAGAGAAGTACCAAAGAATGTTGGGCAGTGGAATAGCTTTTCAATATATTACTGAAGTACCCTTCCCAAAAGCACAATAATTAGTGGTACTGTCATTTACAAAACTATGTCTTCTGGTGTTTTTACTTTAAATGGACTAGTTTTGGAGAAATGTATTGATTTGGCCGGTCATGGTATATGTGCGACCGTCCAAATTGCTAACAAATCTTCAGAAAGATAAAGAGTTAGATTCATTCAGCATGGAGGCACCTTACTTCACTGCAGACATCACCCAAATCTGTCCAAATCAATTTAGTTCTGGATTTGTAGAAATTTGAAATGGGTGAGGAATATCAACTTCCAAGTGACTGGCCTCAACATGACTGGTGCTTCAACTGCAGTTACCTGGGACAGAGCATATCCTAAGTACACATGTGAGTTTACTCATCCCAAATATTAGAATGCCATCTAAAACCCTATGCTAACCTTTAAAAAAAATCTAGTGCACTTTCAGATGACTGTTTTCACATCCTTGACTGACACCCTCACTGGTGTAAGTTAATTAACATCTTTCTTTTACAAAGTGTAACTGTCTCTCAAGTTCCTGTTAAATGATGTCCTCAGCACTGTTCCAGCTGTGAATTTCTCTACTTAATCCATATTATAAAAATGAGCGTCACTTATCCAACATGTATTAGGCAAAGGATTGTAACCCACAGAAAAATATTGTTCCTATAAAAACCTTCTTTCTGAAATGTTACATAGCACAAAACATCTTGCATCATGTGACTGCAGTTTAAAGTATACTTTGCTTAAAAAGGGTTATCATTGCTCAGAAAATCCATCTATGTATTTGTGAGAAACAGGCATATCTGTTCGCTTATTTCCAATTATTTAGAAATAAAGCTTTGAATCAGGATACAAATGGAATAGGATAGCCCCCACATTGATTCAAATGAATCAAGCTGTTACCTGAATCACTGAATCAGCAAGTGGTTGGTTCAAGCCTTTAAAAGATGTCCACATCTACTCATAAAGAGGGTGTTTGGGTTCTATGTGTGAAATAAGGATCACATTTTGTAAGAAAGAATAGAACTCAGCTAAAATGAGTGCAAGAACTGACAAAGCAGAAAACTGTTTTTGGCCTTTGAGAGGAATACAATGGAAGTATTAGTGGATCTGTATGTTGATGTTCTCGTGAAAAGAAAGGATGCAAACTTTTGAACAATTTTTATCTGTAAAAATGGAACTTGCAGATTGTAAAAATGGAACTTGTAGGTTGCTTGAATGTTATTATACATAAATAGTAGGAGATTACTGCAACTACCAAGAAAGGAAAACAATTTGAAATTTATAAAACCTTTTAGTAAAAGTTCCATTAATCAAGAATACATTGTAACCCATAGCACCATGTTAATGGTACTTTGGCTTAGTGTTCTTATATTTTGATTTCTTCACTGCCACTTGAGGTTACTTTATGGCTTTCCTCATCTGAAAACTTCCACTGAGTTGAACTTTGGTATTGTCCTATTCATGTATATGTTCTAAAGTAGCATAACTTGGAGATAGACAAATCTGTCAAGATTGACTTTCTCCTGCATTTTTAAAATCTAATTTTCCATTCAATTTATTTATGAAGAAAAATGTAAATTTTAAGTTCTTGCAAAAACAAGAACTTAGCTAAAGTCTCAACCATCTACAGGGGCCCAATTCAATAGATTCAGGTATTAGTATTTGGGATGGTGTTGGCTTGTTTGTCTAATTGTTGCTAGTTATTGTGTTTTTCATTCTGAATGCAAATCGTAAGGCTGTTTTTTTTTAATAATATGGATCTTTAATTCTTTTTTGACTTTTGTAAATTAATGTTTTAGCTTTTTTAAAAAAAATACTGTAGGCTGCCTTGAATTCCATTTTGTGAGAAAGGTGAACTAGAAATAAATAAATGGATAAACGGATTAAATTTTTTATATGAAAACAAAAATATGTTGGAGTATTAAAGAATGAAAAGGTATTAATAAGATATTTCACATTTTAAAAAAAGGTGAGGAGAAACATGTAAGCTGACAAGTTCAGAGGAGAAAAAAATGCGTGTGTTATAATTAAATTGTTATTGTATGCTTTTAAGTCGCTTCCAGCTTATAGCAACATTAAGGGCTTTTCTGCCCTACATTGTTATAGTGCTATTATTCCACTTTCAACATCCTGGGAATTGTGGGATGTTCAGTTTACTGAGGCAGTGGCAGAGATTTGAGCGCGTGGAGGAGACGGGGCTATGGTGAATGGGAGCAGGGATACAGCATGTAGTGGGTGGGGCTATGGTACGTGGGGTGGGGCTATGGCATTTGGGGGTAGGGACAGGCGAGACGGTGCTACGGTGCACAGGGGAGAACAAGTAAGGAGCTGTGGTGGCCCCCAAAAATTGCCACCAGAGGCACACCATTCCCGTTGCCCCCCATCCCTACGTGACTATACTGAGGTCAAAGAGCTCTTTGGCTGAGAATTCTAAGTGTCCCTCCCTAAACTGCAAACCCCAGGATTCCACAGAATCTTCTTAGGCAGCCAATCATATGAGGCCTTCACTTGACACAGCCAATCATATGAGGTCTTCGCCTGACATAGACAAACTTTGACTTTTATATATTAGATAAGGCTCCCTCTGGTGCCTCTTTCGCTTTCTGCTATTTTATTCTATTTTTTAAATCTGAAGTTCTTTTTCTAAAATTTACAACAAAATTGTGAGCTTTGAAAAGTACTGAAAAAATATCTTAACATTGCGTAGTTTGGTTTTGGTCTCAGATTCTGAGGCACATGTGTGGTGTATTGAAATTAATGTGTATCAGAATTTTATGGTGTTTGTTCAGATTCAGAAGGTCATTAATCCAGTTGCTAGTTTCAGCTAGTGTACTTCTGCTAAATCAACGGAACTTACATAAAAGCTGACTTCCCTAGTTCCCAGTGGTTAAATGGATGTATTGCAGTAACTGACCAGCAACTGAAATTAAGCCTTTGTGAACATATTATCTCTTTCCATACACTAAAGTTTTTATGATCCCTCATCAGTGAACATATTGAGTGTATCCAATAAGAGATGCAATCCAAAAAATTTAGAAGGTATCATGTTAAGGATGAGCGCCTTACATGCTTTATTTTTGTCCACTACTGTATCCTACCTTTGATCAGTGGGTCTCTGACTGAAAGAGCCATAAGTCTCATAAGACTTATGGTCTCTCAAGTCAGTTTTACTATTAATTCTACATGATGTTTCCTTCTGAGCTGTAAGTGTGGCCTTGATCTTTTATTTCATTTTTAAATTAATTCAACTGGATGGAATTCTTTGTGTGACATGCAGGGACAATGCACAATAAAATACAACCATGGAGCCTTTCACACCACACAATCATAGTACAGACATCCACTTCAATTGCCGTGGCTGTATTCTATGGAATCGCGGAATCTGGAGTTTGATAAGGCAGTGCTTATCAACTAGTGTTCTCTAGTTGAGAATTTTAAATATCCCTCCGTAACGTGCAAATCCCAGGATACCATTGGATGGTGGATTGGTGTTTCCTGAGAGCCTTAACAAGTCCAAAGAGAGTTGAGTTTCACAGCCTATGAAAGCATATAATACTCTATCATTTAGTACAAAGAATCTAATACAAATAGAAGAGCAGCATGTGCATCTAGTTCATTAGAAGTTGTGCGTATATGCAACAAACAGACACACTCAAATGTTAGTTTTTATTCTATGGTTGTTCATTGACTAAAAATGTTTTATTAGTCATTTACGTTGGAATAATTAAATAGATTTTTCACTCAGTGAATTATTTATTTTATTTATAAGATGCACCTCAATATAGACTTCTAGGTTAGGAGAAGAAAACATAACCTATATAACTTATAACCCACAATTTGTATAACTTCTTTATAAAGATGTGTGACATGTTTGCTGTATCACACTGACATGACAAGTAATTTTATAAGATTTCTTGTGACCTATCTTTTTATTGGATGATTTATTGGATGGATAAATATGTTTTGGATTGGGTTGACAGAAAGTAAATCATATACATATGATTTACTTTCTGTCAACCCAACCCAAAACATATTTATCTGAAAATCCCATTGTTTTCATTACAATTTGTCTCCAAGAAACCATGATTAGGCCTGCAGCTCTAAATTTAATGACCTTTTATGTCATGGATTACCTTTACTGAACTATATAAAAGGCTGTGTCCTACTCAACAGATTTTGATAAGTTCCTGGAAGCATATTTAAAATGAATCTTACATGCTTTTAATATATATGAATCATAGTTCTAAAAGGCTAAGAGATGATAATTAAATTTTAAAAAATATCAAGTATCAAAAGATTTGTTTGACATACTGTGTATAGCCATAAATCTTTTTGAAAAACCACTTTTTAGCTGTCTTTCAGGGCCCAAAAGGGAATACATGAGGAATAGGAACAAAATCTAAAAGAAATCAATGCTATGTGTTAGCTGTAAGGAGAAAACAGCAGCAACCTAAAAAGATTGTTTGTTTTCTCCTTGGAGTTATACATCACAGAAGGCAGAACAAATGGATTTGAGGTTCCTACATGCTTGTTAAAAATGACTGAATATATTTTAAGCTGCAACTATGTTGAGACACTTAGCAAAGAGCAAGTCTCACTGAATTCAACCAGTCTTCCTACCCAGTAGTCACACATATGGCTACACGCACAGTATTCAAGTGTGGTGAGTTCCAAGTAACAGCATCATACATATCACTCCTTATTCAGTAAACGTAAACATAAAAATATGTGGTTAGTCAATTTATGGCATCCACACTTCATTAAGTATGATGAAGAAGCAACTACATACATGTGGAATCCATGTGGGTGCAAAACCCTTGTGTGGTTGCCTGTCGCATGGTCATGGGCATGCACTTAAGCCCCTGAGCTGGGTTTAAGCCTTTCTTCCCTGCTCAAGGACCTTTAAAAGCACCCCCATAATAGGGAAGGCTCCACAAGGCACTGTGGCCCTGTTTCTCACCCCCCCGCCCCGTCCACAGTTACAGTCTTCATGCCACATTGCCAAAGTTGTGACAGAATACGAAAGAATGAAGCATAACAAGAAATTCAATAAATTGTTAGGTGGGAGGTTGGAGAAGCAGCAGGAACAAGACTAAATGGAGAAAAACAGAATGGCTTGATTTATACACTCAAGGAGGACCATAGGAAAATCTGTTCCCTCTTTCCTGGATAAGATCCTCACCCTGCCCTGTGCCCTGATTGGTCATTCATTCAGAAACCTGCACAAACTGCACAGGACTGTGGGACAGAGAAGGACTTAGGATGGTGGAAGGTAAAAAGGCAGCTCCCACTGCCTCATGCCTCCAGCTGAGTTTCTAAGTCCCCATCCAGTAAGTCAGGCGGTAATTATTTCCCAGAAAAATTCCTTAGCTCCAGTGCTTCACACTTGCAAGAGAATGTTCTCCTTCTCTCACCACCATAGCCCATCCACCAGCCAGGCAGCCAGTCAGTCAGCAAGCCAGTCATGCCACTCAAAAATTTGGTCTGGAGATTTCTCAGTCATCTGGAGCAGATGCTGGAGGCATGGAGGTCCTACACAAAGAGTCCTTCTCCTCCAAAATTTTCTGGCAAGTTCCACTGTCTGTGCAAGGATGCAACAGGATCCTGGTTCATGTGTTTTACAGCAGATCAACAAATATGTACAGGCAAGCCATAATCATGTCATCACATAAATGGAGGGAAGCCTTTTTCAAAAGAGAGTTAAATTAATAATAGCAGTGCAAGTTTGACATCTCTTCACTTTTTTTCTATGACAAGGGGAAAAAAAGCCTTCAACAATGGGCATAACTTGGGGTTCTGGTCAGTTCGTTGCCACACAGAAAGACAGGACCTGTTGAAGTTCTGTAGAACACAGAGCTATTAAAATCATAACATTTCTTTCAGGAAAAAGTTGGTAATCTTAGACAAAGAGCAGAAAGAACAGTAATAGCCTAAACCTATGGAAAGAATGCAGTTCTGCGTCTTGAAGAATTGTCATGATTGCTTTTCTTGTGGGAGTTATACAAGAAGAAATGGAGGGAAGGGAAAGCATAGTATTTTCTGTTTTCTGCAAATTCAGTAAGATGCAGGGTTTTTCCTACACCTCCACAGACTAGACTAATAATTTATAAAAACTAATGCAGAAATTCAATTTTAATTAAGGTTTTGTTAAACTAAATATGCATATATATTACACATCTTTTTTAAATGTTTGGCTTATTATTGTCATGCTTTCTTTTACCCTGTTGACTTTTACATATAGGTTTTAGTTAGTATGAATGAAGGATGCACCTCTACAGAGAGTGGTTAGCAATAGCAGAACTAGCCAAAGGTTTGGTGTTGCTCGATTGCAGACAGCTTTGTTTGCAAAACAAATCAGAAGAACAAGGCCAATTACACTGCAAAGTTAGGAGTGTGCTGGCAGAGCAATAAAAGTTAATCAGAATTAATGTTCACATATGTTCTCAGAGACATCCCATTGATCAATGAATAAGGCAGAACAAGAAGATATATAGAAGGCCAACTCCTTTTAGATGTGTGCATTAAAAAGTACATACTTGGGTTAAGTCACTGTCTCTTGGGTGCTTACTGGTCTTCCAGAGCAAACTATCTGAAACACAAAGCAGTTTAAACTGGGGATGGAGAGAAAATTGCAAACATTGCAATAGAGAAGCTTAGGATGTGATGATCTTCTAAATACAATCCTCAAACTTAACTTTGCTTTCCACATATCTTTCAGACAGTGGGCCAACCTAGTTGTAGAAGATGAATAAGTCTGATTTTTTTTAATTAAAAAGAAAAATATATTGGGCACTGATTAAAATTAGGACAAAGGAGAGGTTAAAATGTGCCTGTGTATTCATATGTTCTTTCCTATTTTAGACAGAGCTGTTTAAGGGGGCATTTTAGCTGGAAAACATATAGCATAGTGTGTGCCAAAAAAAAGGGAGGCCTCCATGCCACAGTTCCAATCTGAACCTCCCTCTGCCTGTGCCTATTGCTATTTTTTGTTGTTATTATATGCCTGCAAGTCAACTCCAATGTACAGTGACCCAATTGTGGGGTTTTCTTATCAAGATTTCTTGTGAGCAGGTTTACCATTGCTTTCTTTTAAGGCTGTGAGAGAGTGACTTGTCCAGGGTTGCCCCCTGGGTTTCCATGGAAGAGCGGAGATTTGAACCGTGCTCTTCCAGATTCCTAGTCCAACACTAGTCCTAATGTATCACAGTGGGTCTTACATTGCTATTACATAATAGAGTTCCACAAAAAGGATCTGCCACGTTTCATTGGATTAGGCCTTATTTATGCAACCATAGATCCTTGAGAGATCTCTCATATAAACATAGTTAAATCCAATAAATTTAATATACTGTAGTTTATGTATCCCCTTGTAGACTTTCACTTATCTATCCTATCTTTAAATCCCAGATCTTTTTCTTCCTTTTCATGATGTAGTCATCATAACAGAATAGGTAGCAAATAGTTAGAAGAGGCAATGCTAAATCTCACTTTCCAGTGGACGACCAGGAATTATTTTGCAAGTATTGACAAAAATATTTAGCCTAAATCCAATTGCTAGTCAAATTAAATCAACAGAATTTACCTAAGTGTTGATTTACAGCATAAATCATTCATAAATCAGACTTCCCTAGCACAATTTAGGCTACTGTACCAGACCTAAAATTCCTTAAGACTTACTATTGAGTAAAAATAATAATAATTAGGAATACCTAAAAAGCCGTGTGGATTTTTAAAATATTTTTTCAAATTTCTTCATTGGATTCAGACTCTGAAGGGCCAAGTTTAAAACTAGTACCAAAATATTAATTTTTCAGATGGCCTTAGTTGCCAAAGTTTGTTGAATTATCTCTGTGAATCTAATCAGAGAATTCCATTAAATGTAGATTTCTAGTGATATGTTATTACCACATGTGTATCTACTAATAATTATACAGCTACATCTAGATGTATAACCTGAGGCTCATTGCCTGCTGAAAGTGAGGTGAACATCAGACTTGGATTTATTAGTTCATGAGTGATAACAGATATGAGTATGATTCTTGCCCATTTAGACTCCAATCATCTGTTCATAAATGAACCGCAAATGAAACAGTGCACTCTCTATTAACATTTTTATTTTATTTATATACATATTGTCACTGTTTACTTTTCGTTTCATAGAATCATAGAGTTGGAAGAGACCCCAGGGGCCATCCAGTCCCCCTGCTATGCAGGAACATCCATCAAAGCATTCCCAACAGATGGCCATCCAGTCTCTGCTTAAAACCTCCAAAGAAGAAGACTCAACCACACTCCGAGGCAGCATATTCCACTGCCAGACAGCTCTGACCGTCAGGAAGTTCTTCCTGAGGTTCAGGTGGAATCTCCTTTCCTGCAGCTTGAATCCACTGCTCCTTGTCTTAGTCTCTGGAGTGGCAGACAACAAGCCCGTTGCCTCCTCAACATGACATCCCTTCAAATATTTAAACATGGGTATCATGTCCCCTCTTAACCTTCTCTTCTGCAGACTAAACATACCCAACTCCCTAAGGTGTTCTTCATAAGGCATGGCTTCCAGACCCTTCACCATTTTGGTCGCCCTCCTCTTTCCCACACCAAGTTTAAAATGTATGGATCTGTCTCTCTACATTATCATAGTCTGTTTTTAAAGGCAATAATGCTAGCAGAAGGCAGTAGGAGAAAAGGAAGACTACACTGTGGGTGGATTATTTCAGTCAAGAGAGCCCCAGCCCTAAGTTTGTAGCCCTTTCCACACACAACCCCCAACCCTCAATGGCCACCGATCATGACAAGATTGTGGTGATGGTTCTGCATGATGTCATCATGATCCTGTTGCGATCCTGTGGCCACCCATCACAATTATGAATTAAATCATTGGCAGGTTTCTCCCATCAATGACTCATGATTGAGCAGTCTTCCCACCTTCCTTCTGCACTTACCTGTTGTGCAGGAGAGGAGGAAGTGCAATGGCTGCACTTTCTCCCCCAGCACAGCCTGGGAAAGAGCTGTGCTGTGCTGTGGAAGGGAGGGGCAAAGCCATCGTTCTTCCTCCTGTCCAGCAGGCTGCTGGGGCAGAGGGGAGCGCTTCTGTAATGCTCCCTCCTGGGAGAGGCTTTCCTTGGATCCCAACGGAATGATCTCGGAAGGGAAGGTGCAGAGGGCCTGCAAGATCTGAGCAGGTCTGTTGATGGCCAGGATCATGGAGGTTTGTCATTTGTATGCTTCCCATAAGTCAGAGTAAACTTGATAGCAAATAACAATCAAACATCAGTTATCAATACACACAGAACACTAAACTGCAGCTAAGCTGAATACTGAAAAGAAAGGCGGGGGAAGAAAGGAAGGTTTTATCTTACAGAGTAGTTTTATTTAATTTATGTTTGTTTTAATTAACCCAGGTAAACAAATCATATTACTTTATTCAGGATCTATTCTAGCTGGAGGAGATACACAGGGAAGAGTTACCAATTATGAAGAGTCTAATACCGTGCATTACCTTGGATCAAATCATATTGAACTTAGTGGGCTTATTAAATAGATATGCTTATAATTGTATGATAACTTATGAAGAGTTCTTCATGTTCAAAAGGCTGCCTATCAAAAAATAAACAGAAGTGACAGTATAAAGGACATATATAAAAAGTTACCATGATAAGTATTCAGAGACAATAATCTGCTGTACTCCTTTGAATAATATAAAATAGATATGACTTTTTTTTAAAAAAAATCTTTTTATTATTAGCAATATAGAAACATACAGTGGATAAACAAGAAAAGAAAAGGAAAAGAATGATAATCTTGACAAAACTTTTGAACAAACACAACAAAAACAGGAAGACAGCAAGAGTAAGCAACAAATACAACATATGTTGCAATACAATAAA
Source organism: Iguana delicatissima (assembly GCA_948472985.1). Classification (NCBI taxonomy): domain Eukaryota; kingdom Metazoa; phylum Chordata; class Lepidosauria; order Squamata; family Iguanidae; genus Iguana; species Iguana delicatissima. The sequence goes on from CAOKZL010001807.1 coordinate 249,664, forward strand.
CTGAATACATTAATATATAAAGAAAAAGAACTTCCTCCCTTAATGAGGTGACAGCCTTATCAATTATCACACAAATAACAGAGTCCCTCCATAATTTTTGAAAAGCAGCAAAATACTGGCATGAATAAGATTTAGAAATTTATGGATTTTATATCTTTTTTTATATATATAAAATTTATATTTTTTAAATTATATATAAAATTTACACCAAATTTAAAATTGAGAGAAATTTTTTATAAAACGCTTTACAGATGGTATATGGCACCTGAGAGATTGCAAAAAATAACTAAAAAGGGAAATGTAAGAAGTTGGAAATGTGATGAAAAGGTGGGGTCCTTTTTTCATATGTGGTGGACCTGTAAGATAGAAAGGAAATTTTGGAAAGAAATTCATGATGAAATTCAAATAATTTATAGTTTTAATTTTGAAATGAAGCCAGAGTTTTATTTGTTAAATATGTTAGGGCAACAAAGAGAACTGAGATGTCATCAGAAGATATTGTTATATACGATAACTGCTGCAAGATTGACATATGTGCAATATTGGAAAAAAAGGGAATATGTAGATATAAAAGAATGGAAACTTAAGGTTCCTTAAGGTCCTGGATATGGTGGAAACAGAAAAGTTAACATTTTCATTGAGAAATAAACCTATCCAGAACTTTGAAAGGGAATGGGGAGAAGTTTTGAACTGGATAAAGAAATAATAAACAATGTATAAGATATGTATCAAGCAGCAATGTAGCAAAGTAAGAGCAGCAATGTAAGACCATTGTAGAGTTAAAAATATATCTGCATTAAGATAAACAAGCAGATTCAACTGGAAAAAAGAAGGAAGTGGGGAAGAGGGGCTTATTTTTTTATTTTTTACTGTAAAATTTAATATATATATATATATATATTAAAAAAGAACTTTATGGATTTATCTGAGTTGCTTGCATCTGAACAGCAAGAACAGTCAAATGCAATGGACACAAGATCTCCTTTCAGAGTATCATTAAAATCTGCATCAAACTGGAACAAAATGGTGAAATAGATTACAGTGGAACTTTGCAGCAGGAGCTAAGAAAGCATAATTTGATGTGCACAGTGATTTCCTGCTGAAGGAGAAGAAATGAACTTACCTGTTTCAGTTCTGTCTCCAGAATATTAAAGTACTGTGACTAATGGAGAGTGAGAAAATAGGTAATGTAGCCTGATCTCAAAGACCAGCTATTCTGGAAGACAAATACAGCAGATTACTGCCCAATCACTTTACAAAGGCATTGCTGGGACCCATTTCAAGTACTATTACCTGTGGTTCATTGGTACAGAAACTGAGGAGCAAGTTTTATATTTATTATCCAAGGACAGACTATGCAAGTTTGGATGCAGGTTGTTTCAAAATGTAGAGCAGTGAGAGAACAACACAGTGCAACACAAAGGACATGTTCTAGCCCCAATTAAGCACTTTTAACCAAAGTTAAATGCTCTCTGATTTTAGTGAGAAAGTTGTTCATGTGCTTAAATCTGTACAAAATCAATGGGAATTTAAAATACTTAAGTCTGGCTGAAACATATTCCAACATCTGTAAAGAAAGTAGATATGGCTATATATAATTAGTGATTATTTAATTAACATGTAGCCCTATTACATCTCTGGAGAAGGCAGAAATCTGCCTCCTCCAACTGTTTTCAAATCTGCTCGGAAAATTAACAGCACAGATGACTATGTCAAGAGAATGCTACCAGTTCATCGATTTCTTGAACAAAAATAAAATAGTATTATGTCACACAAGCTAATATTATTTAGTTCCAGCAGCCCACTGAACAGTACAAAAGGCATTCTGAGTTTGATTTATAAATTGTTGATTTATGAGCCCATAATAAATTTCTCCAAGAGAGGCAGTTAAACTTGGCTTAGACTCAAAATGTATCTTTTGGAAGAGTGTCTTCCTCGATTTTGCTAGTGCCCCTCTTGCTTGCAGTCGTTTGTTTATTGTCCATCTCACACCATTACACAGCATCCTTAGGGCATCAGGAGTCATAGTAGCAGCAGAGCTCAAGGAGCCTCAATGGGGAGTCTAGGCTAGGAAAGCCCCACTGTGTGGGCCTAGTTTCACTTGCACTTTTCTCAGTCAACAGTGGCTTACCTAGTATATTTGACATCCGATGTGGATCATTTTTTAAATACCCACCTCCTTTCTACAACAAAACTATTTTCTATGGTTATCATAAAATGATATGAATAATAATAACACCCAGAAAAGAAATGCTCACAATGAAAAATTTATTTTATTTTACTTAGTATATACAATCATGCCAGTATAAACAGACGAACTGTAAACTTCCCTTTGAGCTTTCTTCCTTGCCTTTCTTCAATAGCCATTCCAAATCTTTGCTATTTTTTTCTAGTAGTATGGTGTCATCTGTACATCTATGTTCCTTCCTCTAATTTTTACATCTCCTTCCTCCAAATCTAATCCAGCTTTTGGAATTGTATGTCTAAAATGTATCTTTGCCTGACACCTTTGCCAATGGCAAACTCTTTTCTTTCTGTATATTCTGACTTGACCATGGGCTCTTGTCCTGAGTATAAACTGTGCACAAAGGCAATAAAAAAATGTTATGATACACCCATTTCTTTAAAAGTAATCCATAGTTCTTCATGAGCTACACAATCAAGACTTTCAGCACACACTGATTTTCTTATGAAATTCTGAGATATGCTCCATTATTCAATGTATATTTGCAACATGATTCCTAATGCCTCTTCCTTTTCTGAAGCCAGCTTGGACATCTGCCATTTCTCACTCCATACATAGTCAAAATCTTTTTCTTTTTTTTTTTTGAAGCATTATTTTGCTTGCATTGGAGATTAATGCAACACACTGATGATTACTACAATCTGTGGTGTCCCTTTTCTTGGGGAATGGGATGTATATGGAGCATTTCCAATCTTAGGGCCATTGTTCTGTTTTCCTTTTTTTGTGGGGGGGGGAGGGGAGACAGATTTTAGTCTGAGTGGTTTCTGTCTCTGTTGATTGAAACAACTGTCTTGAGATGCTACCTGAAAGAGAATGAGTTAATGAGATCCTATGACCAAAATCCTGATTCTGGTGGTCTGAAAGAGTGATTTCAGCTTAAAGAAAGCAAGGCCTAATGTAAATGGTGATTTCAGCAAGACAGAAGCTAAGCAAAACCATGTATTTCAGCAAGAGGCTTCTAGAAGAGGAGGAAGGCAGCTCAAATTGGTTCAAATAAACCCCACCCTCAGAATCACTCCCTGTGCATTTGGAATCCTTTTAAAAAGATCTCATGACTGAGAATAATCATGACATCAGAAACAAACTCCTTTAAGAAGCAAGGAGCAACAAGCTCCTTTAAAACAAAGGAGCTTCTTGCAAACAAAGGATGTGTGGCCAGACTTTCTGAGACACATTAGCCAGCACTTGTATTTTAAAAAGGTAGTACAGTAGTGGTTCTTGTAGTGGTTCTCATGTCAGTCTTTGGAATATCTTAATTTGAGTGCTGATAAAAGAAATCTATATATGTGTGTTTATTACACATTTTGTTAAGAAATTATGGCAGTCTGTAAATGTTCTTTTGTTCTTTTGGATTCTTTATTTTTTTTTCAACAAAAAAAGCAAGAGGTAGTAACATCACAGATAAGCATCTACTTAAGAAAGACATTGTTGTTGTGTTCCTTCATTTCCAACTTATGGTGACCCTAAGGCAAACCTATCATAGGGTTTTCTGGGTGCTGAGAGTGTGTGATGCACCCAAGGTCATCCAGTGGGTTTCCATGGCTGAGCAGGGAACTGAACCCTGATCTCCAGGGTTGTAACCCAATGCTCAAACCACTACAACATGCTGACTCTCTAGGAAAGACATCACAGAAACTTAAGGTGATCACTTGCCCTGAAGATAGCATTTGCTATCAGTGGCATTTCCTGTCTGTAATGTATGTTCAACTGCTGCAGGGCCACATGCTGGGAGAGATAGAACATTGTCTGGGATGTGTTCAGTATTTTGACAGCACAGTATAATCAGGAAACTTAGTGAACCTGATGATGGTAGATAATGGAGTTCAGCATAGGTGCTAGTCCTGGGAATGGACTGGAGAGGCTTTCCAGCTAATCCTTCCTGTCCTCAACCAGACAGTCAAAGAAGTTCTGTTTTAGAATGTATACATGTACATCTTGAATACAGTATTCGCTGTCTCTTAATGTAAACTACTTCTAGAGCACAAACTACAATGGTATTTAACTACCATGGCCATTTCCACACTATAATATTATAGTACTATTATTTCAAATTCAACATCCTGTGGAATTCTGGGATTTGTAGTTTACTGAGGCTAAAGAGCTCTCTGGCTGAGAATTCTAAAGGCCCCTCCCTAAAGAGCAAACCCCAGGATTCTGTAGGATGTTAAAGTGGAATAATAGCACTAAAACAGTGTAGTGCGGAAATGATTTACTTTTTGATGATGATTTACTTTTTAAAAACAACTTTCCCAACTCTGGTAGGAACTTGTGCATCCCGGTTTCTCACATATTTCCACACAGGTTAGGTTTCCTGTTCAGATATCTCACACTAACTCTCAGACCAATTGAAATTTGATGTAAGAAATTCCTTGCTATTAAATGCTGCATGACTGCAGGCAATAGTTTTAATTAGAAAATAATTACACTTAAATACAGTTTGTGGAACTGCACTATTTGTATAATTTGGGAGACATAAACCAAGCAAATATACACAAGAACATTTAAAGCAGTTGAAAAGAAATTACAAAAGCAAACGCACCTTTCATATTGTTATGAAACAGAACCATTGAACTAGAACCAATGTTTTTGGATCAACAGCCAGGAGCATCATGTCTAATTCAGCTCCAGCAGGATGTTTTGCTCCTTTAAAATGTCATAATCTAGCAAATAAACTCTCATAGGCTGTTCCAGATTTAAGCAGAGCCTTCCAGTGTTTTTCAGTATTTGGTACAAACGTCCTACAAGCTGTACAGAACACAGAACTGACTGTTACAATAGCCTTTATTGTTAAAAAATGAATTTATTTATTCATCATTTACACTAATATCCTTCCTTTTCTTCAGTTAACTCAAGGTGGCATGCATGGCTGTTCTTTTCCTCACTTTATCTTCACAAAAGCCCCTGGAGTTAGGCTTAGATGAGAGACTGTGGCCATTTCTGCACTACACTGTTATAGTGGTATTATTCCACTTTCAACATCCTGTGGAATTCTGGGGTTTGTAGTTTCCTGAGGCCAAAGAACTCTGACTGAGAATTCTAAATGCCCCTCCCTAAACTGCAAAGCCCAGGATTCCACAGGACGTTGAAAGTAGAATAATAGCACTGTAACAGTGTAGTGTGGAATTGGCCTGTGACTGCCACCAGGTCACCCAGTGTTATATATCTGACCCTGGATGTTGCAGAAACCAAGTATTCAACATTTCCCCCACACAAGAGATGTCAGCTAGCACATCAGCATGTGGGCTTTATGCGGTAGTGAGTGAAAACTGACGAAGGCTAACTCTGAATGTGTGTATATCTCTTCAAGTCATCTGAATCTAAGTTTGGATTATTTTTTTTTTAAATCACAGCTCCCAGAATCTATCAGCCAGCGTGCTCAACAGCAATTTTGGCTGAGGAATTCTGTAAGTTGTAGTCCAAAAAAGTAACTTTTCTAAGCTATAAGCAGAACACCTATAGGTCTTCTGTGTGGTCAGGAGGCTAAGCTCTGAAGAATGCTTATATTACCCCAGAGGCATGGTGTTATATAATTATTTCCCTCTTATCCCTTCTGTCTTTCTGTTTATTTTACCATTTTCATTATTGTTATCACCACTGTCACTCCTCTTCTGGCAACATCAATTCCTTTATTTAAATAGCATTTAAATGCATGACACATTCAAGCAAGCAAAGATCTTTTTGTTTAGGCAGACCTTTGGTCTTACATCATGTGGTAGAAGGGTCTTTTAACATAGTGTGCTACCCTTATTATTAAGCTTTAAACTATTTTAACTTTGCCCTTTTGACAGAATTGTCTACCTGTTTCCAACTTTTGTATAATAACATTCATAACTGTACGTTGCTTTAATTCATTTAATTCAACAAGTCACACAAGTCATACCTTGTGGATTTGGAAAAAGATAATGAAACAAAATGTTCCAGTCTTAAAAACTACTTACCTACAAGTGGAACTATAATATGGATAAAAATACAGGAACAATACCCTGACCAGCCTGTAATGCAGAAACATCACCAATATGTTTATTTTTTTCCCCTATGAGACATACAACCCTTTTTTGAAAATTTTTATCCCTTCATATAATCAACTGGGGGGGGGTTAGACTTACAAGCATTATTTCTTCCTCTGGGCATCCTTACTGGTACTTTTTATGGGAAAAATACATACTGCTTTTTGTAAAACTAACTCCGAACCGTAAAACCAGCCTTTTCAGAGTCAAGAGATGTGCTCTAAAATCAACCTTAACATATTGTTTTCGTGTATTGGGGCAGCCTTCCACAACCAGGTAGTCTCTGAATGCTTCAGACTACAACTCCCAACATTCCTTACCATTGGCTATGGTGGCTGGGCTGGTAGAAAGTGGACTCCAAAACATCTGAAGGACTCCAGATTAGGAAAGACTGGATTAGGGAAATCTGTGTCATTTGCACTGCAGTAATGACAAAAGCTGATAACTATAAATCTTTTACTGCTGTATAGTTGCATTAATATTACTCTAATGAAAGAGATTTTAAGGCACTCCAACAGTAATTTCACCTCTCCCAGAGTATCTATTTGCATTTATGGTCCTTTCAGATGACCTTTCTAATAAATGTCCCAGTGCTGCCAAATTAGAAATGACTATAAAATTTTGATGTAAGAAAAGGCAAAGTGCATTCAGAGCTAGAAAAAAGATTTTTAAAATCCTTACAAGACCAGACATATCCACAACTATGAAAATATCCAAGTGTTCTAGTTTTATATCCCACTGATTTCAGGGTTATGTTTTCAGATACTCAAGTGGTCTGGTATCTCATGCCTTTCCATGACTCCTTTATAACATTCCCTGAAAACCAAATATTTCAAGGTAGAAGTAAGACAGTTCCATATAATTGGATAACCATCTCTTGTCCTCTAAACTAGAATGCAAAGGGCAACCAATGAAATTGATTGGCATTAAATTCTGCATGTCATACAAGGCAGGATAAATTTATGAAATTTGTTTCCAGAAAAATATGGTGAAGGAGTCTGTTTGTTTGATCATTCCTGCCTTCAAGTCACCTGTCAACTTATGGCAACCCAATGAATTTCATAGGATTTTCTTAGGCAAGGAATATTCAGAGGCAATTTGTTACTGCCTTCCTTTGAAACATAGTTTACAGCAGTGGTTCTCACACTTTGGCCCTCCAGGTATTTTGTACTTCAACTGCCAGCATTTCTGACCATCAAATGCTGTCTGGGACATCTGGGAGCCTAGCTCCAAAATATCTGGAGGACAAAAAAGTTGAGAAACACTGGCCTACTGCACCTTGTACTTATGTTATGAGAAAAATAACCTTTCTTTTAGTTTCATCAATGGACTTTTTTGGAGTACAGAATTATAACACTATGGCCATTTCCACACTACACTCTTATAGTGCGATTATTCCACTTTCAACATCCTATGGAATCCTGGGGTTTACAGTTTAGGGAGGGGCCAAGTGGTCTCTCCCTAAACTGTAAATCCCAGGATTCCATAGGATGTTGAAAGTGGAATAATTGCACTGTACGAGTGTTGTGCGGAAATAGCCTCTGATTCTACTTTAACTGTAACAATCCAACTCTTTGGAATTCTGGGATTTACACTGTGTGCACATACACGGATGTGCATGCCCAAGCTGCCTGTTGAATTTCATGAATTTCATAGAGTTTTCCTAGCCAAGGTATACTCAGACGTGGTTTTCCAGTTCCTGAAATATACCTTACAATCACCTTGTGTTCCCATCCAAATATAAACCAAGGCTGACCCTGATTAGCTTCCAACATCAGACAGGATCTGGTATCTTTAGGGTCTTTAGACCCTCTGACTCTGAACAGTGGCAGCAATCTTAGAACAACAGTTTCCACATGGCAACAGAATATTTTTCAGCTGTTACGTTTATGAGAATTCTTTCAGATAGCTATAGCTGTTAATGGATGGATGACAAATTGGATTCACGATATGAAGAAGAGTCTGCTGTTTTGCCTCTTCAAAACGTCGTAATCTAGCAAATAACCTCCCTTTGGCTGTCATCGATGTTAAGCATAGCCCCAAACCTGTCTGAAAGTCAATCTCAGCTTGGCTGGAGGCCAAAGATAAATTTCCTTTCTTTGACCAGCTATGTGTATTCTGCAGCTTGCATGCCTTTGCTGGAATAATTGCCACTCTTCCTTTTCCAGATGTCCAGTCCTTCTTGACCCTGTTTTCCAGCCTAATCCCTAACAAACAACAGACTTGACTACTCTGACCCATATCCTGCATTCAGACCCAGGCCTAGGCATAATCCCACCAGGTTTTGCTGTCTCCCTTTCTGCCTTTTACAGTCTGTAATCTGAAATGTGTAAACTGATCAAGGAAGTGTGCTGGGCTCAGAGGGGAGCTAATAGATGTTTCAGTTCTACCCCAAACCTGTCCCAAAGCTCTATAAAACCTCTACTGTAAAAGCAGTGCTGTTCAATTAACGGAATTCAGCACTTGTCAGGAGAATGCATCGTGTTGGGAAGATTCAGCAGTTGTCATGAAAATGCATCTGAAAGCAATGGCTTTTCTATGATATGTATCCCTTGAAGATAGAGTCTACCACTGCTGGAATAGAGTAGGTTTCTCCCCTCCCTACCTCAGCTGAAGCTCAGTTTTCATAAAATACTACTGTCTTTTTTCTCCAAGACATTCTTAATTGCATTTCTGTGGCATTTTTTTTAAAACCTTTGATCTTTATGATTTGATCTCTCCACTTGGAAGAGTGTGGAAATGGCCTTTGTTATAATAACAGTTATCCAATCTTTTATTGGTTTATATTTTATCAGCGGAGGGTTTAGAAAGCTCTGCAGAATGTTTCCACAGAACAGATACAAACAACAAATAGGGATGCCAAAATTATCTCTGGCATATTGGACACTAAAGAAAGCAGTCACTCTAAAGTTAAAGAAATTAGCATAAAAGTAAGTTCAGAGCTTGATTCCATATATGTGAAAAGGTGAAGGAGGAAAAAAGCAAATAAAGACCACTACTGTTATAGATATGAGATATTAACAGTCTCACCCCTCACAAACTTTCCCTGTGCACATATTAAAATTGCTTTGCTCTAATTTGCAGCTATTTTTCTCTTTCTCTCTTTCTTCCATGAGACTGTGCATTTGATTATGAACAAGTAATAAGGAAGTAAACACATCTTCATATGTTTTACAAAGAGATCCTGTAGAGGGATGGTTCTAATTCATCTGCTGCCTTGCTGATTGGTTACTCAGTTTCAGAGAGCTAGTATTAGCTCTGACATTTAACAGCAAGAATATCATGGTATAGCAGTGTATCTAGGGTTGAATAAAGATTCTTTTTTGCACTAACTGCATTTGTATACAAAGTTACTCATTTCATGACTTTAGTTTTGTTTAAATGGAGCACCTGCCTGAGCTAAATTGGAATATAAGGAGGATGCCGTGCTTTTGGAAAGCATCCCATATTCTTCAAATCTCAGCACATGGGAATTTCTTCAGTTTGGTATAGATACAGGCTAAGCCTTTTTCTCCTTTAAAATTGGACATGCATGCAATTGTACACACACAGACACCACATTGGCAAAGGCCATTTCTGCACCTTACCCTTTTCTGACATCGCAGTGCCATTGCTGGGATGGGAGCATGTCCCCAACACTCCCCTCTGCACCCAACCAGCTGCCTGCAGAGGGGAGTGCAAGCAACATGTGCCTTCTGTTACTGTAGTTTCTAGCCCAGGCCTGTGGTATATTAGATATCATTTGATATCAATAATTTGGCCTTCACTACCTATTCCTCTCCATGTGCTTGCGAGGCCCCCGGACAAGCATGCATGCGGGGCACGGCCGAAAATAGCTGAACTATTCAAAACAACTCCAGGCTGGCCAGTATTTGCCGGACTGCAGCTTCAGGAGATCTCAAAGCAAGTACCTTCTTAAGATCACATTATGTATGCACACTGTTTACAATAGATCCCCTGCCCTGAGCAGGCAGCTTGACGAGCCAAATACTCAACTGTCAAGCACTCTGCATTTGCATACCGGCCACTCTATTGACAACGCTGTCATAATTCAGTCATGCAAAGTACTGACCTTTCAGAGGTTTTGTCTCCAGCCCAAAACCCATTGTTTTCCCCAGGAACAGACTAGCCTACAGGCACATTTTCCCCTATAAGATCTCCTGATTTTGAGCACTTCCTCAGATCGCTCTGACTTTCATCCCGCCTTACTGTCGCTCCGTTCGATGAGCCTTCCCCTCAGCTCCATGTGCTGAGAATCTCCACTCTTACGGACTTTTCTTCGGACTTTCCAGGCTTCAGGACAGGTGTAGTATTTCCCATGCAAAACCTCCTCTTAAAACCCTCTATCCAACTCCTAACTTTCTTTCAACAGGTCTGTGTGAGTGTGCTGCATACATACGTTTTGACTGTGTTTATCAAAAATAAAGGAAAACAATTTTAATTTACTTCTGTTTGCTCATTGACTCGGCCTGACCCCGTAGACATTGTGTTCAAGATCTCGCTAGGTTGCCCTGCCTCTTGTATTGCTTAGCTTGTGCTCTGCTAATTCCCATTCCGCATTGTGTGCACATTGAGGTGTCCCTCCCAGGACCCCAGAAATCAGGATAACACTTCCTTCCTCAGTGCAGCTGGCTTCTTTCCAGCGCTGCACTGGGGAAGGAAGGAAGCACCTACATCACGCTTCCACCCATTCCAGATGGCCACCGGTGACAGGAGCATTGTGCAATTGTGTGCTGTAATGGATTTTTTTCCATTAATGGAACATCCCATGGTCATGACAGATGAGGATGCTTTAGCAGTGGGGCTGTGATGAAGTTGTGTGAAAGCATGACTTGCAGACTGCCAGCAATGTGCCCCCATTACAGGACAGCAACATTATACAGAAATGGCCTAAGAGTTTCCCTGGCACAAGATAGACAACCTGCATGGCACATTCAGGATTTGGGAGATACAAAACCAAGTTTTGGTATTAAATGCAGAATGAAAGACAGGGGAATGAATTTTGCGTCTCTAGTTATGTACTAACAGCAGTGGTTGAGACTGGCTTATATAATCCCATGATCACCTTGAATGTGCTTTCAATGATCACGCAATATTGGCTGCAGTTGCTGTTTCCACATATATGGAAACTTTGGAGATGATGGATTTTAATGCTGCAGGATATAACATTTAATATCAGTTTGTAATAAACTCTTGGATTGTTAAACTACCAGTCTAGAAAGGTTTGTAAAGCTCTCTTCTGAGCTACGTAGAGTTATTCCACAGCTACAATAATTTTCTGAGCAGCTTTTGTCAATCTGTTTTCCACACATAGCCTATTGTAACACCTTAAAAGCAAATGAATTTGAAGTCAACACATATCCATGAAACCTTACTCCATAATAAATCTTCTGCGCTTAAACATGCCACAGACACCTCATTTTCAGAGCTCGGTACACTCAAGCTCTGCCCATGTTTTGTGTAGTGGCAATGATGAAGGAAAATCTAACTGTAGATATCTGGATGGTTTTTCCCCCATCAGCTGATGACACTGTAAATGACTGTCATTTACTGTTTTGTAACCAACTGTGGTTACCCCAGAGAAACCCCAGAGAAAGCTTCCAATTAAATCTTTTTGGTAGGTCTTCTCCTAGCTTCATGATTTTTTTTTTTTTTTTGCTGGACCTGAAAAATGCAGCAGAGACACCAAATACAGAAAAGTGGCACTGTGATACTTTTACACATTCTTCCAGAAAGCAAGCAATCAAATGTTAAGTCTTGGAAGATGGGGAGCATTAGAAGTACATTTCAGGTCTGATCTAACATAATGTTAAATTAGTGTAAGAGCAGTGAAGCAGGATAATGTTTTCAGAGGCCATTAATGCATTTCCTGAAGCTGACAAGGGCACCCTAAGGAGCAATATGTGGAAATGCCTTCTCCAGCTTCCCTCAAGGGTCGTCTGTGCTTCAGCTGCCACTCTGAAAGTAAACAAGATTGCGTTTAGGTTCCTCTTTGTAGCTAAGTGCCTCCCATTGGATATATGACCCAGATCAAAAGAACTTCAGATTACAGCTCTTTTCCCAGTGCAAATCAAACTTCTTGAGGATTATGTGATTTCACTGAAGGTATTTATGCTGAAGGACAGCTCATTAATGCTTCAAATATGTAAACAGAAAACCAGCAAGGTACAAGGGTTAGAGTACTGAACCAGGAGTACTTAAAATAAATGCAACATGAAAGCCAGCAAGGTTGTAGTGGTTAGACTGTCAAATTAGGAGTGTGGGAGGCCTGTGTTTAAAGCCCTATTAGGCCATGAAACTAATTTGATGACCTTGAGCAAATCATAACCCTTTGAATGTTGTAGCAATGTACAGCAGCAATGGGAAAACTGCCAACCTCCACTTGGTGCTAGACTACAATTCCAAGCATCCCTGACAAATAGATCCAAGACTTAGGTGAGTCTGACAAAATTTGGAGGACTAGAATTTTCCTACCTGCCATATTGGGGCTAAGAAGCACCATGTACACTACCCTAAGCATCTTGATGGAAAGACAGTATATAAATAAATACAATCAGAGATTCTCTTTCATCAGACATCTCCCAAATCCACTCTTCCATACCCATTTTGGGAATGAGGCAGCTGTGTGAGCTGAAGGAGTTTTGAGATGCTGGAGAACAGGCTGCTGAATGATGATGAGTCCAGCTGCATCCCTGTCTGCAAGAGGTGCAACGTGACCCTTGTGGGGTTCTGTCATAAATGCTTTTTTCACCAGACAGCTGGGCTGTTTTCTTAGGCTTTGGCATGGAATTGAAAGGCCAGCTAATCAGAGGCAGCCTGCTTGACTGGCAGTGGGTGCAAGTGAAGACCTCACTCAGATCCACTCCTGGGCTTTATAAGCAGCTCTCCCACCACATCAATAGCAAGTCAGCCTAGATCATCATCCTTACCTACCCTACCTTTGTATAGAGTAGGACTTTCCAAATGGTGTGTGGAGGCATGTAAATGTGTCGCCTGAAGGGTGCAGGTGTGTCACTTCCCTGGACTGAGAACGAGCCCCTCACCTGAGCATTGGAAATCTATGTTATATGTTATAAATAAATCATATATTTTTAAAAATATAAATGAAAGGTTTTCATGAGATATGTTGTCCCCCTCCACACATTTCGTTATTACAATTTATGTATGTACCCAGATCTCTTATAAATGGTTAGTTCAACCTCCGTTTGCTAGTAAAACTGAATTACTGTGTCATGAAATGATGCATATCTATAAAGCGTGTCACTAACATTAAAAATTTGGAAAGCTCTGGTATAGAGGATTGTTTCACTGCTAATATTGATTCTCATAACCCAGGCTGATTTTGATATGAGAAGCTGGATCCCGTCTGGGAGTAGCTAGAGCCTGTAAAGTCAAGTAGGGATGCGCGGGGGGGGAGTGATGGTAGCAGTTTGCCCTGGGTGGCAATGTTTTTGGGGCAGTCTGGCCCATAGCCACGCCCCTGTGTGCCCTGACCATGCCCCCACACACAGTGGCCGCACCCCCCACATCATAGCCCTGCCCCTCTCCACACACTCTGAGCTCCACCACTGAGCCGGTATGCCTGTTGTACCTGGTATGGGGGTCCCCTTAAAGGACTTTGGGGGTATAGGCAACCAGATCATGGCAGCTCAGGAGCTGATGTTCTTCCTCACACCCAAGTGGCAAAGGAACTAGACAGCAGTTTCTGCCTGCGTGAATTTCTGCATCTGTCCCTGCAGCAGTTTCCATCAGGCAGCAAGTAGGCTGACTGATGAATAGATTGCCATTGGCTGGCAGGCAGGCTGGCCAATGCTTGGATCCAGACCCATGCTGTGGACCAAGCCTATTCGTCTGTAACCAATAAAGTTGTGTTCTTTTCCATTCTAACAAAATGTGGCCTGTGTTTGATAAAAAGGGAACACTCACTGCTAGGTCTGCAGTTGGGATCTTCTTCCATTCTACGTCCATATAGCTACAAGTATCCACTATTTCTCAGCACTTCAGAATGACTTTAGCAACCTCCTGGGAGAGAAAATAAAGTGCACAATTTGCTGTAGACACACTGACCAGAGGCAGTTTTCTTATTATTAGTGGTAGTACAGCAAGTAGATACTTTACGATTACAGAAAGAAACCCCAGAGGCTTACTGTTAAAAGATAAGACACATATGAATGGAGAATGGCAGGTACTGGAAATTAAAGTTCAGCAAGAGAAAGTCTGTACATGAGAAAAATTAATCCAAAAAGAGCACTAGAAGAAGCAGCAGGAGAAGGAGAAAGAGAAGGACAAAGGTGAGTATGAAAAAGTCATCTGAATGCAAAATAAGTAGTCAAAAATATGGCAACATTGCCCGCAGAGATGCCTCACATGCCATATGCAGACCAAAATGGCTACATTGTCAAAGCAACAGTGGGCAAACTTATGCCAGTGCAGAACCCAAAAAGTGCAAGCTGGGTCACGCAGTTTGTTGTTAGAGTTCTTCGAGTAGGGCTATCCTTAGCTAGTCAAGAAGTCCTGATTCAAATACTGGGGTAATGATGTCTATAAGCTCATGTCAGAACAATTTCTATGGAGTGGTCCTAGTGGTGCAATGTTCCCAAGTTATGACTGGACCACATCATGACAAGCTCCTTCAATTAATCTAAAGAATATCTACTCCAAACTTTTCTCTAAATCAGAATGGCTGCATACACAGAGCAATTCCTCTAAAATAATTGATGTGCATGCACCTTAACTCACAGAAGTAAGTTTTAATGAATTTTAATATTTTTAACGTTTAAAATGTTAATTTTATAAATTGCTTATTTTTTAAAACTTATGTTTACACTTTTGTTCATGCTTTTGTATTTTTTTTATTTGTACTATTTTAAATATGTTGTTAACCATCTTGAGACCCATTGTTGGGAAAAAGGCAGGATTTAATGGGGAAAAAATAGAAGATATCCTGAGAATTATTTTTTTTCAAATGAATTTTATTGCTTTAAGATTGCACTTTTACCAGCTTAGTTGTGTTCTGTATTAATGCTCTTGCCCGTAAAAGATGAATTCCAATCTACAATTATAAAAGTATGGCTTGTGAGCATGGCTTTGTATTGTGTAGCCTCAATACTGTAAACCACTTGCAACTTGGCCTACATATTAAGGGGACCCTTACTATGGAATAAGCCCTATTCAGTTCAGTGGGGGTCTGAGTGAACAGGTTGCACTTCTTATTTCTCTTTCTGTGATTACAATATAATTAATAAGCACTAGATTTGTGACCCAGCAGCACTGAAAGTTACTGTACTGCAGTGATATGAGAGTCCTACCTGTAATACTTTTTTGTGATGTCTCCTTTCACACATGCAATTTTTATTTATTTACTTGCTTATTACTATATTATATTGTAGTCTAGCCCACCTGTCTCCCAGTGCAGGACCCATGGAGGCATACAAAAGAAATGAAATCAGGATGCAGTGAAACTCCAGTCTGTTAGGATACTTAATTTTAAAGCTAGTATCACATTAAAACAAAACACTGGATTAAAACAGCTTAAAAACATTTAAAACTATTGGGAATTAGGATTTCCCATGGTATGTTAACGCTTTGGTGAAAATACAAAAGCTAAAATTCTTAGGAATCAACCTTTTTTTTAGTAGAATAACAGAAAAGCATGCCTCTAAAATAAACAAGGCAGGCAGTTTCAGGCTACAAATTTACCACTGGGTACCTTAGCTAAAGAAGTGAGTTTATATCTACAAAAGCTTGTGGAAAAATAAAAACCAATTAGTCTTAAAGGTGATAAGACATTTCTCCCCCTGTCCCCAATCATCCTTCCGCTTTTTTAAACTTAGAAAAAATTTACTAATGACATTTACATTTACCCGTGCATGGAGAGCCTACGTTCTAGCTACCTAATTAAAAGATTAGGCAAAAGAAAAAGATTCAATCTTTAATTCATCATCCCAAAGGATAGTGAACCATGGCCCAAACAGGGGAGTGGAGTATAAGTAGAAGTGTGTAGAGATGGAGAAGGGGGAGTCTTTATATGATTGATGACCCTAGGAACTTTCCCGGGTCACATGGTCTAGTTGCTGGGATACACAATGCTATGCGTGATCATGTGTTTCAATTGATAGGAAGAACAATTGGCGGGAGCATTAGATGAGAAAGCAGAGAGTATTTGTATGCAGGAAATTCTGCCATTTGCTTTTACGCGGGGGGTGGTGGTGGTGGTGCTGGTGAGAGAGAATACTAGATTTTTCCCACAAAGATCATAACAAGGAGGAGTCAATACAATACTCCCATTAAAAGACCTTTCTGAAGCAGTCAATTAATGGACCAAAGCCTATCTGAGTAAAAAATTTATTTGCACTTGGAAGGGCAGTCCACAGCCTGGGAGAAGTCATCAAGAAGACACTCTCTTGTCTCCTCACCAAATGTTCCTGTGAGGGTGGTGAGACCAAGAGAAATTTTCCCACAGGAATCTCACACCTTGAGCAGGCTCATACGTGAGTCACCAACATGCTCATGTATGATGAATTCACTATAAAACCCTGGCTGGGACATGAACAATCGGACTAATCCTGAATCTTCACATTTTCTTGCTACAGCCTTTGCTAGCAAATGATATTGGTTTTCAAAAAATGGATAATAACTCAATGTTAAATGATCTAACTTTTAAGCTGTCCTTTTGAGTCAAGGATTCGCTTCTAATCTTCACATAACAGAATGAAAATGTTTATTTGTTTAAATATTTTTCCAGCTAGTGTAATAAAAGATTGATCTCAGTTATGAGCACACTCTTCTTTACCGATTTGCTTTTTGTCCATTGATCAGAGATCTGAGAAACTCTTTCTCTCAGAAAAATACAGAACAGAATGAAAGTGTGCCTTCCATTGATGTTATTTTTATCTTCAGTGAGTCATATTTCAATCAGACAACAGGCTGCATAGAGTTTTCAGCTATAAAAGGAGCAGGATGGTCAAATGAAAACTAAAATTGCATTTCCTCTGATCAGTGCACTACGTTTTAGCTTTGTTTGTGCTGCACTTTGCAACTTTGTACTGTCCCAAGAAGTGATGAGAATCTTTTTCAACCTTGATAGAGTATCAAGGACTCTTGGAACAACTGAGAACAGTTGTTCAAAAGTGTTTGTGTAGCTGGGGGGGGGGAGTTGGCATAAGTGCCTTGTTTGTGATCTGCAGCTGTGCTTTGATAAATCATTTAAATCCAGCAATCATAAAATATCTTCCAGTGCTAATCAATATTAAGATGAATTGGGGTAGATTTTTTAGCTCCCTGGGGGAAAAATATTTTCATCAATGCATGCTGGCTTTGGAAATCTCTGTGCATCATTTTTGCTTGAATGTATCTTCAATTATGGGCTTGACTAGGGCTTGCTGAACATTTTGGTTGCTCTTCATCCTACTGCTCCCTCATGACAGAAGTGCAGTGGAAGAATAGTTAATGGACTGAACAACACTGTGGCCTTTTTCACATGCCATTTCTTATGCGAAAGGGTCTCTGGAGGGTTGTGCGATTGCGAGGACAGTTCCACATGACGTCCTCGCAATCTTGTGACACTGCCGGGGCCAGTAGGCAGCGATCGTGCAATATATCTTCTTGCCGAAAATGATGCCAATCGTGTGTTGCTCCTGGGCCCCATAGATACTTACCTTCTGTGCGGAGCCTCCGGAGACGTGACCCTTTTACTTCCTCCCCCAGTG
Organism: Iguana delicatissima; assembly: GCA_948472985.1. NCBI lineage: Eukaryota > Metazoa > Chordata > Lepidosauria > Squamata > Iguanidae > Iguana > Iguana delicatissima. Next base: position 267,624 of record CAOKZL010001807.1, read on the forward strand.
CAGCCTGGGAAAATACCTGGCTGCGCTGCGGAAGGAAGAGGTGGAGCCCTCACGCTTCTTGCAGACCAGCAGGGAGCTCCTGTGGAGAAGAAGCAGAGGGGATGCGAGTGCCTCTTGGAAGAGGCTGCTTGCGTGATCCCTGTGCACCCATGCCAGAATCAAGTAAGCTGCGGAAAGGACCTGTATATGTATCAGTCCTTTTTTTCCCCTTCTATGCGGAAGCCACCTTAAGAATACCTAAGTTACACCAAATTAGGGAAATCAGAAGGGCCCTACATATGGTACTTCATTTTCTTGTGCTGGAAGAGCTAACCTATATAAAGGGCAATCCAGGTGAGGAACAACCTCAGGACCATCTCCTATTACTTAAGAAGGACAAATATATACTTTTACAATTATACAATAAAACATGATTAATAACTTTCAGTGAGATTTAACAAAACTGGAGTGCCACACACATTGGGAAGGTTCTTTAAGATTCTCTAAGGATCCAAAAATGTAATAGGAATAGAGAAAAGAGACCATGGTCATTTATCACAGTCCTGCTACAGGGACAGGATGGCAGTGGTCCATGAGTCATGCTTCGTACGATGTCATCACGGTCCTGCTGCCATTCCATCCCCACCTGTTGTGATTGAGGGATAATCACTTAATAGAATAAATCTGTTAAGCACCCACAATTGTGCAATGTTCCTGTCCTTACCTGCCATATGGAAAGGCAGGAAGTGTGATGGAGGCGCTTCCTTTCCCAGCGTAACATGGGAGAGACCCTGGCTGCACTGTGGAAGGCAGGCGTATGTCATTCACGCTCCCTTCTTCAGGGAGTCGGCTGGATGTGGAGGGAAGAGTTCCCATCAAGCTCCCTTCCCATCAAAGGTGCTGCTGGGATTGCGATGGGAAGACGATGGGATCAGGTAATGTGCAGAAATGACCCCTTTCTCAAGATGTTGAGAAATGATTTTATTCTTCCAATGGGCCCAATACATTCTGGTATGCCAAGAAGAAACTCATTTCTTTTAAGAGGACTCAAAGCCTTTGTGATATATTGATAAGTGATTTCAGAATATATCAACATGACCACCCTGATATTCTACTATCTGTAACAGTCGCAAGAGACCAACACCTATATGGATCTTGTACTTATTGTAAGTAAACATTTAACAGAGTTTGTAAATCAGAATTAAAAACACACACAGCTTGAAAATTATTTTCATCTTGTAGCACTCCATATGTAGTTTATGTCACTAGGTGTCATGGCAATAAAATAATACCCTGACCCTTAAAAATATAGTATAGTAACATCAGGAACAGAAGATCAGGTGAATCTTTGGTCCACCATTTTCTAGAACATGATCGCTTCTTTAAAGATCTGTGCTTGGGGTACTAGAGAAACTCTTTTTCCCATAATGAGAGGACTCTGCTTAAAAAAGACATGGATTGGATATTGAAACTTTGTACGTTAGTTTCCCATGGCCTAAATGTAAACATGGAGTACATCCATCTACTTTAAAACTCGAGTTTTCATATATCACCTAACTTTCCATCTGCTGTAGAATTATGATAAGGATGTCTTTGGTACATGTTGAAAAAAATGAAACAGCATAATGCTCTTCCTCCTACGCTCAAGCTATCAGTTGCTAAGCATAAGCACATGAATAGGCACAACACTCTTTCTGGAATTCCTTCAGGTGATTTAAAAGTTGCATTTGTATGTTATATTTTGTTTTGCATGAATTTAACTGAATTAATAAGGGATTTTAAAACTAAAACATTTTACACGTGTCTTCATGTAAGATATATGTGTATATAATTGATGCAGCATATTATAACTTGTCTCCTGTTACAATTTTTGTTCTTTATTGTATTGTTCCTTTTCTTTTGTCTTTTATTAGCCCCTGAAGAAGACAATTAAATATTACTAGGCCAAAATGTGTTGGGCTCACTAGAAGAATAAAACCATCTTTTTCAACATCCTTAGACTTTCTCTCTATATCCCTTCCATTGCATTCTACCTGTGTCCCCCCAACAAATGTAATAGACAGTGTTCAGTTATTTTTTTACATCATGTTCACTCACTCACATGTACGTCATTGTATTGAATGCACACTGATTTTGAAAGTTTTCCAGTGATATATATGTCCAACATGAATGTTAATACAATGCTAAAAGTAATGATTGCTAGGTTTACGATAAAATAACGGCTGTTTTTATTCTTTGTTCTAGCTGTTCACTGGATAGTTGAGTATACCAGTGCTGATTAAAGCGGTGTGTGGACTGGTGCTGATGATGTCCCTGGGGAGATTCCTGGAAAGAAGAAACCTTCGAGAAGGTCTGTGGTTAAGACTCTTTAAGACATGTTTGTCATTGCACTGAGTTTCAGTTGCTTGGCAGTAAGCATAGTTGCATGTCTATAATTGCATGTACAGCAAGTTTTGCTTTGGCTGATCCTCCATCTCACATATTTGACCTCTGAGCCAAGGACCCTCTGAAAGGACCCTGAAGTTGGGATCCCCATTTCATCACCCTGCTGGCTCATGGATTCTAGGAGTGGTAGTCCAAAAAGGGAATATTGTTAAGTTCTGACATATACCATTTGTAACGTTGTATTAACAGTATATTATTAAGGAGCAACTACCTTACTGCTCCCTCTGTGACCAAAGAGGGTAAGTACATGAAGATCTGTCTAGTTTCTTTAGATCCAGCTGTGTTGCTGCAGGCACTGTTAAATGTACACAGTGTTCCTTTTGTAGCATGGCTGTAGGGTTCATTGCCACCTCAGAAGTCCTGCTTTTCATCACCAGATTTTCACCATTACATAAATGTTATCAATTCTGGTTCAGTTCACAATGCCATCAGACCTCAGGGACAATACCAATGTATCTTCAGTCAATGTCCCAGTGAGGCTTTTCCTGTCACTTTCTACAATGCACTACATGGTTATGCAAAATAACACATGGTACTGAATGAATCAGGGAGAAGCAGTTTCTTAGTTCCATCCTACTGGTTTCTTGTGCTGTAGAGTGTGGGGAACCTTAGTATGAAATCCTAGGAGATGGCAGAACAAAGAAGTAAATGGAGAATCTGGAAGGGAAGGTGAAGGAAAGAAAAAACTGCAGCTGGGATGTGGGAAGATAAAATCCATTTTACTTAGAAAGTATGTTATGAATCTTCCAAAAAAAAAAAAAAGCAAATCAGTTCAAAATACAATACTCACAACATCAAAACACTTTGACTTACAGCAATGCTAAGGGAAACTTAATATCCAACTATAATGTTTTTGCTATTAATAGTAAAGTCTTATGTGTCACAATAATTAATTAATAATAATTATTATTCATTATTAATAAAGTCTTATGTGTCACAATTTCTCTGCAAACCTGTAGAGAAACTGTCCGTTTGAAATTCCTTCAAGTATGTTCTTTAAAATCCAAGATTACTACATTTGCTTTTCCCTGATGAAGCAATGAATTCAAGGAGATGTATGGTGCAAGGAGATGTGCAAAAGCTGGTGATGAATTTTACTGCATAGCTGTAGATGTAACCTAGGTGACTCCTGCAGTGTACAAAGCCTGCATGCATGGAGAGGCTTCATTGTACATTATAACATCTCAGTAGATTTAGGAAACGTTAATATTTGGGCTTTGCAGGATTCTACCATATCTTTTTCTTTGGATGTCTGAACCGTACTTCTAAAGGCACAAGTCAAATGCCAGACATTTTGTGACTGAAGGACAATTTCATTTGGGATGACAAAATTGTGGGGAGGGGATGTGCTTGTCCCCTACCCCCTTCATGGCAACACCCAAGCCATAAGAAGGACAAAATCTATCAGATGCTGAGACTAAAACACAGGCAGAACTTGGAAGCATTTATAACCAAAGACAAAAAGAATCAATTTGAATGTGAAAGTGGAAGTGTAGTAGTATGGTGGCAGCTGATGGCCACTCAGGCCATGAAGATCACCAGAGCTAGAACCAGCTACATTGACATCTAATTAGCTACTCATCCTCTCCCTCTGTAAGAAATAAGCACTCCTTGAACACTTACCCTTGCTGGCTGGAAATGGTATTTGGGGTTAGGTGGATATTTCTCTATCTGAGCAAACAGTGGGAATCATCCTTGCCTGGGAGACATCACTGCCCTTAATTTTGCAGCATTGAGTAGTTTTGCCATGGCTACTCTGGAAAGTTTGAGAGGAAAAGATTGTTCAGTTATGCAGCTCAACTAGCAGAGCAGCAGCTTGCAACAATTTGCAAGGCTTAAATGATTCATTGCCACAATAAACTCTCCAAGGGGTTCACCTATTTACCTAACTAACGTCTTCCTTTCTTCCCAGTGATTGTAGCACCAGAACTTACCCTCTGCTCTGCTCTGCATCTGCCTTTTAGCTAGAACCAAGTAGAGTTCCCATCTCCCTAAGTAGGTGAGAAAGATTAATGCCCTCATTTCTCCTTATGATTTCTATCTTAATTTCCAAACAGCAACATATGTTCTCTGTGCGTATGTCTGAATTACAAGCTGTGAGCAACTATGGTTGGCGTTTAATGCAAAATGCTTCTTGAAATCACCCAGATCTCAAGTTTTGGAATAGAAACCTCAGGGTCTAGAACAGTGGTGTCCAACGTTTGATCCTTCAGGTATTTGGGACTTCAACTCTCAGAAATCCTAGCTACTTGGTTAACAATCAGGAATTCTGGGAGCTGAAGTCCAAAACACCTGGAGGACCAAAGGTTGGACACCATTGGTCTAGAACGGTCTTGAAATAGCAACCCTAGATTTGTATAAGTACTGACTTATCCAATTACCATGGAGTCAATGGATCTCTGCTAGATTTAACAACCATATTTTGACTCCAGAGCAAGGGTATTATGTGGCCTTCCAGGTGTTGTTAGACTGCAGTTCCCAGCATTCCTCACCATTCACAATGCTGTTGGACACTGCAGTTCAACAACATCTGGAGGGTAGCATGACTCCTACTTCTGTTATAGAACTTAAGTCTGTGCTGTTAGCTAATCCCTGCCCACCAGCTTGCTGAAGCAAATCTTTTGAGGGTCATTTGGTATATTTTCATTTTGTGGCAATTTAGTTTTTTCTGCCACATAATTTACCCAACTTACTTAAAACCTATTGCAAATTACAGCTATTATTTTTTGATTTGATATATTCTTTTTTTTAAAAGAAACAAGTAGAACTGATTTGATGTGCAAGGCAATAGAAAAGTCAAAGCTGACACTTGCCTATCTTCTACAAGTAATATACCATGTTCAATTTAATTAAATTGAAGGGCATTTCCTTTGAGCTGTGTAGATCTGTAATTAATCTACATCTCTGAAATTTCCATGATCCAATCAGCACACTAACTTGTTCTACTTATCGTTATAAATAGCATTTGTCTTTGTATTTGTCATTCAGACATAATTTACCAAGCAGAGTGATTACTGAGTAATTTTTGGCAGCATGAAATATCTTGAAATTGCAACAAGCCAGTGACAGTTTCTTGCCAAAGTAAAATAATCTCTTGTATTTATCAAAGTTATCCTGAATCCAATACATCCTTTTTAGAAAGTATTTTTGCTCAAACAATCCAACTCTAGCTGGGGAAAAACTAATACAACAATAGTTCATGTCAGACAGAATTACAGGGAACCCAACCATTTATAGTTATCTGGATTTTATTTTCTAAGGCTACAGTTTCTTTATTTAAAATTGTGTGTGAGGGTGGGCATGAAATAACAAGATATAATTTGTAATACTAAACAGTAAGGCAATGTAAGAACTATACAGTCTTCTGGATGCTGTCAGACTATGATTCCCAGCATTCCTCACTATTGTTCCTCACTACATTCCTCACTACAGCCATCAGTAATTGCAGTTCATTAGAGGGCCATATGATTCCCAAACCTGCACTAAAGCCCAAACATAGTCGTCAACTTAGAGTAGGCTTATTGAATAAATGGGAACCTTCTAGGGTTTGCATCTTCAAGTCAAAATAGTTTCATTGTAAGTTCACACACTCCTTTTATTTTAGGCAATCTGTGTGCTCGTGTATGTGCTTTCAAGTTGCTTCTTGATTTACAGTGATCTCGTGACTTTCATAATTTTTTTTAGGCAAGGAATACTCAGAGGAGTTTGTCACTGTTTTTTCTCTGAAACATAGCCTATAGCAGTGGTTCTCAAACTATGGCCCTCAAGGCATTTTGAAGTTCAACTGCTAGCTTTCCTGACCATTTGGGAGCTGAAATCCAAAATATCTGGAGGATAAAAGTTATTTCTTGGTGGTCTCCCATCCAAGTACTAACTAGGCCTAACCCTGCTTAGTTTACAAGATCAGAAGGGATTTGGTTACATTGCCTTTTATCCTAAAGCCCTAGATGGTAAAATATGGGATATCTGTAGGCATACATGCTTATAAGTAGTTTCAAGTATAATTCTGTACATACGTATTCACCACTGAATACAGGGTTGTAGCCTTATAGTTATTGCTGCTTCTGTAGTCTTAAATCAGTGATGAAAAAACGAGGAGAAGGATTTTCCAAAATAGAAGGAAAAACAGTCCTGCTTCCAACACACTACGGACTGTTGCCAGTATCCTACATTGGTTACTTAAGGCCTTTCCGCACTACACTGTTACATAGTGCTATTATTCTACTTTCAACCTGCTATGGAATCTTGGGGTTTGCAGTTGAGGAAGGGGCATCTAGAATTCTCAGCCAGAGAGCTCCTTGGCCTCAGTAAACTACAGATCGCAGAACTCCACAGGATGTTGAAAGTGGAGTAATAGTACTGTAATAGTGTGGTGTGGAAAGGCCCTTAATTATGAATGCATAACTGAGTAACATCTTTTTGCCCAATCTTCCAAACCCAACTTAACAGCCATCAAACACATTGAGTGAACGGGGTCTGTTCATCTGCTGATTGAGGCATAAGAAGGATGACATTTCTAGCTACTTCCCACTGGCGAGCAACCAGCCTTGTCCATTGGTGGGAGGGAACTGGAAATGTTACCCTCCTTATCCCATAAATGGCAGCTGAACAAGACCTCCTTCGTAGGATGCAGCTGCTGGCTATTAAGGTGACTTTGGCCACAGTCATGACTATGTAGTGTTAACTGAGCACAGAACAGTTACACTTCTGTATCTGTAAAGGAAATACAGAACGTAGACTACATTTGGGGAGAAACAGGAAGGACAATAAAACTTTAAATGTAAAAGTATCCTTTGCAAGAAAACAGGAACTCTTATCTGCTTACTAAGAAGTTGAATTTTGCTTAGGTTTCCCCTAACATTGGCCAATTTGTCTTTTTTTCCTAGACTGGTGCTTTAGGCTGTTGTGAACTTTACTGAATACAAACAAAGGGTAAAGAGATTTATAACTTTCTTACAGAGTCGGTATGTGAAATTTACTCCCTCTGCTACTCTAAGAAATTAGGAATGCAAGGAAGAATATATGAGTTTTCAGAAACAGAAATTATCATTGGATTGTTAACTAGGCAATTGAAAAATATTCAGGGATTTTGGAGAGGGAAGAAATGTTAAGGCATGGGGAAAAAATGGAAAACAACAGAAAAAAAGTTTCCTCTTGTTTTTTTCCTGAAGCCTGTTTTCTGAAAAAATAGAATTATCAAATATTATCAGTTTGAATGATGAATACATGCTTAAGGCAAGAATTTCACATATCGTTTCTAAAAATTGTGTAAGAGAAAGACTGGCACTTTCTGCAGGAGCCTCCATCCCTGCATGGGGACAGGAGAGAAGCAGGGCCGCAACAACACTTCTACATGATGCTGTTGCGGTCCCTTCCTTCTCCCATCACCAGGTGGTGCAATTGCAGATTAAATCATTGACAGATTTTCCCATCTTTAAGATACAAATCCCACTGGTTCCTGAATTGTTTCTGTTAAACATGTTACAAAATATAGATTCGATGTCTGTAAGAAAATATTGGAAAATCTCCCTTTACTTGATTACAGCTGCCAGATTACTTCTGGCTAGTGGATGGAAAGAAAAGGACACTCCCACATTAGAACAATGGATAACAAAAAATATAGAAATCAAAGAAAAAGACCTTCTTACATGCAGGATAAGAGGGAAAGCAGATAAAATAAAAAACGAATGGTTACCAGTTTGGAAATTTCTCAGATACAACTGGAGTCATTCAGTTATACATTAAATGCTGTTAGACCTGGTTAAAATAAGTCAAAAATAAGGCTTAAGTAGACATAACAGTTCTATTTATATGACATTGACTATTGATGAATTTCAGTGATATTTATAGTTGCTTCTGCAATAATATTATGGACTAGATGGATATGTTCCACGGGACCAGGAGAAAGCCCATCAAATTGAGCAAAGTAATCAGTATTTGTTTGAGATTACTATAAAGGCGAAGGAAGTATGAGTAACAGATAATAAAATTGGTTCCAAGTTAGAGTAGAAGAAGGCGAGATTTTTTTTTATTTTAACCTTTTTTTCCTGTTTCAACAGAAATGTATATATATATAAAAATATAGGTTAAAATGTATTAGCACTAAGTTAAAAAAACTGAATGTAATTTTGTAAAGTAAATGTCATTGCGCCAGAAATGTTTGTACTCAATTACTTTCATTAAATTTTTTCCTTTTTTTTTAATTTTATGGATGTCGATATTTTTAATAAAAAATAAAATTTTTAAAAAATCATTGACAGATTTTCCCTTTCAGTGACATGCAATCATGCAACCATTCTGCACTTACCTGGCCTGCAGAAGTGCTGAAAGCACTATGGAGGCATTTCCTGCCCCAGCGCAGGCTGGGAAAGTGCCTGGATGCGCTGCAGAAGGAAGAGGCATGTCCATTGTGTTTCCTTCGGCAGGGAGCCAGCCAGTGCAGAGGAGAGTGTTCGTGTCTGCGTCTACGCTCTAATCCCAGCAAAGCCACTGCCGGGACGACACTGGGACAACGCCAGAGACATATAAGGTGCAGAAAGGGCCTTTAATGTAAGACTATGCACAGTATCAGATAATTACAATTCCTGGGGTTGGTTTCCTTTTCTCAGTTCTTTTTTTTTTGGGCATGCTATGTCTGCTTACACTATGGAGAACTAGTGGAGACAAAATAATTTTGTTGATGGTTTCTTCTGTTTTTATGGGGGATAATTTTGTTGATGGTTTCTTCTGTTTTTTGGGGGCAGTTTGTTCCTTACAAACTGCCAAGATCAAAGAGGCTCAGGTGTTCCTTATGTTTCAAGACCTTGTAGCTCCATTTGTAATGAAAAATACAATTCAGAAAAAACTTGCAATTATTTTCTGAATGAGCTGTACTTTTAATGTATCAAATATGTGCCTAACCAAGTCATATGTAATATATTTTATGTTCCTAAAGTATAAAGGTGACTGTAAATCTATAAAAGATATTGCATTTTTCATAAAAAAAAAGTTTCCCCAAAGTGGGGATGGGTTCCCTCCTTGCTTCAAAATTCCCAGGAATTTTACGTCTGTAGATGAGGGTGGCCTTCCTAACTCCAGAATGCCCACCATCATATGTGGTGATGACACTAATCTTGGTGGCTATAATTGGCTCAGTCTAGAGAACTGTATTAAGTACATCATGCATTAAGCTGTGTCATGCACCTACTGCTATATACATTATTCTGATATAAGACTAATAGTATAATTTCTCTCTTTGAAAAAAAGACAGCCAGTTCTAGTTGTATGTTTTTGTGCATTTAGTTCTAAAACTGCTCCCTTGAAGAAGGCTGCTCAAGTCTCAAACACAAGGGGATTTTGTTCAGTGTGGAATGATACATGTTATCCGCAACCCCATTTTCCACCCTCCCTTGTGATGGAAAGGATAACCACCTACCAATTCCCTCAGATTAGTCTTTCTCAATTGTGTTTGTCCCTCTGGGGCTTCTCATCCATCTCATCCAACTTGGGAAATGAAGTTTACAACGTTCAGTGCACTTGAAACAAATTAAGAACAAATTGTCATTTGGAAAACTACAAAGCAGAGGTGCTCTTTCCTGCCCCAGGCTGAAGTCCTTTACATAATAAAACTGGCATGGCTACTGGAAAGGAATTATGTTTTTATTTCATCTTTTGAAATTTCTTGCTTTAATGGTTCCATTAGTCTTCTTTGCATCTGTGTCCTGGCCATACACTTGCATGTGCCAATAGTATATGCTCCATCTGTTCTATTTCTTCCCTTCTTTCTTTCTTTTTTTCTTTTTGGACACTTCTCATTTCCTGGTGACAGGATTGTTTTGTTTGTTTTTGCTTTGGGGGATGTTTGCTAATGTAATCTCTATCAAGCTGCTAGTGGATTTGAGTCTTGGATTCATCGTTTCTAGTGCTTCTATACCTGCATTAACACCAAAATGCCATTCAGGGCACTGACTGCATCTTGTGAAGTGCTGATAAACTATAGTAGGACAACTGCATTTTTCTAGTACATCTTTAGCCAGGTGTGGCCCTACAAATGTTTGTTGAACTACAGTTCACCTAAGCCCTAGCCATAAGTTCATCAGGTATCTGAGTCAGGCCTGCCAAGACTGGGTTCATGCCCCAGTATTTTTTTCTCCCTGGGCCTGGGTGTTCACTTGTCCATCAAGTTCCCTTTAGTCTCTCTCTCTCTCTCTCTCTCCTTTCTCTCTCTGCGGGGAGACACTCACTAGCACCCACAATTAGCATCCTCCCCCCAGGACTTGCCCAACTTTACTTTTTGATCTTTACCAGGGCTGTTCCACTTCTAGGTCATATGCCCCTAGATGGCTTATCAGGGCCAGATGGGAAATGTTCAGAGACTGCTCTTGGAGGCAGAGTGGTGGTAAGGAATTGAGACAGCTGCTCACCTGGCCAGTGGAGATGGAGATGCTCATCGTGCTCCTCTTCTTCCAGGAAACTAAGGCCACAGAGGGATGATTTGCTCTGGTTCTTTGTTTCTACCTGCTGACACCATTGTCAGGGTCTTGCATTTTTTTTCCCTGTGGCTCCTTTTGACACTTCCCACTTGTCCATTCCTTTGGTTCCCCTCCTTTCACTTGCTGGTGCTACTGCATTCCTTTGCTTACCTATGGTTTCTTTTCCTTCACTTGAGCCTATTTGTGCTCTCTCTTGCAGCAGGGTGAACTGGGAAAAAAATTGTAATTTAGCCCCTCCATATTTGTGAGGACTAGGGGCACAGAACCCTCGCAAAAGTGGAAAAACAGTGAATAACTCCCCCTGCGATTCCCCCGCCATTCCCCTCTGGAGTGTTCTCACTCCCATTCCTTTGCATCTGGCCCTGGTGTGTGTGTGGGGGGGGGAATAAAAAGACAATCTAAACAGCTTACCAGTACTTTCCCCTCAGAGAAGAGGGAAGTTTTGGAGTTCTAATTACTTCCAACAGTCATCTTGAGAAAGGAGCACCTGACAAATCAGCAGCCAATACACAGCAGAATGTGCAACCACATGGCAGAAAGGCCACAAAAGGAAAAACCTCCATTTTAAACACAAGCCTAGCAAGCCTGGGGTTAGGAATGCAAGGGATTGGAGGAGGAAAATGGGGAGGCAAGCATGTGCCTCACAAATAATCAAATTCACAAAGGTCAAACCTACAAATTTGGAGAGAAGACTATATTTTGTAATACAGAATTTTGTATGCCATTATTATTTTCTTTGAAATTCAGTTATTTGGCAATGAATGTCAAAAACAAAGGACAAAGGATGGTGCTACCAAGAAAGGCAGCAAAGCTGGGTCCTGGACATCTTCCATGGCCCAGTAATATGTACCATCTTCCTGCCACCTCTCACTGGTCCTGCTCAGAGTTGCAAATGAAGTTTTGAGGAACTGCTGTGTTTCTCCTGGTCTCCCTGCAGACAAACAAACCTCACAACAAGCAGTGGGTGTGGGGCTTTGAAGAAATTTGGCCTATTTCTTTGGGCATTTCCGGCAGTTACAGGATTCTCTGGCTCACTGTGAAGACCAAAGCCAGGAACAAGAAGCAGTGGATGCATGCACATGGGTACATCATGCCATTTGGAGAAAGATGGGGGGTCCAAGTGTCCCTTATCGTAAGGAATATCCTATATTTGTCCCTTTTGAACTGGCAAGTATCCCTAGTTATAAGGGATGTCCCATATTTGAGGGTTGTATAAGAAGCCAACAATCCTATATTTCTGGATGTGGCCTTTCATAAAGACAGAAATGTGTGCCTCATGCAATTTATGGATGTGGATAATATGCTAATTTTACAGAGAAATATATGGCTAAGTTAACTGAGATCAGTGCCTTCATTTGATATTTCAGTAGAGCACAAATCATTAACAGCTACTTCCTGATTGTCAACCTAATGTCTTGAATTTAGACTGGCAAGATTAGTGGAGTGCTAGCATTGCGCCACGTGTACTTTTTTGTTGTATAGACCCTGACAACAGCTCCACACAACCTAGAGAAAAAGCTCCTGGCAAGTGAGTATTTTATAAGCCTTAGTAAGAGTACAGGGACTAGAAAAACTCCCCATGTTACATGTGTGCTAGAGGTAAGGTTATATTAGTCTGAGCGACATCACTTGGTCTTTTCTCTGCAGAATAGGTAAATATCACCCAGTTTTCCCTAACTTCTCACTATCTAACTTTTCCCTCCTTTCCTTCAGTTAGCCTTGTGTGGTTGTGAGACTGCTTAGATCTTGTGTGCTTGATTGTTAATTTCCCCAATAAAACAAACATTCTTTGAATTTCCAACTGGTGTACCTGCATTAGTACCAGTATATGCAGGTGTAAAAGATCCTCTAAGGTTACCCCCCTCTCGCAGGCCTCCTTTTGAGCTAATATTCCCCACCATTTGACAGAGGCACTGGCATTGTGGGTGGACCCCTAAGTCAACAACCTTTTAGGGCAACAGTAGCATACTTTTTTTCTGTAGCCACCCAGAAAATAAATACTTATTTCATTTGTGATTTTTAAGTCCTTGATAACCAGTTTTAAAGGACTGTCCATATGCCCAGTGTTTGGACCATTCCTAAGTGGTTCAAAACAGACTGTGTTTATCTATCCTATTTTGGATTATTTTTATTATATTGTTTACCAGATTATAATGGCCTATGGGTAAATGCAGTAAAGTAATGCAGTGGGCAAATAGTCTTGCTCTGGACAGGCACTACCTTTAAGGATTAGGCTGGAGGTAATCATAGATCCTTATTTCATCTACCAAAGTAGCATGCCTCGCATGAACCATTTACCATTATAAGATGATACAGGACCTATAACTCTTTTGGAGAGAGAGAGAGAGACTTGGCACAGTTGTTCATGCTCTGTTGCATCCAAATTGGACTACCACCCTTGAACTTCAACATCTATAACTTTAATACTTCCTGGCTTGACAATTTCATTTGGTTCAGAATATGACATCCAAAGTATTATTGACTGGTACTCACCTGTAGCAAAACAATTCACCAGCGCTATAACATCGTCATTGGTTTCCCATTCATTTCCAGGTAGAATTCAGGTGTTGCTTTGGACTTTTAAAGGCATTGCATGTCTTGAGAGTGGGATATCCAAAGAACAACTTCTGATTCTCAAACGTATCTATTCATTCTTTACGATCCTTCTGTCATTTCTAGGGCTGAGGAGCATAGCAACTGGGGCAGGAATTTTGGATGGCAATATTCTGATTGTGGATTACTCTTTCCCCTGGAGGTCTTTGGAGTCTGGCATTTAACTCTTGTTCGACAGCTTGATATGTATTCATCCCCAAGAGCCATGCTTTCTTTCAGAATCTACATCCCATGGAAGCAGGGAGAGGGGTGTGGAGGAGCAGCCAGAGACAAGAACTGAGCTGGGTGACAAGAACAGAGCTGGACATTCCTTTGTACCTCTTTCCCCTCCTCTGCACTGAGGAGGCAATAGTCTATTGGGAAGAGATGGCTGCAGTTGAAAATTGAGGTTTGGAAGGTGAAGGAGGACAGGAACCTTTGTCTCACTTGACAAGCTTTAGGGAACTTTGTGCAACTCAAAGATCTATTAAGGATTAAAATCTCAGATCCAATTTAGCAAACCTAAATGTACCATTTACTGGGATTGTGGAAACAGCCATTGTGCATTTCTCCTTGCAAAATAGCAAAATAAGCAAGCACATAGGCAGCACACAAAGCCATCATATAACTATATGAGTATAGATTTACATTACACAAACCTTTGGCTAATGGCCAAGAAGTGTACAAAGGGTGGTATCCTGTTCCATACCAACAAAGCATAAAGTTCTCCCAGCATAGTTCTGCCATCTTTGTTTTCAGACTCCAGCACAACCTTAGTTGCAGATGCTGGGGTAAACTCACATGAGCATTCAGTGGCCAGAGGAGGCAGTGCAGGAGAAAATCTTGGGCACCGTTGGGTTGTTGTGCAACCAGGAGAAAGCAAGAGCCATCTTTTTCTTGGATCTCCAGTGGACTCACTTGGTGTAGACAATTTTCCTGAATTTTAAATGGATTATGCATCGTATTCTTATAATTTATTTGCTTTAACTGCTCATACTCTTTTACGGCTTGTCTGTTCTATTAACCAAAGGTCAGTTGTTAGCATCTCAGATAGGTACATAGCCAGTGAGGCTGTGACCTCGCAGTGGTTGTTGTTATGAGGGTGCATTGCTATGGTGCCTTAGAACTGCACCTCTATTTTGTCTGAGAAGGGTTAGAGGATATACAAAAGGTTACATTCTTCTAGATACAGTAGAATTTGGAAACTGCATTAGTTGCTGTTTTTTTCTCTGGCACTCTTCAACATTTTAAAGAATGCATCAATCCTGATAGCTATACTTACAGTGATAAAAGGAAAAAAAGTTAATGGATTCTCATTCTTTTTTAGAAAAAGAATATAGTGAAGCCACTAAAAATATATGTATTTACTGAGCAACTTACAGCTTCAGGATACGTAGTGCTTTCTCATATTTCAAACTAAGATGCAGTGGCTGCAGGGCATTAGTTCATCTGCTTCTTGCTCTCATCTGCTTTTGTGTATAGATTTTCAGTCTTTCTGGTCCACTGCTCTACTCATTTCTTTATAAATCTTTCCAGCTTTATTTTAACACAAAATTTTACTATTTATAACCTTGGAATGAATTCTTTTCTGTTTTATTTATTTATTTCTGTCACCTTTATGTTAAAATCTCCAAAAACACAGAATGGCACTAAGGACCTACAACAGCTTGGTAAAATAGCTTAGGGTTATTGAGATATCTCAGTCAGTTTTGTAGCTGTCCAAGGTGCTGGGTGGGAAGTGGAAGAAACAGAGATGGGAAACTGAGTCTGAAATCAGAACTCCAGCGCTTCCATTACACTAAACATGCTGCAAATAAGTCCAGCTCAGATCTAACTCCAACAGAAGTGAAGAGATATAATGGGAATTGGCTTAAAATATGGAATATTTGTCCTTCAAAAGATCTCAGGAAAAAATAATAATTTCCAAGTAGACTTGGAGATTTAAAAATATGTTGGGATGGGGGAATATCAGGTAGTTTCACTTCCTGTTACTTTAATAGCAATCCCTTTGATCATGCATATTTCTGTATCTCTTGCATAAATTTCAGGACTTGAGGGAAGATTTCAAGATTTCATTAGGGTCTGTGGATGTAATTGTTCACAGATTTTATTCTTGAAAAACGAAACAAGTAATTTTAGCAATTTTCTTCATATTGCCAGAAAGTCTGTAAAAACTGTATGGTTTTTGAAGACTATTCATAGTTTGAGATTTCTTATACTCATTACTTAACAATTGTTTTCAGCACAGAAGATGCTATAGTTCAGGACTTATTCTGTATGACATTTCCTATTTATTTATTTATTTTGCACAGCATTTCTGCAAATAATTCTGTTTTCTGAGCAAAAATAAAACAAAACAAAAAGATGCGTGAATTTTGCACACATTAATTCCTGAATGGTAAAAGATTCTACTGCATCCAAGATTATACTCAGTAGAGTTTCCTGACATCAAGCCCTGAGATCTGGAAACCCTATGAATATTCCACACATGGAAATGTTTACATCAAGATAGGGAATCTTCAGTCCAGGAGGCCTACTCCATGTGGCCCACAGAGGCCTAGACTCAGCCTCGCTTTCATCCTGGATCAATTTCTTTTTCTGTTTAGAGGCACAGGCTGATTGCTCTCTGCCTCTTCCTGCATGGAGATAAGAAAAATTTCCCCTCCTCTGATAGATTTGATACTGTTATGAATTTATGGCACCTAATTTTCTCATTTTTACAGTGTTATTGCCATAGAAAAGAATGGGGTAAGTGCTTGATGCATTAAGAAATAAAAAATAAAAATGAAGAAGATTGAGAGGAGTGGAATAGGTTAACTAGCACTGCACATTCGAATGCCTCCAGATAGGAATATAATGAAGCAGAAAGTAACCCTGAAGCTGTGCTAAGCTTCCTAACAAAAACTACAAGTGACACATTTAAGAACATGAGTCTTCATTTTACAGCTAATTATTTTTGTCCAGGATTTAGCCAGGGGGCACTGATTAGTCACTACAGCCTGAATCTAATTTTTAGTACCAAATAAGGAGATCCATTGAATCAAATGAACTTAAATAAGTTTTGAGTTACCAGGTTCCTATTGATTCAGTGAGTCTGCTCAAGCTGGGATCAACAATTGGATCGAGGCTAATATAATCTTCCTTGGATCAATGGGATTCCAGAGCAGCTGTGTCATACTTTGCAGTCAGAGAATACTTGCTCCCCTCATTGCTCTCTCTCTTTCCTCATTAAAATGCCAAAGGCTCAGGTTTGTGAAGCAGCGCATCAGTTAGGCACCACTGCAAAACTACTAAGGAGTCACCCTATTAAATTCATAGGGGCATCTATCCAAGAACTCATTCATGCAATCAAATTTCATGCCTATAATCCACTTAGCTGAAACTATCCTGGATTGAAATTAATGGCATTTGCCCTCAAATAAATAATTTTTATGCTGAACAACTGGTGAAAATGTGCTTTGTAAAGCAAACAAGGTATTTCCTTTCTTAACGTTCCTACTGATTCTTGCTGAGGGATACTGGGAACATAAGCAGCTGTATTCAGAATGAAAAAAAATGAGCTTCTTGGCTAAAATCCTACATGGCAGAGGAAGATAGAGGAGGCAATGTTTGCCCCCTTCTCTGGACCACAAAAACATGTCAGGGGTGCCCTGGAAATGCTGTTGCATGATTTCTCATCCCTGTTCTGGCTGGTCTATAGCCATTTCCCAAAGATTTGTGAACTTTGTGGATGGGGGCAGTGAAAGTAGGAAGAGTCCTGTTTTTGATTTTGGTATGATTGGAGCAGTTTGGGGGCAAAAACTGTCCCTCAAGTCACAATTTTTAAAAGAGAATCTATAGGATTTCAGGTATATCAAGATGTGCCAGGAAGCTTCAGTGGGGTTTGCACTTTTCTCACTCTGTTATATGCTTTCAGTGTAGATTAAATAAACAGTAGTGTAGTTACATCAGAGCTCACACTTACATACCTGTAGTGCAATAAAATGATTAGTTCTGCATTCGTCAAATCATGAGTGGGAGTGAGCAAGCCACGTGGGGTTGCAGAATCATTGGTTGCACTTGAGACTGCACTAACATACGGCGTTTCCACACTAGACTTTATAGTGCTATCATTTCACTTTCAATATCCTATGGAATCCTGGGGTTTGCAGTTTACGGAGCGGCCTTTGAGGAATAATAGCACTGTAACAGTATAGTGCGGAAATGGTTATAGCCTCTGAGAATGTACAACTATTTTCATGCTAGACTAGTGGTCCATCAGGATTCCAGCCTATGGACCTCCTCTAGTTGTAGTAAACTAGTTTAACCTACAAGGCTGCTAATACAGATGGCAAACTGTTGTCCATATCCACTGAGCCCACATTCTCATCATGCTAGATGTGCTGTGTCTCAGCAGTGGTGGTAGTCACACAGTGTACAAACTCTCTTTGTGCTTGCACTTTTGGGGATTGTTACAACAGAAAGCAGATTTCTTCTGCCTTAGGAAAGAGGTTGTACTTAATTCCCAGAGGAAGGTTTGTCAAAATATGCTGACAATGTTACAAGTGACGGAGTCTTTGAAGGTTGATGCTGTTTTTCATAATTTAAATTGGCCTTTTATAATCTCTCTTCTGAAGAAACTCTCATTAGCAGTAGTCTCTTTTTATTTTCTCCCTCAGTGATAAACCTGGCCTTTTGGGGTGCATCTGTCTGGCATCAAACATAAAGATAAGACATATCCTTACTTTAGCTTGGAACATGTTTCAGTCAGGTTATATACAATAAGATACAGTAAAAGTTAAAGTGAAAGCAAGGAAGTTTCATCCATGTGTCCTTGCTGTCAGCATTGAGATAAATAACTGTGGGAGATAGCAGAATCTAGAGGAAAAGTAGGTGAGTTTGAGCTGTACAGTCTGAATTTGTTATCTGGGAACTGAAATGTTTTAAAACAACCTGTGGACATCAGTTGTCAGAGGAGAAGCATCCTGCAGCAGTGGAGAGAGCTCACAGCTAAATTAACAGGTTTAAAAATGCAAACAGGAGGAGGGGGCTGGTGATTTACAGGGTCACAACAGACAGGGAACAAGAGTTTAACTCCTTCTGGGTTTTGTTGAGTTTAGAGAAACCTCTTGCTCTGAAGCTAATGGGAAATTTCTCCTCATACAAATAGCAGCCTCAGAGGAATTTGCCTTCTCTCAAATGTTCATGGAGAAGAAAAGGGGATAAGTTCTCCTCCTTGCTGATAGTCACCAAAATGCACATGCCCCAGCTGTTGTTATTTGCATTTTCCATAAATTAAAGAGTTGGAAGAGACCACACAGGCCATCCAGTCCAACCCCCTGCCATGCAGGAACACCCTCAAAGCACTCCCAACAGATGGCCATCCAGCCTCTGTTTAAAATCCTCTAAAGAAGGAGATGCCACCACACTTGGAGGCAACACATTCCACTGTCAAGCTGCTCTTATTGTCAGGAAGTTCTTCCTGATGTTTAGATGGAATCTCTTTTTCCAAAATTGTTCCATGTCCTAGTCTCTGGAGCAGCAGAATATAGGCTTACTCCATTCTCCATATGACATCCCTTCTAATATTTAAATGTGGCTATAATGTCACCTCTTAACCTTCTCTTTTACAGACTAAACATACCTAGCTTCCTAAGCTTCTCCTCATGTAGTATGGTTTCCAGACCGTCAACCACTTTGGTCACCCTCCTCTGGACATTTTCTAGCTTGTCAATATCCTTCCTGAATTGTGGTGTCCAGAACTGGATACAGTATTCCAAGTGCACATTAAAAGTCCCACCTGTAGCTATACCCCAGATCAGAAGAGGCACCTGAGACTGCATGTGATGCCCCCCAAACTGAATAATATAGAACACTTTTTATCAGTTGAAACATATAGCTGCTACAGCTCTTCAATACAGAAACAGTTCTCCATGCTTTGGGAACTTCTTTGACTAGATTATTTACATATGCAACATGCTTATGAATCCTTTGCACAATGGATGCTTGGGATATTTTTCCAAAGCACCTTTATGAATTTCTATTCCCTATCTTTTCAAATGGTTGAATAGAATTGCAACTGCCTTTGATGTGGGAAGGCTGCTGTTTTATTTTTGTATTATTTGCCACCTTAAGAACTCCATACAAATTAAAAAAATAAAGCTCCTGCAGCAATAATTTTTTATGATTATTCCTCTCATAGTCACTCCTGAAAGAATAAGCCATTATTGATTCTTCTTGTGTGATATTTCTGCAGCTGTAAGGCCTCCTGCCAGCAGAATTATTGTACTGAATTTGTTTTTAGATGTCTGCATCAAAGGCATTATGGTTATATATAGCAGAGGGTCCTAGCTTTGCATATCAACGGAACCTTCTCCTAGCCAAATTAGAAACAAGCTTCTGCATCAAATAAAGGAAATTTGAGAGTGCTATTCTGGGTTAGCTAGTGTGTTCTTTCGCTTAAAATACCCTAGGCAGTATGCCTATAGTTGTACTGACTCTCCTGTCACATTTTATTTTCCCTTTTAATCCCTTGCTGGCCCAATGTAATCTTTACATGTTTGTTACACATATACATGTTTTCACCCCAGAATTATATGGTCAGTATTTTTCATTTCATTACATTTTTATAATGAAAAAGAGCTGAATTTACACAATTGAACTTGTGTACTTATATACACCTTCTATTAATCTTAAATTAGCTATCCAGCGTATTTGAGCTGGGAGAGAGTTTGTGGGCAGCCAGCACCCTAGTTGCCTCTTGAGAGAGAAGGAGAACTGAGGGACCTTGAGAAAGGTTGCAAGATGGTCAGTTTCTCTAACTGTGAAATAACAAGATTCTGTGACCAAAGCTTTAGCTTTGAAGAGCATATATGGTCAGCAGATTCCACAACGTTTGAGTTCCTTGGCACAAATTCAGATGTATCCCTGCATCCATCCATAGATACTTAAAACTGGAAAGTCCATTGTGGAGTGAGAGGAGGAAGGATAAAGTTCAAATCAAGGCAAAAGGTGAGCATGGATTCATTCACGTCAAATGGTTCCTTTTCTTTAAAAAAAAAGATTGAATTTTTAATTTTTTTAAAAAAATCAAATTTTTAAAAAATAGTAACTAGGCACAAAGAGAACCAACTTGTTTGAAATGTGCTGGAGGAGAGTTCTACAGATCCCATGGACTACCAGAAAGAGAAATGTATGGGTAATACAGCAATTCAAGCCTGAACTCTCCCTAGAAGTCAACTTGACTAAACTAGGACTGTTGTACTTTGGACATACCATGAGAAGCCATGGCTCATTACAAAAGATAAGAATGCTTAGTAAGGTAAAAGACAGCTGGGAATGAGAAAGACCACATTACAGGTGGATAGGGGCAGCCAAAGAGGCCATGTCCCCAAGTTTGCAAACCTAGCACAGGGCTGTTTATAACAGGGTGACTTGAGGTCTCTCATTTATAAGGTCAAGTTGACTTGAAGTTCATTAACAAGAGCAAATCTGGACAGGGCCCCGGAACAGGGTCATCCAGATTAGAAGGAAGAATATATCCAGGAATGATACCCAATAGCATTGAAATGTCTGAACTGGTGGTGCAGACTAAAAATTGGACATATACCTAAAGCAGTACATCTCAAGCTATCTGATGTAGGGAACTATTAGTCCTCCCCCTATGAACAGGAACCATATTAGTGCTCATTGGCTACAACTGTTTGTTTCTTTTCTGGGAACTCATCATGGAACAGTTGCTGAAGTCTTGTGGCCTGACACTGGTTGATGGACCACCACTCTGACTAGCATGGATCTAAAGCTTTAAAAAAACTTGATGGGGTGGAAGAATGTATGGAAGAACGTAAATTTGCTAACTTTATTAAGGAGATGCATGACTCTGCATCAAAAAACTCAGGAAGTAGAGCACAGATATTTCATGAGATGTGGACTGCCACGGCTGGTAACATAAAGCTGGAAGGGGCACCAACATGTCGCACTTCTTCCTCAGGTGAAGGAAACAGCCTTCAATCAGAAATTAAGGAAAATCTGGAATAATGGGATACATAGTCCTTTTGTTCTTGGTTGTTTCCCATTGCCTGGATAAAGATATATATGATCAGTTGAGACATCACTATGCATGTAATCAATTGAGACAATACCACTATGCATGTAATCTTAGAGTGTCTTTAAAAATGTGTGTGAAGGGGGATGAGTGTTCCTAACTTTCTGTCTCTATAGTGGTTCTCTCCACATAGTTTGAAATCCTGATTTTCTGTGGTTCCAGGCTGCAGTGAAGACCTCCATGGACAATGAAGGCTCCCTGCTTGAGAAAGCCACCCACTGCACGCAGAGTGGAATGTAAATGACAGTAGAGGGGCAAGGTAACTGTGCGTTCCCTCCTCAAATGTTTATTCAACATCTTTATATATATAGAGAGAGAGAGAGCGAGAGAGAGAGAGATTCAAATCAGAAAATGCTTAGCAAAGAAAGTGTGAAACACACACACACACGCTCTTTCTCTGGGCAGTCTTCTGTTCCTATCACAATGTTTTTTCCTAATTTAAAATTTAAAATTTAAAAAATTCAAAAGAAAACAAAAAGGAGGAAGAATGCTGCATTTCTGTCTAACTTTTGTGTTGGCAATAATGATCTAGACATCTCCAGGGTTCAGTAGTTCTGTTATACCAGGGATGGGAAGTGTTGATACTCTAAGGTTATGGTCTATAGTTCCCACAGTCCTTTATCACTGGTGAGGCTGAGTGAAGCTGATGGGAATTTTAGGCCAAAACATCTGGATGGCTAAAAGTTCTCCACATCATGTTGTTGTTGTGTGCCTTCAAGTGATTTCTGACTTATGGTGAATTTATTACAGGGTTTTCTAGGGCTGAAAGTGTGTGATGCACCCAAGGTCATCCAGTGGGTTTCCACAGCTGAGTGGCGAACTGAACCCTTGTCTCCGGGATTGTAGTGTAACACTCATACCACTACACCATGCTAGATCTCATATCCACCTCATATTAGACCTTAATAGAAGTGCACCTCTATATAATACAACTGTAATTCTTCATTCTTCCTTTCTGGAGAGAATGTTTGGGTAGCCATCACTGAGTGTTATGCTTAAGGAAGTCATCACCGGCAGAGATAATTATTTCTAAGCCCTTGATCCAAACATCCTGATTATGCAGACACAGGCATCTCTACAGTACCTTCCAGCCCATTAATGCCAGTTTCTCTCCCATCTTTTCCCTCCTCCGATCCGCAATGACATCCTGTCTCTCCTTCCTCTGTCATGACATCATTTGACATGGTTCCTTAATCTATATGCACAAAATGGTTGGTGATAGAGTGCCAGTGGAAAAAAGTGACATTTGGGCATCTTAGAGAGACAGAAATGTGAACATTGCTTCATAAAATTCTGACTGTTCCAGCAGCAATGAGAAAAGAAAAGGGAGAGACTTGACATAGATTTTTACACATTAACCATAACATTACTTTGCCAAGAAGCCTTTCCTCTCTTGCATTCTGGGAAAAAAATGCAATAAAAGATAGATTTGCTTTTGCTACAGTTCCTACATGAATAATTTGGGAAAGATAAAAGGGCAAAGAGAAAAAGCTTAAGCTTCTAATATTGTCAGCAATTTTTATCTCTGTGCCTAAGATGTAATCACTTTAAAATGCACAGCTATCACCCATTCTGAAATGCTATCACAGCCTATGCTTTATAGGTCACCCTCAGGGAGAACTAAAAACAAATGGGGCGGGGTAGAAACCCTCCTGTCTTCCATAGGATGTTTTTCTTCTTAACAGCTTGAACCAAATTAAAGAGACATAATAACACACTTAAATTGTTAACTTCTATTTTAACTAACTGGTGCATATTTTCTTAGGGAGAAAGGTTTTTTGAGAGGAGAAATAATCGCTTTGCAGGAGGAGATTAATTCTATAATTATTGGGGTACTAAAAAGAAATCATGAAGAAGTAAAGGCCAGAGGAGTAGTTAGGAAAAGCAAGTCATTTGGGGTTTTCTGTGTGTGTGTGTGTGTGTGTGTGTGTGCGCGCGCTCAAAAGCTATAATATGACTAGTGGTAAATGTATAGTACTTGTTCAATGAACTCATCAAATATATAAGAACGAAGAATATGAAGTGGATGGGGTGTGTGTGTGTGTGTGAGAGAGAGAGAGAGAGAGAATTTTGGTTTGTTTTCAAGGGAAAGGTATTTCTGAGAAAAGTAAATAAATTCACAGAAGTTAAGAGTAACTGCGTTTCTTAAATCATTTCCCTGGCCCATTGGAGGGGCAGGTAGAGATATTCCAAAGCAGATCTCTGTGCAGCCTCTGTCTCACAAGGAGCTTTGTACCAACCAAGGAACCAGGGCTGTATGTGCAGAATTTGCCGTGTTGTATACTGGTTTACATTGTTCATCAGCTGTTCACAAATGGGCCTGAGAAAATTTGGATGCAGACTCCCTTTCTCCACCAAACAATCTACTGATATAACTTCTGCTTTCTCATAAAGCATGAATAGTTCTGGGGCTCTTTCACACTATACAACCACAGTACGATGATTCTATTTTAACTACATCCAGTAAAATCCCAGGATCTGGAGTTTAGGAAGGGTTATTCAGAATTTTCAAACAGGGACCTCCTCTGGTGTCTCTCCAAACTACAATCACCAAGATTCCATAGAAGGCAGCCCTGGCAGTTAAAGCAGAATCATAGTTCTGTGAATGTACAGTGAGACATCCATCCCTTCTTCCTATCCCTAATGTCTTTTTTCCCCCTTCCCAGCTATAGCACTTTTCAAAGGTACCCAATGGTTGCAAAGAATGAATGTTGTAACATAAAATGCTGTTTCCTGCGCAGAAACAGTTCTGCACAAATATACTATACACAAATTGTGCAAAGTAAGAGTTGAACAGCCTTTGAAAACTGTGCAAAGTAAACCATGTGTGAATTGTGTGCAGAATAAGTCCCCAACTAAATCATTTTCTGTGTAGGAATCAGCATTTTCTGCACATAGAAGTTTTTTTATGGATAAAAAATCTGTACAGCACAGTTTTCAAAGACTTTCTTGCAGCAGGAAGAAAATTCTTAAAATTACTTGTTGTTTCCTTCAAGAACGAAATAAGTGAAGAATTATGTCTCTAACAAGGGGAGTCATAAAGCTTGCTTCTGATTGATGGTTTCAGCTAGAGCAAACACAACAAACTAATTGCTGAATGGTAAGTCAACACTAATAGAAACTCCACTGATTCAATGGGTCTGATATAGTTGGGACTAGCAATCAGTGTCCCTTTTCATTTGTTCGAATGGTGAATACACTTTTAAATTATGGTATTTAAAAAGCAAATACACTTCTGATTGTGGAAAAAAGGAATCTAAATCAAATGAATAAATACATAGATTTGCATCCACAGTTGTTTCCAACCATACAAAATCATGCTTTGTCATACACAGATGAGATCCCAGTCACTGTCATGTGAACCACTGGTGGAATGGCCATTTCTGCTATCACCACTACTATTAATTGTGAACACAATATGCTAGCCAAACAAGCATGCAAAGATTAGTCCCCCAACTAATTTGTTGGGGGACAAGAATATTCAGTGCACATGTTGTTTCTTTCACTATGTGCTGAATGTGTTTTAAATTAACATTTTAATTTATCCAGGTTTTTTAAAAACCTTTTGTACTATATACCCTTTTAGCTATATAGCTTCCATATTGGGAGAAAGGAGAAAGTAGAACACAAAAATGATAGATAGATAGATAGATAGATAGATAGATAGATAGATAGATAGATAGATAGTTTCAGGAACTGAGACAGGTGTGCTGGCACTCCGCTAGTTCCTCATCTTAAATTAGCCCAAATCAGTGTGATACTTTCTTTTTAAGAGTTGGCAGGCACAATTCTGGCTGCTTCATGGAAGCATATAGTTGTATCACATCCATGATTTGATAAGAGAAATACCAAAATCAAAGAACTTTTTAGCTAGTCCGATCTGGAATTATGATTTAAGCTATTATGACAAATCCACATATAGCCATATTACCCTTCATGAGACATATAACCAAACAGAGCTAAGCATCATTAAGTTCTGTTTGCTTAGTACTTTACACTGATGGTTCTAACTGTCATTGTTACAGCTTGTTAAATATAGGCACAGATGATGCACAATAACCCATAGGGTTTAATCGTTGCACTGTGTTACAAATGTTCAGAAGGTGATTTGTGGTGGCAAATACATACGGATTGCTAAATGCAGGGAAGGCAATGCACAATAATCCACAATGTTTAGCCCTTGACACTGTTCTGCAAATGCTCAGAAGGTGATCTACAGTGCAAATGCATATGGTTTGTTAAGCACAGGGGAAGGTTATTCACAACAATCCACAGAGGACAGCCTTTGACACTGTGCTACAAATGCCCAAAAGGTGGTTTATGTGGCAAATGCTATCATGTGGTGAAAACTATCTATTATGTGGCAAATTTGTCTGTCTGTCTGTCTATCTAGCTATCTGTCTAAATACTGAAGCATCTGGAAGTCTACATAGTAAGATTCTTCTCACAGCAAGATTCTTCACATGACCATCTTAGCTGATGGTCCACAGGTTGGAAATATACCTTGCTTGGACTAAAGTATCCTGAACATAATGGTTATGCTGGCAGGAGTATTCTGGGCATTATAGTCCAAAAAAAGTAACTTTCTGAGCTCTACTAGGTTCTTGTGTTGTTTGTATTACATGGGATTTGCAGCAGCAATATAGGAAATGGAGGAAGTACTAAATCATGGGGAAGGAGCGACACCAGAGTGGTTAAATCAGTTTTTAGAGGGCAGGTAACTACAGGTAACAGGAATCTGCTCTCTTGATTCTCTGTGTTTGAGCCAGGGTTTCTTACTGTTCCTGCAGCTCTGCAGTGACTTTCATATCACTATGTGGTCATGGCTGGCAACTTCCATGTTATTGGTGTAGTGAGTAAACTCTGCTTTTTAGTCTGAACTTGAAAGGAGCTATTCAAAATGCCGAATCTCCTGTGGTTTGGGTTTAGCATACTGAATCAATCATTTAAAGGTAAGACTAGAATCCAGAGTGGATTCACTACTCAGTGACATTGAAGCAATCACCCACTGCCACCTTCACTCTGTTGAAGGTTATGTGCATAGACCCTTACAGTATGTATTTAAATAATAATCACATACATCAAAATTTGTTATGCTCAAGTGTTTTTCAAATTCATTTACATATCAATCCTTTCAAATCAAAACAAAAAATAAACAAATCACAGGGTATTTTACATTTGATACATGAGCAAATAAACCAAAACCATAACACCGAAATGAAAAGCAACAGATAAAAGCTGGACAAAACTAGTCAAATCCAAACTTAAATGTGACTTCAAATAAAACAGAAAAATGAACCAGTCTCCACCTTGTGTCAAAAAGGCAACAGCTGAGATGGCAGCTGAAACTTCCTGGTAAGAGCATTCCACAGACTCAGCATATTCAGTGGTGAACCTATTCCCTGTATTCATCAGCTATTGTTCAGTTGGTAAGAACACTTGGAAAAGAGTCTTGGAATATGGAGTAAAAGAAATAAGAGGCTATTATGAATACAAGTTGTGCTTCATGTGTCTTAGTTCCATACCACGAAGGGCTGGAAAGCTCACCACCATAATGGTCTGAGTCTCAGTGATGCTGCTTAAGGACTTTTACTGAAGTATTTATTAATTGGTTACATTTATTTCCCACCTTTGAACTCAAGGTGGCAACCATACTTCTTCTCCTCCCCATATTATCCTCTCTGGTCCTGTGAGGGAGGTCAGGCTGAGAGATGGTAATCAATCCCAAGTATCTTGAATTAGTTGGATGGACCAAAGGGACTAGAATGTGGATCAGCTTCTACTTCTAATCCACTTCTAATCTCTTAGCACTACATCATCCTGCTGTGGAGGCAAATCTCTAATGCGCTGTGATGGAAAGCTCAGTCCTGCTGTTTTGTGTTCCAGTCAGAATTTCCCTGCACATAGCCCAAGCCCATGTCAATGGTGGTACTGGTAGGGATGGGAGAGTCAAATCCCAACCAGTCTGGACTTGATGCATTCTGTTTCATGATATAGCCAGGAGGTGGAAAACTCCCACAGAGATAGGAATTCCAATAGCAAAGGAACATTTAGAGCAAAAGCCTACATATGCCTGCTCCAAGGTAAGTTCCACTAAATTCAGTGAAACTTGCTGCTAGGTAAATAAGTATAGGATTGTTAATTATCTGACAAAGTGGATAGAACATTGGACCTTAAGATTAATTATTGATACCTTAGGAACCAATGAGCAAAATAGTATATTCATCTGTGATAAAGTAGTTTCCACTGAGTTCAAGGAAACTTTCTCCGAGGTGAACAATTGTTAATTATCAAGATTATGCATCTTATAGAGCAGATAGGCTGCTAGATCTCAGATGGACTTTTTGTTGGTTAGTCCCAACTACAGTAGAGCAAGTGAAATAATTGCTGAATGATCAGTCAACAGATAGATAAATCCCATTGATTCAAGGGTCTACTTTATTCAAGACTAACAAGAGGAATAACGCCAATGGGTTTTTGGTGCACTGGAAACAATGAGTTTGATGAGCTGTGGGCTGGAAAACCAACCTCTCATTCTCAGCCTTACCTATTATTCACTGTGAGTCTAAAATGGGATAATGGGATAAAATGGGATTATATGCTTCCCAGAACTCGTTGGATTAAGGGTAGAATAAGAATGTGCTACATATATATTAAAAACCAAGCCAACCTGTCACCTTTCTTGAAGACTTTGTAAATCTGATATCTAAGCTTTAAAGATGAAGATCAATTATATCCCCTAATGACTTCAGTGTGTACAAATTCCACTAGCAAATATCTCCACATAAGCGCTCAAGTTTTGTCCATCTTGATGCAGGCAAAACTGTGTTATGGGGTTTCCAACCTGTAAAACAGAATCTTCATCCTCCTTTTTCAGCTTAAGGAAAACAGTGGCAGACCTTTATGAGTTTTCAGCCCCTGCTAAATAAAGGAATTTAATTTCCTTTGCACCATGGGAAACAGCTATGGTGGTATTACAATAGGATGTGGAAAAGCTAATTCCTAGAATAATTATCTCACAATTCTTAAATGTCCTTTGAAGCCACATTAATAGCTTTAAACTTTAAACACTAGCAATAGCATAAGAAAGAATGCCTAATTTAAGGTTTATTATGTTACAAGTAATGGCAACAATATAATATAGCTCAGTGCACTTTGTTGAAACATTTATGCACATTCTACCTCTGCTAGAATGTAGGAGGGAGGAAGATACAGATTTGAAACAACTCCAGAATGGGGGAATATGCTAAACAGCATAGGAAAGATTAGAGAAAGGTGTGATCTAAGAGACCATTAAAACTGCAGCAGTTGCATGTCATACAAAGACAGTGTGATCAGTGTAGCAGTTTTTGTCTTTGTAAAGTTTGCTTCCAGGTTTCCAGCTCCATTGAGTTCAGACTAGCATGAAGGATATTATGCAGTATGTCATTTATTTACAGAAAAATCAGATATTCCATAAGTACAATGTATAGTTTCATCAGGGAAATGTTTAACAGGTTTGGCAGATTAAACTAATGTTTTTAGATATTCCCTTGTGAACATCCTGTTGAGTACCAGAGAATAAAGAATTTAAGTGAATAAAAAAAAAGTATGACATGATTTATTCACATTATACTACAATTTGTTACATAAATAAGTTTATTATATATTTATACCCTAAAAAGGTTTGCATGCCACTGGAAGAGATGCTAAGTAGAATGGCTAATAGCATCAGTGGTACATAATGAGACAATTTAGGCTTTCTCCATTTATGGGCAGGCTCATCTGGCCATGCTCGTTTTTTTTATGTTTCATATTCTTTCAGTTTGCAAGTGCAATGCAAAATGAACTGCAGTGGAAGCTCTAGAATGGCTCTTCCTTGATGACTGTGAAATTCACTATTGCACACTGCACACTTCTGCACATCTGAAGAGGAAAATGCAGGTCTACCTGCCAAAAGCTGGTCAGAAACTGAAGTCACACTGTCCTCTCAAAGCACCTGCCAAGTCCAAACACCCTTGAAGAAAAGTCTCTAGAAATGCCTTTATTTACAAGTGAAAGAATGGGCCCCATAATTGTGGCTGTCAAAGGCAGAGAAGATCAATGGGTGGGTGCTTATGTGATCCTGCCAATGAAAGGAAACATGGAGATGCTGATGTCATGACAGGCACATGTGGAACGCCCCAGTGCAGCTGGCCACAGATAGTTCCTCTTAGAGCGAACAGAGACATCATTTTGGAATCCTTGTGGTCAGACAACAGAGAAACAGGGTCAGAAATCTTTGCTTCTCACAAAAAGTATTCTTTGCCACATAATTTATAAAACAAATAGGAAAGCACAGGGCATTTTCAGAGCATGGAATGAGAGAAAACCTAACAATGTAATGTGTGAAAGCCCCTTGACATCACTGAGTTGAATGCACAACATTTGCCTCCTGCTCCTAGTGGAAGCGTATCGTGGGGAATATGAAGATTTGGAGGAACTGGGGCATCCAGTTGCAGGATACTTCAGAGCAGTGCCAAAAAGGCAAAAGACACTTTAAACAGGGAAATAAGGGCAATATATAGACTCGCTGGTAAACTGGCTGCTTGTTAGTAACCAGCTACCTGTATTTGTTCGGCAGCTTCAGAAACGGAAAACACACAGAATGGATGCATTTAACTGCTGATGAATAGCTCACTGAGTCCAGAGGTAAGTGTCCATTCCAGAAGTGTATGTCAAACATGCTAGCAAAATGTATCAGAAAACTGTCATGAGGGTGCAAAGCTAAGACATCATAACCATTGAAGGAACATATTTTCCTGGGCAGATAGCCAGGTATGCTACAGGAAGCCCAGTTTCATTACAGTTTGGTAATAACAATGGTTGAACCATGGATGAAATGTGGCAGGGAACAATTTTTTCACCAACTTAGAACTAGCTGAGAATCTGCTAATCAAAGACCATATATATATATATATATATATATATATATTCCTTTTTTAATTTTCCTTTTTAAATTAATTCATCTTAATTCATTTCTATGCATAAAATAATTCCAATGTAAAGAGATAACAGCATTAAAAAACAGAAACAATTGCATGGAGTTGCACCTTCATTTTTAAAATAGTAGCCTGATCCTCTCCACTTATTCACTGTTCTACTTCAGAAACAGTAGGGGATGGAGGGTATATAGTTTATACCAGTGGTTTTTAACTCCCCCCCCTATAGACCCCCTTTAAATATCTTTTGTTGCAGCAGACCACCAAGACTTAAAGTGGCTTCTGGATATATGTGTGGTAGCAAGAAATGTCCCGTGCTTTCTCTCAGTCCCTCAGCTCATTCACCTGCAAATTCCTCCAAAAGCCTCCAGACCTCAGGTTAAGAATGACTGGTTTACCCTATTAAATGGTGCATACATGGGACATTGTCCTTACTTAGTAAAAACAATTAGTAGATTGTAAATTCAGTTAATTTTTCAGACTGGAGTAGATATCTCCATAAAACTACTATTGATTGGTATCAAATATGGCTGCTTCAACTATTTTGCAGTTAAACTGCAGCTCTGCTTCTTGCTTAGATTTTTAACAAATGTGATCAATAAAGAATCAATCAGAATATCTAAAGCGGATACTTTAGTTCCTTCCTCTATACAAATTTACTATTATAATTTCCAGTGGACTTCATAGTGTTCCAATATGTATTTGAGAGACTGCAGCAAAGTTGTAACAGGTGCAACATATTATGAACACATGCACAAGCCACCTATTGTCTTATGACAGCTCCTTGAATTTCATAGGATTTTCTCATGGAAGGAACATTCAGAGGTGGCTTGCCATTGCCTTCCTCTGAAATATAGCCCACAGCACCTGGCATTTCATAGTTGTCTCCTATCCAAATACTAGCAGTCCTAACCCTGCTTAGCTTCCAAGATCAAATGGCATCTGATGCCCTCAGAGTATTTTTGTAGGTATAAATGAAGAAATATAAAAAGATGAACAGCTATTTAAACCTTTAAAAAGCCATTCATATATGTCATAGTCCAATTATATTTCTTTTGGCAGCTAAGAGACATAACATTTTAACCATGCAATCCCAATTCTGACTTTTTTTTTTTAAGCCATCATGTAGAGGCAGACATTAACAGGGCAAGCCAACCTTTATCTGCTGATTCTGCCAGATGCCTGTATGATAGAGCACTGCCCACTACCAGGCAGACTGAGAATTTTCTGGTTTTGACAATTGCTTGTGGCAAAATTATAATTAGCACTCCATGTTGCTATGCATTCTAAATTGGTTCATACTGTTTCTTGTTCCAATTTTTCTCTAGCAGTACATATAATAGTTTCTAAAAAGATGGTTAAAAACAAAATAGGGCAGACAATGGTTGCCATTTTGTTTTAAAAGGTAACAATTACCATACTTTTGCGACTGGACTGTGTGGAATCTCTCCCCCACAGACACACTTAGAACTTATAAATTAATTTTTTCTTAAGTGACTCCAGGGGCTAATAATCTTAACCTTGCCCACACTTGGATTCTAAAGTAACCGCTAACTGCTCTTGAGAGATCTTAGTCACTGAGGGTAATTCACAGGAAAGATTAGTGGGCTACAGTGGTGAAAAGGGATGGTGACTGCCTGGAGCCCAACTTCCCATTATTGCTTTTAGATGTCAATTTTTTCTTTCTTTCAGGAAAACACCACCATCACACCTGGACTGCAGGATCTGATAGACTCTTTCCTATTGTTCAAAGTTCCCTATCACCACAAGCCCTCAAATTCTAAACTATTAATGGAAGACTAATTTATCCCACCCCTTTTGAATGGAAAACAGATGAAAAAAAGGAAACATTCCTTGAACAATAGCAGCAGATAATTCTTTACTTCTTCCTTTCACTTTATGGAGAAATATTTGATTCTTCCACGCAGATCACTTTCATGTGATGCTGAAAGATGCCTTTAAGTCTCTCTTTCACTGCTTTTTTTGTGAAAAGCATTGATCTCAAATAGAAAATGGAAGAAATACATTTTTTGAGCCAGTGGCATATTTGGTATTTTTTAAAAGGGTTTGGGAACACTCATACAAAATGGCTATACTTTTGTATGTGTCTGTTTGTGTGTGTAGGGACTTCCTTTTTCACAAAATTGCTACTGTAGTAAACATGTCCAGTGACAAAACAATCATTTTCTAGAAGGGTAAATGAAGGCTGTGTCACACTATAGAGATATAAAGTGGACCTATGTGCAACCTCCAGATCTGTGATTTTGATCAACCGTGGAGTGTCATGACCTATACATAAAATTGTGGCAACATGAATGTAGAGGCACTGAAGCATCTGTGCACATGTCACCACCATTTAATAATACGGGATGCAATTATTTGAGCTTTTGCTATTTGTGTGTGTGTAGGTTCTGAAAATGAACTGCTGCATATATGGAGAGTCTACTGTAGCATTATGAGTCCACTTTTACTGCTGCGGCTGAGTTTTAGGGAACCATGGGGTTTATAGTCAAGTGATGCACTCTGGCTGAGATTTCTAAATGCCCTTTCCTAAATTGTAAATCCCAGAATTCCATAGGTTGGGCTGTGGCAGTTCAAGTAAAATCATAGTGTTAATATCTGAAGGACAAAAGGGGCCCCTGGAAAACTAAAAGAAAGGCGATTAGTCTGATAACATAGGTATCAGGCAAAATTATGACCCTAACCCCAGATACCCCATTCCTTTTAATACAGTTTTCTGTCACAGCACCTGATGAACAGAGAACAGCAACTTAGTCAAGAAGCTATGTACAAAGAAAAGATAAAAGCTGAGATTCATTGCCAAAGCTTAGACTTGCTGCCAATAAGCAGAAATACTCAGAGACACACATACAGGTGTAAAATATCCACCACCACCATATATATCAATCCCAAAGCAAGCAAACTTTTCCCACAGGCAAAACATACACCATCACCACAGAACCGCTAAGACACAAACACTTTTCCCTGCAAAAAGTCAGGCAAAATACAGAGGCAGAGACAGAGGCAGAGAGAAAAGGTAAAACACCACCCCGCCTTCTGTGTCAACCCTTCCAGCCTCCCAGGACAACCTCTATCTTCTTTTGCCTCTCAGCATACTTCCTCTTGCAACCTGCCCAGAGTGTGTCTCTTGTTTTTGTTTTTTTTCTGGGCAGGAAAGTTTCTTCAAAAGGAAGAACTGCCCCCTTCAGGAATATTTCTAGGGCTCACAGCCCCAACTTCTAATGGCTCAGAAACCTGGAAGTTAACCGAGGATGCTCCACAAGCACTAGGGGCTGATGCTTCATTTTCGAAGTACCCTAGTTTTTAAACAAACTTTTAATGTGAAAAGTAAGTATTTTAAAAGTTTCAAAATCAAGTGGGGTAGGGAATGTATCCTCAAAACTCTGAATAAATGGTATCTGAGTCCTGTCAGATTGGCCAAAATGGTTGAGGATCTAAGCCAAAAATGTTGGAGAGATTGTGACACTACTGGAATGTGTATACATATGTGGTTTGATTGCTTAAAGTTTAAGATATAGCACTTTTGTTCCTTAATTCTAGAACAAGTCTCAGCCACCACAAATCACCACAAATCAGAAAGTTCATCAGTGCCCAGGTTTATTGTTGCTTTATGTTTGCAGTTATGAATAGAAAAACCTGATTTGTTCTCTTCCTCATTGTTACTCACCTTGAAATAGCAACAAGCTGGAAAACTGGTAATTCCACAGTACATAACTGGTGGCAAAGAATTTGGAATGTAATTCTTTTGGAAAAGCTAAAGTACAACACGAAGACCTCAAAAGGCCTCATCAGCAATGATATCTTCATTCAGAAGAATCGTTTCCCTTCATAGGCCATTTCTGTACTACACTGTTACCGTGCTGTTATTCCACTTTTAACATCTTATGGAATCCTGAGGTTTGCAGTTTAGGGAGGCGCCTTTAGAATTATCAGCCAGAGAGCTCTTTGGCCTCAGTAAACTACAAACCCCAGAATTTCACAGGATGTTGAAAGTGGAATAATAGCACTACAACAATGTAGGGCGGAAATGGTCATAGACTATATAAAACAGGATGACGCATGGGCCCAAACTGATGCTACAACAAAGGCCCTTCTGGAAGGGCATTTTGAATATCAAACCCCACCTTCCTGAAATAAATCCAGAATTGGCTTAATATACCTCTGGGAAGGTCACTCTAAAGTGCCTAGGTACTATGCTTGCCATGCAGTATTTTTGACAACTGCTTGTATCTTTTTGTTTGAAAAACTGTTACTGAGTTTGACAAATTCATTAACAAAAATATTTTTTTAAAAATCAAATAAGGGAGACAACCTGGCAAGGGGGGCATGGGCACAGTGGTGATGATAGACACACTGGAAACTCTAGGGCTATCATGTCAGTTTTACATTTCTGTTATACATTTGAGAAGTTTGCACTGTATTTTGGTCTTACCTGTGAACAATCTCAATTACATATTTACAATTCTTTAAACTATTTTTTGCTTAACAGTAGGGTATACAAATGGACCACTGATATTGTTGGTATTTCTTGTGCCATCAGTACCAAAAAGCTCATGTATGTAGCTGAAGCTGCTCTTAATGTCCTGCTCATCTTCTGACATCTTTTACATCATCTGTCCTGTGCAGATCTAGAACTGGGAAATATGTTGAAGCCACTGGAATGTGGCATGGACCTGCACTTATATGCTTATGTAATGGCATCATCTTTTCAGAACACAGACTCAGTTCAACTGGCTGTTTTTTTGGAATAAAACAAGCAGGAGTGCTCAACTTTCTGACAGAACTGCCAGCGTGGAGCTTTGTCACTCGCTCAATAAATTTCTAATCCATTTTTCTGATGTGTTTATTTCCTGGGCTTCCTATTGAACACAGTGGGAATGTTGGACTGCTGCTGCAGAAGTTCTGCTTATTTCATCGTAGATTCTGCCAAGTTTGACATGAGTCCCATCAGAACAAAGAAACTGCAGTGCTGTTGCCTGGGGGATTGCTCCCTACATCATTATTCTCTTTTTGTCCTCTAATACTCTGGCAACACTTTCATTGATAAACTATGGCCTTTTCCGCATTTTATATTTAAAACGAGGTGGCGCGTCCTCCAGCGAAGACATTTACACTTGGGGGCTAACTGGGTCCAGACTACTTAATGTTTGTCCGGACTTCAGCCCACTCCGGAACGCCCAGAACTGGTGGTTCCTCATGCTTTTGAAAGACCGATTAAAAGAGGACTTTCAATAGCCCGGCGTGCCCCAGTCTGTCGCTGCCCTAAGTGTAGATTTGCAGGCTCGCGCCAGCGTGAGACTGCACATCTTCTGGGGGCGGGCTTCCGGCTGGCAAGCTTTTCCAGTTGATGGAGAGCCTCCACCAACCGGAACCCTCCATTTCCGTCTCCGGAGAGTGTGTAGCACAGGCGTGCGCTGCTCCGGATCGTTGTGGATCATCGGGGGGAGCGTGCCAGTCTGGTGAGTAACAGACTGCCCCGTTTCCCCCTCAAAGTGCGGAAAAGCCCTATGAAACGTATATAGCCTGCAAGAACTACGGACCATTCTACATGACCGAGCTCACCATTGCCCAAGGCTCTAACCTTTTTTCTTTTCTTTTTTAAAGCAAAAGGTTCTTTGTAAGTGGTTTAAACACTGGACTGCAGATCAACTCTTTAAAGCTGGTAAAATGGCAGAGGCTTGTAATCCTGCCCATTTAAAACCAGATGGTCAAACACAAAAAGAAAGAGGCAATTTCTCTTCCTCAACAGATGGCTTAAGTCTGAAAACTTGTGCAAGTGCAGTCACTTTGGAGTTAATCTAGCCCAAGTTTTTATGAGAGACGCTTATTTGCAGTCCATTCCACTTTTGCATGTGCTCATTCATAAATTGATTCTATCCTGTTTCTGCACTAATCTGTATTTTTTTTTAAAAAAAGTGGCCTTGTTTTAAACACCTTTTTTCATACATTTTGCAACCTATTTTCTTACCCATTTTAGTATTTTGTTCTTGTTGAGAGACTTGTACGAATAAAAGAATAATTGCATGCCAGTCCATGTAATGGTTTGGGAAACATGGAGTAGTTTAATATACTTTAAATTGCAAACTGGATTAAATCTTTGACCATCCCTGAATTAGATCTTCAGCATTCATTTCATTCACTAGGCTCATACATCAATTGGCTAACTTTTTTTTTCCTGTTGCAACAGCCAGCATTGTGGCTACAGTCCAGGGTTTGCAAATGGATTTAACTCTTCATTACCTCAGATCACTTTAGTGTAGTCTGACCTACTCCAGCCACTAGTGTGTTACCTGTGAATTGGGGGTCCCAGGAGGGGCACCCAAACAACCAAACATCAACAAGCAAAGATGGGGAAATTAGCTGGAGCACTCTCTTGACTAACGAGAAGCAGGGTAACTTAGCGGGGATCTTTTACCCAATGTATACAGCGTCAGGTCAGTGAGTAGGCAAAAAGTTCAAATAACAATTAAGATTTATTAGACAGTTATTAAAGAAAACACGAACACACTCCTAACTAGAAAAGGAAAATAGAGTTCAAGGGGGAATGGGTGATACGCCACCTGTCCTGCAGTCCTGGGGAAGCCGATTGTAGAGGAGGAAACCCGGCGTGGCGGCCGAGGGGAATCTGCTGAACTGAGCAGCAGCAAGGCAGAGTAGAAGTCCAGAGCGATCCGGCGAGAGTTCCAAAGAGCTCTCAGAACTGGGGGGTTTTATGAGGGAAAGAACGACCATAGGCTAGTCTGGTCTTGGGCAAAAACATTAAGTTTTAGGTTGGAGACAATGCCTCCGAAAGGTCAGAATTTACATGATTGAATTATGTTCCGAATTGACAATAGTATGGCTGGTATGTAAATGCAGCTAGCTCGGCAGTTAAGCACTCAGCTCGCCAGGGTGCCCTCTCACGGCAGAGGATCTCTTTGTTTATTGCGCATTGGTAATGAGGGTGTGTGTTTCAGGAGGTCCCCTAAAGCAGATCTGGCAATCTCTGGCTTGGTTTGGTGGGAGCAGCAAATAGTAGCCATGCCTAGCTTTGCGTTTGTTCGGTGGCCTCACAAACACTTGGCTGGTGGCAGAGTAGGGCTGAATTGTGATATCAAAATGATATCTTTGGTTCACCAAAGGCCAGGCCAGTACATGGTGGTAACAAGTGCACTCCAGATATTTTGAACTACAGTGGCCATCCATATTAATTGACCAATTGTGGTCTCAGCTGGCACTTCTCAGGCTACCTGATGTGGGAGACTGGCAATATTTTTCCCCAGTGTGCTCAGGACCAGCACCATATTTGTGCCGATTGGATAAAATTGTTTCTTTCTTCCCTGAAAGCTTACCAAGGACTCACAGCCAATGGCTTAGAGACTAGCACAGAATGTTGATGCCACAGGAATATGACATGTACCTACACTTATATGCTTATATAATGATGTCACCAACAACAAACACCACCGAGTAGCAGTGGTCTAAACTCTCTCATGGGCACAAACTCTGGGTGCATTCACTTAGCTGGTCTACATTCCTTAGGATTCAAAATTAATTCAACAAAAAGAATTTTATACAAAGGTTGTAAAATAAAATAACTGGTTGATTCAAAGAAACCAGTTCAGTGCTGAGAGTACTATATTATTCTATAAAATCTTGTCTCTAATCATTTTGAAATAAACCTTAGTGTTATTTTTATACTCAAGGTAGTTCCTTAGGTCTTTTTCCTAGGGACATGAAGTCACAGAGAACTGAAATGCATACAATGTGTGTGTGGTTGTGTGTGCATTTTATATGTGTGTGTGTATTTTATATATATATATATTCTGCAACAAAAGCTAAAAAGTTGCTTTCCATATGTTCTTTATAATTTTTAAAATAAATATAGTTTCCAATAGGAGGCAAATATTTCTACTGTAGTTACAGAATGTATGGTTGCTATGGTGATTGCACAGTTGGCTGGATACATCAGCTGCCAACTCAGTATTATTTTTGTGTTTGTTTATTTGTGAATTAACCTTTTAGGGGTAAAAAAAAACAGCTACAAAGAACTAACTGATAAGGAACAGCAGAAGCAAAGAGATTCTCCGAAAAGAAAACTGATAGGCGTGGTTCTCCTGTGCCAGCACTATGCCAGTGCAACATTGCTTATGCTCCCTGTGCAGCTCAGCATTATGCAGAAAGCAAAGGAACACCAACAGAAACAAGGGGCAGTGTAGCAACACTGACAGCAGCCAAGGTTACTCGTCCACCCTGGGGAGCCTGTTTGTCACCCATCCTGCCTACCAGTACATACTATCTGCTGCCTGCACATCTATGCACATCAAGGCTGCTGCTTCCTTGTTTCTCCCACTCCCCTTGCCCGGACCACTTCTGCTTTGCTACTCCTCTTTTTCAACTAAGTTACCCGTTCTTCTAAGTCTTGCTTATTCTCAGATCATACTTAATGAATGGATAATAAAAACCTACAATAATATCATGAATCGTCCAGAACCATGTTGGTGCACTATGTGATTAGCAGGTACGCTTTTCAAGAGTGGCACAGTGATGGTGATGAAAGAGAAAGAAAAATTTAGTGGCTCTGAGCAGCATGTTTCTTCAGTGCCTTACCTCCTTCATGACATCTGCACACATTGTCCTTTTCCTCCTGCCACTGCCATATACATAGGCACAGTTATGCCAGTGTAGTGCCACTTTGTATAAATGCCCATGGGCAGACAGACCAACCAGTGTTTCTGATTTTGATGTGTTTTAAACTGATCCCTTGATCTCTCTTTGTAGAATTACATCATTACAGCAATAAGGAAGTATCTTCAGCAGCAGAAGTGATACAGAATGTTGTAGCACCTAATAATACATATATTATTATATTATAGCAACCTATACCTGGCAAAGGGATCTCTAAGCCACAAAAGCATATGTTATCACAGTTCCTTCATATTTATTATGCCACATAAGTCTTTGTAGCTTTTTTACAAGTGACGAGAGCTTGGGAAAGGTGGACTATTAGAATCTCCAAGTCGGCATTGGTTATGATTCCACTGCATGGAGGACTGAGGGAATTATAGTAAAAACAACATAACTTTTATAGACTCTACAACTACCTAAAATAGCTGCTTTTCTGTAATTTAGGAGAAAGGAAACACAAAGCTCTTCCTGTTGGGAAATGTGAGAAATAGTATTACATCTCTCAAGCAGAGTAATCAAATTGGGAAGTCAGAAGTCGAACAACAACCACTCCCATACCCACCCACTCACAGGGTCTAGCAGAGAGAGTAAACAAGCTCAACCTTCTTTATAATTTAGCAATTAGGAGTTACATTTCTATACTGGTTATCAGTGCTAAGCTCTTCCTAAGCGGTTTACAATGTGTTTAGCTAATTGCCCCCAACAAGCTGGATACTCATTTTACCGACTTACAGAAGGATGGAAGGCTGAGTCAACCTGGGGTCCTGCAGAATCCCACCCACAACATTGTGGCTGCAATACCAGCATTTAACCACTGTGCCACCAAGGCTCTAAAACATATGAAACATATATAAAGATAGCTTTACTTACAAATGATCTGTTCATAATCAACTGTATCATTTAATGGAGGAGAGAGGGGAAAGAAAAAAAATTGTTGCAAGTTACAGTGATGGAGAAAGAGAGTGGATGTGGAAAAGTAAGGAAACAGGAAGTCTGTAAAGGAATAATTAGTGAGTATGTGCATGGAGAGGCTGCTAACTTGAACACTTCCAGGGATTTTCTGCTGCTGTACCTATGAACTATGTTGCTGCTGTTACTAAAATCCATTAAATGCCAGCATGTTCTTTTCATTATTACCACTCCTTTCAATCTGCTACTGAGATGTAGGAAGATCTCTAAACCTCATAGTCTATCAAATCTTCCTGGATCTGAGTACCAAACTAAATGCAAAAAGCATTGCTCAGATTCTTTATATAGTGTCCCCTTTCTTTATAGTAAAGTTTGGACAGTAGTCTGTATGCAATCCTCTTCCTTGCAAAGACAAGGGAAACCTGAGGTAAGCATATAGGTTATCTATCCTAGTTTTCTCTGAATAGTCATAAAACTGTTTATTCAGAATGCAAAAGAAGGACATAAATTCCAGAAATATATGTGGCTTCTTGATGTATGTATAATAGGTCAAGAAACCCCTGAAGCATCTTGCAACCTTGATAGATTGATTGATAAAATGTCTTACAAGTCCTATTAGGAGGAATTTATTTTGATTGACCAGTTTGACAGGATATGCTCCATGCCTGTTTTGTATATGACTAATTTAGCAGGATGTAGCTTTTTTGTGGCATATTCAAGCCTCATGATAGGTCTCACCATCAACATCAGCATAGTCATTTTTGTCTTGTTTAGGGAACATTAGTGGCAAGTATTCTATAGGTCCTTAACCACTGAGAAATCCAGGAGCAATGCTTCAGGGCTTGAACCAAACCTAGTCATGTAGATCACTGCAATGAATAAGATGTAAGATGCTCATTACTAATGTATCCTATTTGTTTCAATTAACATCTGCTAAGCATGAGTGAACTTGGTACCATCCGAGAAGCTTTGGTTTCCTCTGAGTGAGAGACCACCAGAGACTTTCATGTGTCTACAGCAAACTTAGCCCTCTGCTACATGAAAATCTTTGCTGACTCATGTTGCTACCAGTCTTTACAGATACACATGAGGAACAGTAACAATAATTACATGTTTAGTGTCTGCTTCTGTTTTATATTTCTCTAAATCCAACTAAACCATTGCCAATTAGCCCAGTATTAGTGGAAGACTTTTGCTTCTTCCAGTCAGATATTTTTTTCCAAGAGAAGAGTTTAATGACTGCCTGTCCAGGACTAGTTACTTTAATGGTAGATTGTTTCTCTATGGCCTTCTAACAATTGACTTGTAACAACTACCCCCCCCCACACACACACACAAAAGCCTCCTATTGTCTTGCTCACACTTGTTAATGTAAGAATAAGGACAGTGCCATACTTTAAAACCCACTCTGAAAGCCGTTTCCAATTCATTCTGCACACAAGGACATTTCCTGCTTTTCCGTATGATCAGCACATTTTCATTTTTCTTCTTTTCTTGGTATAAAATATTAAGTGAGTTTGGAAAATAAAGTACGCATTTGGAGAGATTGGAGATATTGTACTTTCTTCCCTGGTTATTCAAGAGTAGTATCAGTGAGGAAAAATATTTTAAAACAAATAGTGAATTATTGCTCTCACTCCATCATAGCTGTTAGAAGGTTATTTTTGTCAGGGGAACATTCATGGAGTTTCTGGGGGTGGGGAGGAAATCACGTCTTCAGCCAACAGTATGCTCTCACTTCATGTATTCATGAACTCTTGTCCTCATATAGAATCACAGAATCATAGAGTTCGAAGAGACCACAGGGGCCATCCAGTCCAACCCCCTGCTATGCAGGAATCCACATCAAAGCACTCCCGACAGATAGCCATCCAACCTCTGCTTAAAAAACTCCAAAAAGGAGACTCTACCACACTCTGGGGAAGCATATTCCACTGCTGAACAGCTCTGACCTTCAGGAAGTTCTTCCTGAGGTTTAAGTGGAATCTCTTTTCTAGTAGTTTGAATCCATTGCTCCTTGTCCTAGTCTCTGGAGCAGCAGAAAACAAGCCCTGGGCATGACATGGCTATCAAATCCCCTCTTAACCTTCTCTTCTGCAGACTAAACATACCAGGCTCCCTAAGCCGTTCTTCATAGGGCATGGCTTCCAGACCCTTCACCATTTTGGTCACCCTCCTCTGGACACGCACCAGTTTGTTGATATCCTCCTTGAAATGAGGTGCCAAGTACTGGACACAGTATTCCAGATGAGGACTAACCAAAGCAGAATAGAGTGGTACCATTACCTCCCTTGATCGTGACACCATACTCCTATTGATGCAACCAAGAATCACATTGGCTTTCTTGGCTGCTGCATCAAACTGCTGATTCGTGTGGCCCACTAAGACTCCTAAATCCTTTTCACACGTACTATTATCCAGCCAAGTGCCCCCTCCTCCTCTACTTGAGCATTCCATTTTTTCTGCCTTAGGACCTTACATTTCTCTCTTTTGAAATTCATTTTGTTAGCTTTGGCCCAGCTCTCCAACCTATAGAAGGCATACACACAGACGCACACGCACACGCGCACGCACACACACACAGGAAAAAGCAGAGTCTTTGCTTTCAACTTCCTGTATTCCATAGATATTGGCTTACAAGAGGAGTGTAGATCAACTTGTGTATAGGACTGTGGTAGTGGGATGGAGTAATGTTGCTAAATGAGTTGCAGCTGCATTTGTATTCTATCCTTCCAACAATTTTTTTTGTTTTGTTAACTAGCCAGTATAGCTGACTACCTTGTGTTCCTGTAAATCTGTATTCACAGTTTAAGAATGCTAAGTTGTTTTTACAGTGCATAGTGGTACAAAAGAAAAGGAGAGAATCTGTAATTACTGTATTACCATATTGGCTAAATGAAGCTTGAGCAATCTTTGAAGTCCCTAGAAAAGGGAATAGTTAAGCAGAATGGTTAGTTGTGCCTCAGTGGTCACCTGTCTTTTGCCAGTATGGAAGC
Organism: Iguana delicatissima; assembly: GCA_948472985.1. Taxonomy (NCBI): domain Eukaryota; kingdom Metazoa; phylum Chordata; class Lepidosauria; order Squamata; family Iguanidae; genus Iguana; species Iguana delicatissima. The sequence continues at coordinate 310,747 of CAOKZL010001807.1, forward strand.
TAAAGAAGTTATGCACGGAAATGAGAAGTGACCTATTTTTTTCCCTTTTTCTTTCTCATGAACTCTTCACCCCAACTGCATCAGCTTAGCACAAATCTGAGAAGGGGAGAGCTACCAACACCTGTGTTTCTCAAGCAATCTGAAGTGTGGATTGGAATTTCCCCCCCCCCCCAGTACCATTGGTTGTAATTGTTGTTTCTTTCCTGGAAACTTGCCAGGTGCCAGGGACCACACAAGCCAGGAGCTTATGGACTGGCACAAGTCCACAGGCAGCCACTTTGAGTATCATTGATGTAGAGAACTTCTTACTTTTAACATCAAAAGGCTGGCCATGTAGAAAACCATGTAGAATGGGATTGACAAAACCGAAGAATACTGGAGTACCAAACTAGACTGAATGGCAAGATTTTGAGTACAGGACATGGTATACATCAGGGTACAGGGTGGGTTGTCATTTTTTGAATTTTGAACACAAGTTGAACATGAATTTTGAACACGAACACATTTTTTGAATTTTGAACACAAGGAACAACAACATTCCACCACATGAAAGCTGTCACATGTTGTGACAGATCCTACCACCTCCATGGGTAGCAGCACATTTTAGTGTCTGGCATCCATCCCCCCACCTAGAGAGACAGACTCCAAACAGCAGGCTCATGCTCTAATAATTTACTGTGCCTGCTTCTGCACACTTGGGCAGCAGACCCTGAGAGCCAGTACCTCAAATAACCTTTTCTACAGAAAGGATCAGGCCTAGGACTTCATGGATTAGATTATTAACAGAAACAAATTATGCAGGATCAGATATGAAGCTGCAGCAAGGCCTTTCGGGATCATGTCTTCAGAGGTAGGAAGTAGCACAAGAACAGGCCTAGTTTCCATCAAACCTTCAAGTTAGGGCTTATAGTGGTGGCAAATGATGTTAGCTCAGGTCCATATTACACTAAGGCACTTGGGGATCAGGCCATAGCATAGCCTCCTGGGGTTGTTTGGCCCAGCTTGTCGGGCTCCTCTCACTGCATATGGGTTTGGCTATCAACCCTGCCCTTTTGACCAAGGCCTTCTCTTACATGCAAAGGGTGGAGGAAGAGAGGGACAGCTCTACTGATGGAGAAGTTCTCAGGCTAACTACCCTCTAAGGGGATTTTCCCCAACCCTTTGCTTTCTTCTCTCCCTTCCTTGGCTATATCTACTTCAGAACCTCAGTCCTCCATGTCTATTTTGTCAGGGACATGTCTGATGCCATGCATCATACTTCCATTCCCTTTCCCTTAGCTTCCCCACTCCTTCAGCTACAGTGGGGGGTTTTCGTGCCTGACCTTTCCCTTGTATAGCCATCTGGCCTCCTTATGTGTCTTTGTTGTTGAGCAACTGATTCTAAACCTTGTAGTCTTCTGGATTCTCAGTGGTAGGTGTTGAGATAGCTGGGAGGCCTCCTGAAATCTTGAAAGAGGCTGGAGAGTGAGACCACGCTGGCAGTAGTATGGTGGTCCCTGACACTCTGCTTTGATTGTATCGCATGTTTCCATGTTTTGTGTATGAGATTACTCAAAGAGTTTAGAGGTAATTTTCTGAAAGTGATATTTACATACAAATCCCATACTCTCCAATTCTTCTGATTTGGCAGTGACAGTGATTAATTAATCCTCTTCACCTGAGTGTTTCATCTGCTTTTTACATGTCTCAGTTTCTCTCTCCTCCCACTTTCCCCCTGCATCCTCAGTTTACTTCAGTTGCTGAAAACAGAGTTCAAAGTAGGAAAGCAGTTTGCACTCAGATCAATGGAGGGAGACAAGACAGTGTAATCTTGCTCATCCCAGTAGGCTCAGGCAAAAGCAAACTCCTACAGCCTCTCTTAAGTTATATGCTCTTCCTTATTGATTGCTTTTGCCTTCCTGACCACACTCTGATATATTGGTTGACCACACATGTCCCAGTTCTCCTCTGAGAAATGTTGGAGAATATGATATCCCCTGCTCCAGAGTCACAGGTTTTCACTCTGCTTGTGCATTGATCAAGGGCCTGTACTATGTCTAGCCTTTTGCTTACCAAGTACAAATGTAAGAGGAGGCCTCTTTCCTTCACTTCTCAAATGTTTTGCCAGCAGGGGCAGGAAACCTGTGACTCAGCTCCAGCTGAGTCCATCAGCCCAGTAGACACAGCCAGTAGTCAAGGAAGATGGGAATTGCAACCCAGCAACATCTGAAAAGCTATAGGTCCCCTATCTTTGTTAGGAAGTATTCACCATTTTGTATTTTCTTTTAAGGTTTTTGCTTTACTTTTTACCTTGCATGCAATGTATGTCTTATAAACTTTATTTTGGTGAGAGTCAGCATGGTGTAGTGATTTGGGTGTTGGACTATGACTTTGAATACTGGGATTTGCTGCTCGGCCATGGAAACCCACTGGGTGACCTTGAGCATGTCAGATACTCTCAGCCCCAGAAAACCCTATGAGAGAATTGCCTTAGGGTCATAATATGTCAGAAATGACTTGAAGACACACAACAACAGCAAACTTTATTTCCCTCTGTGCCTTTTATAGAGGTTTGCACAGTGCCTCTCTGTGACTTAACATTGCAGTTAAAACAATACTAACTGGTAACAGTTTGTCCTAGTACTACTTGGGTTACCATCACTAATATCTTTGGCTTCTGAGAACAACAAGGTGAATTTTTTTTTTTTTAAAAAAAAAGGCAAACAAAGGCATTGTCTTTGAGATACTTACAAACAGAATCCTGTATGATCCATTTTAATATTTTTCATTGTATTGAGTTCTGGCTGATTGGCCTGTAGTTTCATGGATCTTCGTTTTTGCTTTTTTTGAAGAGAGGGACAATCATCTCCAAACATGTCTTCTTGTGTTCACTAAGATTTCTCAAAAATAATGACAAGTGGTTGTGCATGTATGTTAGCAAGTTCCTTCAGTACTCTGGGATGCAGTTCATCTGGCCCTGCAGATATAAATTCATTTAGGTTAACTAGGTTATTCCTGACTAACCTGTTATCAGTCTTGATTTGCACACCCCAGATTTCTTACTAAGGTCTCTACTGATCTCTGAAAGCACACAGTTCAGTTTATAGGCTGAGGTTGATCTTTGAGGCCCTGTGCCCCATTTGGTTTCAAAATTGCCAATCCTGGGGCTTCCTGGAGCAGAAGATGACATTTTGGGTCCTTTGAGGGCCATATGAGCTGAAAAAAATAGCCTATTCTGGCCATGTCAGCTCTCTTTACTCACTTCTTAGCCACACCCTCACTGATGGCATAAATTTAGATCAGCACCAGACCAAATTCAAGAAATGTCACCTTGCATCAATGACCAACCTGCACACGTTGTTAAAATACAGCATAGGATCAAAGCTTACAAAAGTTGCTTTTGTAACTCCCAAGATCTACCAGCTGCAGTCACAGAAAGTAAATTTTACAAGCTGTGCTTGGAGTGTACCAGTCACCCCATTCCATTCCATTCCATTCCATTCCATTCGGTTACCTAGGTAAGCAAGGGCAGAGAAAATGCTGTTAAGATATGCTTGTTGCCACGATCTCTTGTGTCTTTCCTCTGTCATACCAGAATCCCATCCTGGTGTTCTCTGGAAGCAAACCAATATCTATTAATTTTCTGGTCGATGTAACTGTCTTTTAAAACAACATGAGCATAAAACTATAAGAAAGTTCTTGTGAGAATTTATGAAATGAGCATTATACTGGTCTGGCTGACACTTTGGCATCCGTACAAGAGTATCTGAAAGAGAGTCTACCCTTGTAATTTTCTCTGTTATGTATTAAGAAGCTGTATACCAGACTTTGTATACTTGTCTTCTTGCTTGTCATCTACAAACCTGTGCTTGAAATGGTGAAAAAAAATCTTACTACATTGTAAAACACACATTCAACACATTAAAAGAAAATCTAGCACACTCATCATGCAGTGACTCAGAGGAAGCACAAATGACAGAAGGAAATGGATTTGAGACAGTTTGTTAAACGGAATCAGGGAAAATGAATGCATATGCAGAACAACAAAAAATGATTAACCAAGTCTCAACCACCTGCTTCCTGCACTTGATCAGCTCCCTTGTCTATGTAGGAGCAATCAAATTTTTGAGTTGGTCGAGACAATGGAATTAAGGAAGGACATGCTATTTAAAAAGGGAAGGAAGGAAGGAGATTGTAATGTGTCTGCCAGGAAATTGACAGAATGTTAAGGTTGTCTCTTCATATAAAACTGGACATCTCATAGATAAATTAAGAATAAAATCAAAATGAAGTTGATTTCTCACCTGCAAATATTAGAAGTAACACAAAACAACAAGATTCCTGCGTTGCACTGTTTAGCTGAATACTTATGGTAATAGAAGTATCTACCTGTGATGTATACCTTGTCCATTCTTGTAGACCAGAATATTGCTTTAACATGGTTTGTTCACAGCATGTAGAGTAGCAAATTCCATACAGAATGATGGAGTAGTAGGACATCCTGAAGGGACTCCACACAGAACCAGGCAATCAAATGGAGGCTGAAGGGTTACCTAGGCTGAACTTGGGATGCCAAGGGGGAACAAATCAAGTTTCTGATAAATCAGAAACCATTTCCTCTTATTGGGAACACCTTTCAAAACTTCTCTAATGTGTTCTGTTGTCCAAATATTTCTGCATTAAGGAAGTTTGTCATGATGTCCAGTCTAAATCTGGTTTGCACCTGGTTACATAACCAGGTCTCCAAGAAAGGCAAATAGTGGACTACAATACTCTATATTTCTTCCTGGCGAACTGGGATGAGAATTATGCAGTGTTAATCAAATCTAATGCTTTGCACAGAAATGTGACAAACAAGATTTAGCTTAAAGTATATTACAAATTCAGATTAAGAAGAGTGAGAACAATCTGCATCTACTGCTGCCAAGAATTATTACCATTAAGACTTTCCAAATAAGAAATTTTAATGCAAATGTAGGTCACTGCTGCATGACTACCTGCAATCATAGTAGATCTAAAAGAGACAGTATCATAGAGAGCAGCGAAGCCCATTTGAGTATTAAATTGAAAACCTTTTAGTACTTTATGAACATGTACTCCAACTGTTTCTATTTAGAAGAACAGTTTCTGGTTTCCATATTGGACCCTAGGAAACTGTTTCTTAAACAGCAGATTGATACCTTGAGGGTGCTGTCATATCAGGGTTTCTCCTTAGATATCGAAGTAGCATCAGTGACTCAGTATTTCTTTCCCATCTTTAAATAGTCCACTAGTTAATTCACCCCAGAGCAGAAGCTCTCTCCCAAATTTCCCAGGCAACATTTCCAAAAAGCAATTTTTCCAAGCTCTAACGTTGCTTTAGTAATGTCAAAGTTGATGATGAGGCTGTTACAAGTGAGTTTGCTTTGAAAAACATTTGGAAACTTCAGCTATTCAGAACCTTGCAATGATGATAGTTGTTTTACTGGGATTTGACAGATGGAACAATTCATGCTGCTATTAAAAGATCTTCACTAGCTTCCAGTTTTTTTCCCCAAGTACATATCAGTGCTGCTTTGACCTGTAAAGCTTTAAACAACCTGGTAGGGGCCTACTTTCTCACACATGAATCCATTTCTCAATTGGAGTTCCTGCTCCAGATGCATTCCCCCATGCTTTTAGGAGGTTGGTGGAGGGACAGGGAAAAGAATCTCCCTGTAGTGGTGCCCTGTTTGTGAAATATCCTCCCCAGAGAGCTGGGTTCAGCAGTTCACCAATTCCACAGCAATCTAAAGTGGTTTTATTTTCCAGGCTTTTGGTGAATAAGTGTGCTTCCTCACTGTTCACCTCCATGCTACATTGTTCTAAAGTCGAATTTTTTTTTTAACTGGAATTGCATTATTCTCATTGAAGGCCAGCTTAGACTGACATTTACATGGAAAGGTAGTTTGCCACTGTTCAGAATAAATATATAAAGCTAATTCACCTTGGAGAAAATCTAGAGGATGTCTTTTTTACCGAGTTTATACAATTGAGGTTTTTTTAATGTTTCAGCCCTGTCCTGTAAGAGGCTATTCTGAATGGAAATCTAAGTACTCTCCATTTTGGTTTCCATGGAGGTAAATGCACATATGTGGACACAACCCACTGTTGCATTGCTTCCCTTTCTCCATCAACATCCATCACTGCCAGTCCAGAAGGCAAATGTTTCTGACTGCATGGATATTGTAGAATAGCTTCAAGGATATTGACTTTGGGATTAGCCATTCCATTAAACATTATTCAATATTTTTAAAAAGCATTTTATAAATGTGGTGATCTAGAAGTGAAGACAAAGATGGTATTCGATACTGTTTGTAGAGAAGCTGACTAGAACGGATTCACATCTTGTCTCAACATTGGCTACTCTTGAGGGTAGGATTCTCAGATATTAGGGCCTGGACTCTTTTGTCCATTGCTGAGAAAAAGGGGATGAATCTCAGGGTGAGAGAACTGTTTTGAAAAGTGTGTGTATACTTGCATTTGTTACGCTTTAGTGTGTTTTTTTTAAAATTTGAATGTGCGAATGTGGTTGATGTTTAATGACTCATGACATCTGGGGCTGCCCCTGCAACATCATTCTAGTAACACTATCAGAGCCTGCCTCTTGTGACATCATAAGGGGTCTTCCTTAGGTCTCAATTTTTGGCTCTGAAATTTCAGTGCATGAGATAATCTTGACCTTGAAACTCTATTTGTTGCAAGGTCAACAAGCTAGCTTAGGGGATAAATAAAGTGGTCATACATAGTTCTGCCCTGTAAGACTTCACTACCTCTCTCTCCCACCCTTCGATATGTTTTGAGGTGATTGCTGCACACTGCCAAATGGTAGGGCTGGCCTTTCAGCCTACTTCCACAACCTGCTTTGGAAGCTGATCCATAACAAGATGTTGTAGAGTAAATGCACAAAGAATATAGGAAATGGATAGGATTCTTCAGCTGTGTTAAAGTTTATGTGATTGTAAATGATTGAATAAGAAAGAGAAGGAAACTCTGGACTTGACCTTTAGCTTGAGAATCAGGGCATTGCAAGTATAGATGCTTTCATATTTTCATCCACAAAGTGTAATCAAAGATGAAAAAAACAGCTTTTCCGCTGGAAAAAAAACATCACTTCTGACATTTCTAGCTTTAATGAGTTCTCATTAAGAAGACTCAGTGTCTGTGTTTTTCCGTATTTGTGTTTGTTACTGATGATCTCTCAGGTGAAGAAATACACACAAGAAACATTAATTGTCCTTAGTTATGATATTGCATGAAATATTGCAAAATTAACAAAGCAATCAGATGCCTGAGTGTGCTATATTTATTTCAAATAGCCTTGAACTTCAGCCCTAAATTAAAGTTCTTGAAACAACAGGAAATTAGCCCATATTTAATTCTTCCCTAAGCAACACAATGATGAAGAGCCTGAGCACATGGGTTATACAAAGAGCAACAATGGTATCATTTCAAGACATTTCACTGCTTGAAACAGAGTCCCTGTGATATCCTTCTCTGAACAGGCCCAGCCAACACTTTAAAAAGTCTTGCCACACCATTCAGACATCAGTTCCTGCCTTCATGTGTTCATCAAATCTTGATGCATGACAGGACTGTCTGTGATGGGCAATTGCATGATGCTGAAAGACTCTAACAGTTCCTTTTATGAAGTAGGATTGGAACTAGCTTGAACTATCTGTTATTCATTTCTGCAGAATACCTTGTTCTCTTGTGAACACAATTTAGTTCATTGCAGATATATGATAGTATATAGTTTGTGGGGTTCATGCCCTGTGGAACTGTTTACATGTTTTTCTTTTCCAGCCCTTAGAATCTAAAATCAAACAGATGGAAAGGAGAGGTAAAATTGGGTATCATCAGCATATTGGTGACACCGAACCTCAAAACTCCAGATGACCTCTCCCAGCAGTTTCATGTAAATGTTAAACAACATGGGGGACAAAACAGAACCCTGAGGGAATCCACAGACCAGTGGCCAGGGCATTAAACAGGAGTCTCCAAGCACCACCTTCTGAGTTCGTTTTTCTAGAAAAGACCAGAATCACTGCATAACAGTGCCCCCACATCCCATCCCAAACAGTTGGCCCAGAAAGATAACACAGTCAATGTTATCAAAAGTCACTGATAGGTTCAGCAGAACCAGCAGAGACACACCCTCCCTGTTCAGTTCCCTGCATATTTTGTTGTTGTGTGTCTTTCAGTCACTTCTGATTTATGGTGACCCCCAAGGTGAACCCATTGTGAGGTTCTCTGGGGATGAGAGTGTATACCAAGGTCACCCAATGGGTCTCCATGGCCAAGCAGAGAACTGAACCCTGCTCTCCAGGATCATAGTCCAGCACTCAAACTACCACACCACACTGATTCTCCCTGCATAGGTCATACATCAAAATGACCAAAGCTGTCTCCATTCCATAACCAGGACTGAAGCTAGAGTGAAATGAATGTAGATAACCCCTGGAGCTAGGAGGCCACCACACACTCCAGAACCTTGCCCCAAAATGGAATGTTAGAGATTGGCTGATAATTATTCAGAATGACAGGATTCAGAAAGGTCATTTTAGTAATGGCCTCACCACAGCCTCTTTTAGGCAGGATAGAAACTTCCCTTGCGGGTTCCCTTGTGTGTTCCTGCATGGCAGAGGATTGGACTGGATGGCCCCTGTAGTCTCTTCCAACTCTATGATTCTATGCTGCAATGAAGCATTCACCACTCCCCTCACCTATTTGGCCAGTCCCCTTCCAGCAGCTTTCAGAAGCCAGGAGGGAGAAGCATTCGGTATGCATATGGTGGCTCTCATTTCTCCAGGGATCCTGTCCACATCCTCAGGCTGCACAAATTGAAATGTATGCAATAATACAGGAGAAGCAGGTGCCAAGATTACATCCATTGGACTACTTTCAACTAAAATATCCAAGTTTGAGTGAATCTGAGTGATTTTGTTGGCAAAGTGTCTTGTAAATTCATCATAGTGGGCTGTTAGGTGGTCTTTGTTTTCTTCTTGTGGGCCAGAGTGTAAAGGCCCCTGACCACTTGAGGCAGCTCCACTGAATGACATTGTGCAGATACAATGGTGGTGGAGATGTATAATTTCTTCACTGCCACCATTGCTATGGCACAGGCCTTCCAATGAGCTCTAACTTGTGTTCAGTTGGACTCACTCTGAGTCTTCCATGAACATTGCTCTAGTCTCCATCACACTCCTTTTATCACCACCTAGTAAATCAGGGGGATCAGTTGGCTTTACTTTGTGGGAGGGGACAACTAGGGAAAATTGTGTCCATCCCCCTGGACATATCTCTATTCCAGAGATCAACCAGACCTTCAACGGGATCACCTACCAAGAAAACAGGAAAGTCCTCAAGAGCTGTCAGATATCCATCTGGATCCATAAATCTCCTGGGGTGGACCATCTTAATCAGTCCCCCCTCTGCTGAGGCTCTGAGTCCCAGTGGATCCAAACCCCACCAAGTAAGGACCAGTTCATGACAACAGAATGACAGAAAGTTCCTCCACACCAATATCACTGTCATCCTGCCAGATCCAAAGTGCGTCCTGCAGCATGGGTGGCACCATATATTATTTGAAACAGACCCATGGTTGTCATGGCAGACATAAAGTCCTGAGCTGCTCTTGACAGAGTTGTCTCCATTTGGATGCTGAAGACCCCCAATACAACAAAGTGAGGGGACTCCAGCACCACTGACCAACTCAGCCAGCTCTGGAAGGGGTACTGTTGAACAGCAAAATAGATAGAACACAAACAGAATACCTATTCTGTCCAGACCACCCACCTTCAAAAACATACACTCAAACCCAGAAGACCATACAATGGGGCCCTGGGGAGGGGGATTGAATCCTGGTACTTCACCTCTTTGCACCCCAGGCCTTGCTTGACGCTATACAGAGAACCCAGGTAGACAAAGCTGGGAGAGGTTAAACTGCCTCTCAGCTTCAGCCAGCCAGCTCTGGGTAATGTAAGCCAGGTTTTCATACTCATCCAGAATTAAGTCCTGGATCAGGGATATTTTTCCATTCGCTGGCCTGACATCAAGCAGTGGCATTTTTAGCCCGATGGCCCTATTGCCAAGGCTATCCAGGCTATTTGAAGTGGGAAGCAGCCTGGGGGTAACCAATATTCCATGGCTCCCCCTTCTACCATGGTAAGAGGACTGTCTCCCCATGCCATATCTCCCTCTAGCCATTGCTGTTGTAGTGGCTACTCCCTGCACTGCTTCCTTTTTCCATGCTCTCCATGTAACACGTTTTATATTGCCAGCAGGGAGCTTATTTTAAAAGATGAGGGGGAAGCATTCCCTCCCCCTCCAACCAAAGGAACGGACCCACGCTCCATCTCCTAAGTGGCTCCCTAAAAGGGGCAACTCCTCATGTTTGCCCCCTTCAGCAGCAACCCCCTCTGTGGTGGGCCTGCTGCAGCTGGCACTCAGATTTTATCCCCTTGCAAAGGAGGGCAGGTGGTCCTCTGGTTTATTAGCCAGTAGCTGGCTAAGTATCCAGGGCCTGATTCTACAAGGAGTGCAGAGATAAAACCATATTGCATGTTGTCAAAAAATGTTTCTGCATGCATTGCTCAACTTATACCTGCACACATTGGTAATAGGATGCTAGCCATTGTTTGTTAGCATTCCACTTCACTTTTCCATCACCATATATTTAAAGGAGATGGGTGTTTGAAACTAAGTGTGAGGAAACCTTCTAGAATTTTTTAAATTCTTCACACAGTAAAAATAGTGATTTTTGCATCTTGGAAAATAGAGTTGTGGTAAATATTCTCTTGTTTCCTTGAAGCTTATCTTATTACTCATATTACTCATTATTTGACACAAACTCTGAAATAATATTTATTTAAAATAGAAATAATGAAACAAACAACCTTGGGATGTTCATGCTAGCATAACAACATTGTGATGATATGTGATTTGAATATCTCCTCAGACAGGATCTGAAGTCTAATTTTCTTTAAGATAATTGTACTAGTGTCAAAACACTCTGTTTTTAAAGACAGTATTGTGTATTTAAGATCCATGCTTGAGGTCACTGATGACTATAAATCACAGAATACATTTCTTTTTTAACATCACAAATAACATGAATATTGGGAGGAATACATAAAACGCAGCATGCTTGTGGTTAGAAAAGTGTCTGTTGCATTTCAGTAAAACATATGGGGAAGTTAATATTTGTAAAGCTGTTTTCATATCACTGTTACATTTTACAAATGTTTACTTTTGTACACAGAAAAATGTATGGTTACCATTTTATACCTTCAAGCTTCACCTTCTTGAACTGACAACAATTTGGAATTTAGATTTGTTGTTGTGTGCTTTCAAGTCATTTCCTATTTATGGTCACCCTAAAGCATACTTTTTATCCAGAACTAACAATGTGTGCATGTGGAATGAAATAACTTAGGTAAGCCTTGCATAAATGAACAGAAACTTTCTAGAGATTACTTAAAAGCTTCTTCCAAAATGCATCTAGGGATGACTTCTTTTAGCAACCTTCACTTTTCTTATGATTTCCATTTTCATGGCCAAACTTATACATCTTTTTTAAAAAAACATGCTAGGAGTAGCTGGTGAAGAAGTCTTACCTACCCTCCCCATTTTTCTCTGTTTTTCTGGTTAGGCATGTTCACCAAAGGATTCTGAATCTGCCTACTGTTTGCTTTGCTCACTATAGGTAGGTACACACAGCTACAATTATATCAGCTTCAGCAGAATCTCATTTTCCCCCAGCTCAAACTTGACTGCATTGTTTAACGCAGACATGTTGCTGCAACCCAACACCAAAAGACTGGGTTTCTCTGCCCTCCCTCAACATCTTCCTCAATTTCAATGCTGCTAAAAAACTTCCAGCTAGACTGAGGATGAGGAAGTAAGGGGGTGCTGGGCAGGTATAAAAAGACTTTGTACAAAGAACCTCCTTGCCAGAGGTTTTGTAACTGTGGTATGCTCTTAAGTGGATACAGGTCCTGGACTGACCCAGTAGATATACAGAATTTAATTTTTGAGAAGAATAAATTTAGCAGTAGATATCATAATCACATCCTAACTTCAGATAGTTTTGAGAGCTTTAGGCTGATATCCATGAATATTTTGAACCTATTTTCAAAAAAAAACAGCTGATCCTCTTTCTTTCATTAGCATTTTCAGTAGTTTTGCCATTCACCATTTTCAGCTGCTCACTTCATCCTTTCAAAAGCAGGCTGGCTGTGTTTGTCAAATGATGCTTCTCACAGAAGGGATGGTACACTTTGAATTTGGACAAATATGGGATCCAGAAGCAAATTGGGCTGATTTAAACCAATTTGAAGGCATTGAAGGCATCAAAGCATGTCTTTTCCAAACAGGAACAAATCCAAAATCTTTATGGTTCTGAAGATTCATTAGCAATTCGGATTCTGAGAGACACAGATATTGTGAATCTAAAAATGGATCCAGTGACAGCAGGTAGCTCTGATGTCTGAGGAGAAGTGAATCTACTGTGGGTTTTAGTATGAACTTTCAAAGAGCTATCCAATGTGCTGAGTATGTTTTAGGGACAGAATAAAGCGTCATTTTAAAGTTTAAAATAAAATCTAAAGCAGATTCACTACCTTATTGACATTGGAGCCACCACATTTTCACAGATCTCCAAAGGAAGAAATAATATGGGAAGAGGGAAAAATGAGAGGAAAAGACATAGCTTTATTTTCTTAAAACAGCTTATTTTTAAATTCTAATAATCATTATCATCATTTGTTATTGTTGCAAATTTTTCTCCTAATCAAAGTAAATTATTTTGCCAGAACTCTCTAGGAAAGGAAAGGATGTTGAAATGCTATATTGCAGGATAGTTCACTGTTCAGTGTTTTTCCATTTGACCAAAGTGGTATAAAAACTCCTAAACATGTAAGAAAATAAAAGGAAAAAGAAAAGAAAAGCATAAATGAAAAACCCATTTCCCATTTCATGTGAAAGAACTGGGGGAAATTTTCTGATTGACTGAAGATCTGATAGGTCAGAAGTTGATCTTTAAACCTTCCAAATTTGGTCACTATAAAGACTGTTCATCGACAGTGTAATCTACACCAATTTTTTTGAAACCTGGCAAGCTTGCTGCCATCCAACATAGCAAGTATCCTTGCAGATTTCATCCAATTCTGCTAGAAATTGAAAATTGTATTAGCTCTTCCCTTTTTTAAAAACTATTTTTTTTAAAAAAAGATGATGAACACACAAATCCCTTGACATACATCTCTGAAATTAGGCAGGCATCACTCATTTATAAAGAGCTATTGTGCCTACAAACTTCATTGACTAGTGACAGAGTATAGATTATAGACTTTTGTTTTCCTAATCACCAAATCAGAAACAAACTGAATTTTTGTGGCCACCTCTTGTATTTCAAAGACTGTATGCTTGGGATGTGGATACACAAAATGAAATATTGATAAAACAATATTGTTGTTTTGCTGTGGTACCTTCAAGTTGTTTCCAACTTATGGAGACCCTAAGGTGAAACTATCATGAGGTTTTCTGGGGCTGAGGGTGTGTGACACACCTATGTCACTCAAGGGGTTTCCATGACTGAGTGGAGAATCAAACCTTGGTCTCCAGGGTCGTCGTCCAATGTCCTATATATCACTATATCATACTGTATATTATTTATTCACATTTATTATTGACCAGTGTAGGCAATCTGACTTCTTGCTGCCCTAGACTTTCACCATAGGTGACCGTGTGGCTTACATTATGGAGGACGAACCTCTATTTCAGGAGTGGGAAAGTGGGAAAGCCTATGGACCTAGTGTGCCCCCAGCCATTTCTGAGGCCTCCAAGGGCCTCTCAGAGTCTCCATTTTTTTAAATTTATTCTGTCTGAAGATGATGATAAAAACTATAATTTAGCTTCTTTTTGACCCCCTCCCTCTAGTTTAGGGCCAGGAGATTCCTTTATTTAATCGTGAAAGAAACCAGAAGCTCCTGTAAGGGTTTGTGGTGTTTTTCCATGCAAAAATTATTAGAAAGAAAGTTTTATAAATTCTGATGGTGTGTGGCCATGACTCAGCAGGAAATAGTCCTCTTAAGCCTTGCCAGGGTCCATGTGATCTTGCAACCACCGACAGTTGCCCACCCATACTCTCTTTGAAAGTGTCCTCTACTGGAAGGGCAGGCAACCTTTCTGATGAGGGCTGCAGAAAAATTATCCTTGGGAGTAATCAGCTAATACCACATGTCAGTAGTTGTCAGGGCCAAAACCACTGGCGAGTGGTGGGGCCAAAGAAAAGGTAGATGGGTCACCTCTTCTTCTTTCCAGAAATCCCCCTGGTATCTTTTGTCACCACTTTTTCCTGTTTGTTTCTCTTCCTTCCTGCCCAGAGATTTCTGCCAGGAAAGAGTCAGGTTTCTCTTACTAGAGACATGTACTGATATCTTGCTGAGATCTTTTCAAATTAGATTGAGGGCCACAGTAAACTGTCATAAGGGTGGCACACTGACCTGGAGCTGCAGATTGCCCACCTGGCCACCCTCTGTTTGAAGGGCTGTCTGATGAAAAATAAAAAAACCCATGAGAAGGAAGAACCAAGCCACTGAAGTTGTCCATCAGCAACTAGCACCTGGACAATTGATGGAGCAACAATTGGCTCTCTTATTGTGGTGTACTGAATCCATGCTGGATTTGATAAGTCCTCTTCTGTTTTATTATGAGAGTTATCAAAGGTGCTGAGTCGTATTTCCAGAATAGGTTCAGCACTTTGGATAGCTCCCATAAAACCTAGCGTAGCTTTATAAATTCAGAATGAATTCTACTGCAACAAAGTAACAGAGTCACCAGCACCTCTGCTGAGCAGACAGACCCTTTATGGCAAGAATATTGCATTTCTATGAAATTATAGCAATTATGTCTATTTTGCTTCTATATTGTTATGTTTCATGTGGAGGAGGTCTCCTCAGATAAAGAAGGGGAAAAGGAATTCCTAAGTAACAGGCCCCAGATGGAGCCAGAGGAAGGTGGCAGTCTGGTCTTGGTACTGGCAGAAACAGAGTCTGGTCCACCCCAGGTAGCAATTGCATATCAGGAGGAGAATACATAGACACTTCACCCTGCAGAGATTAGTAAATTAAAACAAAGGGTCAGGAAACAGCAAGCTCCACTTTAAATATAAGACACTGAGCTAATGAATCCAGCTGGGCTGATTTACTTCTGGCTATAAATTGGCTCAGCCCAGGGCCATTCTATTCCTGCAGATAAACAGCTGTAACACTTCCTTGTGACTTTGTTTGACACTCTGGCTTTGTGGATTTCTGGCCTTCAACATGTACCCTGGACTAATGTTTCTCATGTTTCTTGTCTTTGGACTCTGCTCAGGAATATTTTTCCCATTTGGGCCCTGGACTGCCTGGACCATGCTTCTGCTTCCTGTAGGAGCCCTGTGTGAGCCGAGTTCCTATAGACCAGTGGTTCTCAACCTGTGGGTCCCCAGATGTTTGTGGACTTCAGCTCCCAGAAGCCCCAGCCACTATGGTCAATTCTCAGGGCTTCTGGGAGCTGAAGTCCAAAAACATCTGGGGACCCACAGGTTGAGAACCACTGCTATAGACGGTAGGTGCACTCACCTGGACACTTGCCAGGACATATACATGCAAGCAAGCACACCCTGCCTTTTTTGAGGGGGTGATGCATTTTGTATTATTTGGTAACTCACACATGACCATTTATTCCAACCACTACAATAAGTTAAGAACTTAGTTTAGCATTGTTATTAAAGCATGGAGAGCTTGGGCAAATAAAATGCTTTATATAACCATAGCAACTGCAGCCCTGTATAGTCCTGGCTGTCAGTCTGCTCCCTTGACAGCATAATAGTTTGCTTCTTGAAATGATAGCCTTTGATCTTTAGAGCCACACCCAGCCTCCCATTTCCAAGAAATGCTTATGCTGCTGACATCTGCTTAGAATCAGTTCAAGGCAAACATTGATTGGGTATGAGAGCATGATCGTGTGAATTTATCCAGAGCATCTGAAGTAAGAAACTGCAGCAACCTAAAAGCAGCAGCAACCTAATTGGAGTAATTACGAGTAGAGACCCAGAAATTCAAAAGGTCGGAAGGCTCCAGAGTGATGAAGGGTCTAAAATATACAACTGTGAGCAGGATTGCATGAAATCAATTTAACATGCACATTAAAGCCATATAAATAGCCACCAATATACGTATTATAAAAAATATAAATAGATCACCTTGGAGAGGAGGTGAACATGAATGGGGAATGAGGGGCTTAAACCTCTCCTCCTACAACAGCTCCAATAAAAGTAAGAGTGTTGGACTAGAATGATGCCTGTGAAGGTGGCGTGGGAGTAGAAAATTGGTGTGAGAAGGCTTGTTTAGGATCAAAGCGGGCCAGCTGTAAACAGTTAAAAAAAATACACAGATCTCTCACAGATTAAGCATCAGTAAATATTGGGCTTTTTCCATCTTTCCTAGGCACACTACCACCACTAATAACATGGGATAATGACAGTTTCTATAGCTTCTGTATATGGCAAGTTCTATGCAGAAGCCATAACAAACTATGGGGTTCAGGCAGCAAATTAAACATACCTCCCTCACTTCTGCCACTGCAGAGTCATTGTTATTACCACATCTGGAGGCAGATGTGGGGTGCCATTGCTGCTGCTAACCTTTTGCAGCAGCAACTACTGTTTGATTTAAAACATTTGTAGCTGATAAAGGAAAGCAACCAAAAGTGGTTAGACAGAATTCTCCAGAGTGACTTTGGCCCATACTTTTAGTAACCCATTTTTCAAGTTGTTAAGGGTAAAATGGCAAAGCGCGTGACAGGGTGACAGACACCCAACAGTTGGAACTGTAGGGCCAGCCTGGGCATGGGTTGTGGGAATATTTCTCTGTGTTTGCTAATAGTACCAGACCAAAATGTGAATAATAATAGAAATGGAATGTGTGAAAATGTTCTTTGGAAAAGTTATGGAACCAAAGATATTGTGGATTCAAAGCTTTGAAGTTACAGAAGAAAGGAATGTTCTCTGCAAATACAGATGTCTTTTAAATAACAACCATCAAAGAATTCTAATAAAAAAATGTTCTTTTCCCTCTTTTTTCTTAAGAAGAGTTTAACTACATGAATAGTCTGACTAAAGTGATTTGCACTAATAGCATCTTTTTGCAAAACTGGGAATCCTGCCAAATTCAGCTGTGGTTAAATTCAAGGACTTGCAAATGGAAACAATGCCTATATTCAAGATCAAAGCTAACCTGTTAATAGCAGTTAATTTCATAAGATCCCTGCAATGAGGCATTACTTTTGCTAGAACCCAGAAGGACACTGTGTCATTGACTTACTGATTACACTCTCTGGGATACTGCCCAATTAGTATGAACACATACACATACAAAGCTGCAAGTGTCCAAAATGAAAGACAGTTAGCCCTCCACATTTGCAGGTTTGACATTCACGGTTTTGATTATTCGTGAGTTTCTCCAACCCCTCCCCCACCTCAGGTGCTTCTTTTTGCAGGAAGCCTTCCCTCTTGGTGGCTCCAATCAAGCTGCACAATTCTTTAAAAACCCACCTCCAGTCCTTCTCTTTCTCCACCAGCCACTGCCTGGCCAGCCAAGGATAGCTCTAAGCCTGATTTCTCAGCACCACAAGCCAAAGCCCTCCATACACCCAAGGAAGGAGATGGGCAAGAGAGAGAGGAAGTACAGGACCACCATACCAACAATCTCCTTTCCCTGACCTGGTTTAGACTCTGGGTACCCATTCTCCCCATCTGTGCCTCAGCCCCCTTCCCACAGAAACACAAATTTTTATATTTGTGAAATTTTTGACTTCTGCAAGGGTCCTGTGCCTCTAACCCTAGCGAATGTGGAGGGCCAAATGTACAACCATAATCATTGTTAGTCTTGCCTGGCTGTTGCCCTGTTGCAGATTGTACTTGTGTTCCATGAATGTGAGAGGCCCAGGAGGTATACAGGCCACTGAATGACTAGCTCAGATGCATGGGGAAGCTGTTCCATTTTTTATAGGAGGAACGGGAGATCTCTTGACGTCCAGATGCTAATGAACTACTAATCCCATCATCTGTGAACATTGGCCATTTTGGCTGGAAAAGGAATCTAACATTTAAGTGTCCCCAGGCTTATCATATGGTTATCCTATTGCTTATGTGAAACCTTGTAAATCATGCTCTCCAGCTATGCTATACCACCTTTGGTGATGCCTGTTCCAAGTCTCTGTTCCTTGACTCCTATAAGCAATGTGATGATGCAGTATATAGAATCTATCTGTATATCAAAATGTTTTTTAAAACCTGTCTTTACTGAGCAGAATTACTAAAGGAAATTAAATGATAGTTTTAAACAAGTAAGAAAATTTAAAATAATAGCAAAAACAATGTAGTAGGACTGTGATTATGAACAGGCATAATGACAGATTTAAACAATAACAGATATAGGCTTCAATCAGTTTGCTGGAAGAGAAACATTTTCAAATGGTATTCAAATGACATCAGAGATGAACCAAGTGGATTTGGAAGCTGTTGAGAGATGAGATAGGGAGAGTTTTGCAACTTAGATGTTGTTTCAGAGAGCACTCTTTTCACAACCTCTGATGATGGGAGGATGCATGAAAAGCACAGTGCCAGTTGATTTTAATGGACTGGCAGGATCATACAGGGGGAAAGTATTGTTGTTGTTGTTGTTGTTGTTGTTATTGTCATTTCTCTGCCCAATAATCTTGGATTCTTATTACATGAAGAATTCTGGAGGGCAATTCTAGGGAAATATTAAGTCCACCCAATTCATCCTATGAGGTCTTTGTTCTGACACTAGACCCATCTGTTCCTCAAAGATCTAGTCCTGAGTGGTGGTGGTCTTACCATTAAACATTCTATGGCGGCACCTTTGAAATAGGAGAGATCAGCATGACAATCATTGGTTTGGAAGAGGACTAGGTGGGATGTTCTGGAGTGGAAGGACTGGAAGTGAAGGGAGCTTCATTAACACTCACCTCTCCAACCCATCTCCCATCATTCTCATACTACCATTATTCCATTAGTAGTATGCTCTGTTTTATTACTTGCCATCATGTCCTCTGCATAATCTTGCTTCACATTCCAGATAATCCACAATCCTTTCAGTGCTTGGGGAATCTCAAAGAGCTATCTCTTTGATGTGGACTGGACAGGGCTACTGTCAGGTGGATTTGTAACTGGTTGACTGACCGTACCCAAAGGGTGGTCTCCAATGGCAGATTCTCATCCTGGAGAGAAGTGACTAGCGGGGTGCCACAGGGTTCTGTCCTGGGCCCGGTGCTGTTCAATATCTTCATTAATGACTTGGATGAAGGAATAGAGGGCACGCTGATCAAATTTGCAGATGACACCAAATTGGGAGGGGTTGCTAATATGCCTGATGACAGGATCAAAATTCAAAAGGACCTGGACAGATTGGAGAGCTGGGCCAAGGCTAACAAAATGAATTTCAACAGAGAGAAATGTAAGGTCCTACACTTAGGCAGAAAAAATGGTATGCAGAAATATAGAATGGGGGACACATGGCTGGCTAACAGTACGTGTGAAAGGGATTGAGGAGTCTTCATAGACCACAAGCTGAACATGAGTCAGCAGTGTGATGCGGCAGCCAAGAAGGCCAATGCAATTCTTGGTTGCATCAATAGGAGTATGGTGTCTAGATCGAGGGAGGTATTGGTACCACTTTATTCTGCATTGGTTAGACCTCATCTTGAATACTGTGTCCAGTTCTGGGCACCCCAATTCAAGAAGGATATGGATAAGCTGGAGCAGGTCCAGAGGAGGGCAACCAAAATGGTGAGGGGCCTGGAAGCCATGCCCTATGAGGACAGACTTAGAGAGCTGGGTATGTTTAGTCTGCAGAAGAGAAGGTTGAGAGGGGACATGATAGCCATGTTTAAATATTTGAAGGGGTGTCATGTCGAGGAGGGAGTGGGCTTGTTTTCTCCTGCTCTTGAGACCAGGACAAGGAGCAATGGATGCAAGCTGCAGGAGGGGAGATTCCGCCTGAACCTCAGGAAGAATTTCCTGACAGTCAGGGCTGTCCAACAGTGGAATGTGCTGCCACAGAGTGTGGTGGAGTCTCCTTCTTTGGAGGTTTTTAAGCGGAGGCTGGATGGCCACTTGTTGGGAGTGCTTTGAGGGTTTTCCTGCATGGCAGGGGGTTGGACTGGATGGCCCTTGTGGTCTCTTCCAACTCTACATTTCTATGATTCTATGATCTCTGAACCAGCATTAAGAGCTGTACTCTTCAAACATGGAACTGGGATAGTCCAAGAATGTTGCGCAAAAGTTTGCTCATAAAAACTGAGTGCTTTGCAGACCAGTGTTTCCATGCCAAAAATTATCTTTGCATTATTATTATTTTCTTTAAACAACACTGCTACATTTTGGGAAGCTTAAAGGATTTTGGACTTGCACAACTACATAACTACATGAACAAATAACAACCATCTCATGAAGCTGCATTTTGCAAATTAAATGTGCTGTAAATGAACAATTAAAAAATACTTAGCTTATAATCCTTTTTAAAGGACATATGCACCCATCACTCAGCAACTGATTAGCTCAAAGGATTTTGAAATCATAATTTCTTTCAACTGATGCTGCAGCACTACCTTGTGGCTATCCAGTATTCAACAGACTATACCCAACAATGGAACTAGATTATTCATGGGAGTTGCATGGAACTGTAATATGGCATCAGTGCCTAAGTGACAAGTCTGAGAGGTATAGCCATGACAACTGAAGAACAATCCTATGCATGACTTACTCAGAACTAAATCTCAGAGAATATGGATGAATTCATGTTCTGAGGTACAGATTTATTTAGTGTGTTTTGCATGTATTGCTTTATTTACTGTGTATTGCTCTTATTGCAACCTACGGTGGACTATTTCAGCATGGAAATCATCTAGGTCTTTCCTGGTTTTGGTTCCTGTTGCAATGCTATCACATTCAAATCATTTTGTATTAATTAAAAATGTTCATAAGCATATAAAGCCCACCGTCCAACCTTTGATACACCACTGCTCCTCTTAGAGGCTTGATCCACAACAACAATGGGTTTACCCCAGAGCCAAGTAAAAACATGGATTTCATTAACGCCTTCAGAGCTTAACTGATGTCAATCAAATCTGCATGTATGCAAGGTTCTAAATTGCCAAAATTGTTTTGACTGTTTTTCAGCTGAGGTATTTTCAATTTAATATTCCTATAGTGTATTTATGTGAGTTTTAAACAATTTTAAATTGTTTTGAATTGGTTAAATTATATAGCATCCTGAGATTCTATGATATAGAGCATTATACAAATACTTTAATTATTAAATACATAAACATGTGCATTTATATAAAAATCCAGGAGCATAAGCAATGGAGACAAGAGCATCTGGTTTATATGGAAACTGAAATAAGAAAAAATATTGTGTTTGGAATCTCCTGCAGGCTGCCATCTAAGGCGAAAGGATGAATAATGCTTTCCCTTAAAAATTACAGCTGTTTCAAGGAAAAAAGTATAGTAATGGGGCAACATCAATTAACCCGATATGCGTTGGGAGGCAAACTTCACTAATCATGTGTATCTAACAAATTCCTATCATGCCTTGCTTCTTTTATAAAAAGGGGGGGGGGGGGGACCTAGGAAATTGGCCACCCTATCATGATCCTATCATGATCCTAACCAATAGTGAGTAAGACTGAGGCAGTGACAACTTCTGAGGAAGTGTTTATGTAAAGCGGGAATTCATGGTATTATGGAAAGCCAAAGTTCAATGTAGTCAACCAAAAAAGAGTGAGCAAATTAGTTAACTCTTCTTTGTTTCTTTCTCTTCAAAGAGTTCAAGGCAATATAAGCCTTCCCCTATCCCTTTTATCCTCACAACCATACTGAGAGGTAGGTTAGGCTGAGAGCTGGTGAATGGACCAAGGTCACCCAAGGAAGTACATGGTGAAGTCTTAGCTGAACAGGTCAACCACTTTCATCCTCCACTGACCCAAAGCTCCACTATCTTCCCCATGCTCCTATTTGCATAAAATAATTTTAGAAACATATATGTTCAATGCACTCTTGCAAATAAACTCACATCTAGTTTGTCCAACTATATTCTTCATGACCTGATAGTGAACCACCACAGCCAGACAGAGGAAATATCTCTTCTTGGAAACTAACTTAAATTTCTGTGATCAGGGAAAGGAAAGAAATTTGAGGGAATCAGGCTATTGGTTGGATTTGTCAGGATCTGGCAGAAAAGCCACAAGCAAGACTGATCTTCCTGTCAGGTCCCCAGAGGAAAGTCTTCTTTCTAGTAAGAAGCCAGCTGTGAGCATTTCAGCCTTTTGTATTCAGTCATAATCATTTCCATAATTAGCTCTACACATTGTGCCTAATTAGTTATTCCTGTAGCAGACAGGCATGAAATATGTGTTTCTCCCTCCTTTTATTCCACTCCTAAATTGCCAGTGAAGATAAAAAATGAATAATGACAATAATGACATTTATTTGTGTAACTGCATGTTTCCTGTTTTTTTAGTCATACTTAAGGTGCAGTTACATTGCAACCATGGCAGCAGACATGTTAGACTTTCATAAAAGAAATGGTGTGGATGGAGTTACATTCATGAGCAATTGTGTGTCCAGTTTTTATCTTGTCACAATTATGCTGCTACATTTTGCTTGAATGAAACTGTCCACCTCTCAGCATGGGACACCAAAATGCAGAACTATGCACGATGTAATCTTCCTGCCTGTAGGAATATTTGATATGTATATTAAGTAGAGTGCAGCAGGGCTAGTGCAACATGAGCTTGTGGTAGAAACAGGGGAAATGACTATGGATGCTTTTGTAAGGTAAAAAAGGAACCTTACATTTATCATCTCAGGGAAATCCATCTTAGGATAGTAAAGATGGATAAGAGGTTGACTTATACTTTGTTACAAGACCTCCTAAAAGCTGGCTCTCATATGTGAGTGTAAGCTAACTCCCATTGTTGGGACAATGGGAAAATGAAGAAATTGAGAGAAAACAAAGGGAAAACAAAGAAATTGTGAAAAGGAGGCAGTGACATTTGCAGGTAAGAAAGAAGCAAAAGGCTTGGGTACATAAACCAAAGAAAGATACAGAGAGGTCAAAACAAAGGGCAAGCATTATCTAGACTTCCTTCTCCTAGTAGTCACTTTGTAAAAGCATTGATATCTCTTTGCTTCCAACACTGCCATATAAATATACTTGAAATAATGCACAAAGTAGAAAATCCTTCCAGAAGGAGGGCTCCCAGCACTATCCATCATAAGGAAGCCATGCAACTTGTTTGTCTTTTCCTCCTGGACACACTTTCTGCAGCAAGACCAAAATTTAAACAAAACAAAACACCTATAGAAGATGACATCTAGATGCCCTGCTTAATTCTGTGGACAAGGCAGGGCAGTTGTATAAGAAAAACTTTGTCTGAACATACTTGTAGAAAGAAAAAAGTAAAGTATGAAGTGAATGTTGTCTACACTGAATGAATTTCTACTCAGTAATAGCATTATCATTTCAGCTGATTGAGGGGAGAATTCCAAGACAGGAATTTCAAAAATCAGAATTAAATTCTTGACATGGTCTGATTAAGGTGAAAGAAGGTATAATTGGCCTTCAGCTGGCTGTGGCAGACAGAAGCACACAAAGGAAATTAGCTACAAGCACGGAGCATGAAGCAAGCTAGCACAGTGTAGTGATTTAACTATTGGACTAGAACTCTTAGAAACCTGTCTCCTCATTCAGTGATAGTAACCAGGGAGTGACCTGGGGCCAGCCACATTTTCTCAGCCTTATAGGAAGGCAATGGGAACTCTCCGCTGAATAATCTTGCAAAGAATACCCCAGGATAGGGTCACCATAAGTTGTACTTGAAAGGAGATATAACACACACCCATGGACCACAAAGGATATATATAAATATGAATAATGTTATTTTGCCTACATTCTGGTGTACACTGATCCCACCCCCAGCATTCTTGGCCTTGCCATATTGAGTGGCAATTTCTGAAAAAAGGTTCCATTGGCAATCACTTGAAAGTGAGTAGAATCATCCTGTGCTTGGGGTACAATGAACATAATGTCCTTATAGAATGATTGATAGGTAGCTGGTAGGGCTTGAGAGACAAAGCTGAGTAACTTCTGCTAATTTCAGCCTGCACACACCATTCCTGACAATGGTGTGTACAATTCTCATCCTATCTTTGCCAATTAACTTCATGTTTTCATTTTTAATACAGAAGCCATTAGGCATCCAGGACCTGTTTAGGCACTCAGTTTCTCATCCAGTTAGGCATTTGATTTAGTACAAGTCTGTGCATGCTTTAAATTGTTTCAGCTGGTTTTAAATTGTATTGTTTTAAATCGTCCAATTCTCTAAAATGCTTTCAGTCTGCTTAAATTATTCTTAGGGTGTGAAATTGTTTTAAATTGTTTAAATTGCATTAATTGTTCAGGTGTAAAATCCTTGCATATAGGATAGGATATAAAAATATGAGCCAGTATTCTATATCACCTACTTAGTATAAGTATATACTGTACTTATAAATACACATATACTTAACTAAATAAGCTCCGCTGGTCTGAACTCTCTCCCAAAACTTGATGGAAACATTCATCTGTGCTCTGATTGCCAGTAGAATGGATCTCCTTCTCTCCATGCAGGTCATGCTAGGTAAAGCGTGTGTGTTTACAGTCATGTCAAATAGTGTGACAATTGTGATTATTATAAATACTGGACAGTTACAGATCTTAATTAAGTATACAGTGGACCCTCTGTATCTGCAGAGATTCTGTTCCAGGAACCCTCATGAACAGGAAAAAATGGGAATGCTCACATCCCATAATATTAAATGGCAGTGATGGGATTCAGCACATCCACACTCATGTCGCTACCATTTTAAGTACAGGACAACGTTCTGTGTTAGCTAGAAGTTGCAAATGCAGAGATCATCAATACAGAGGGTCCACTATACTTAGGCCCTTATTGAACAACGCCCCAATTGTGTGACATCTCGATCCCATCCTGGCAGTGCCATTGCTGGGATGGGATTGGGACCCAAACACTCCCCACTGCACCGGTTGGCTGCTAGCAGATGGGTAGTATTTGGGATATGCTCCTTCCTTCCGCAGTACAGCTGGCCTCTTCCTGCACTGTCCTGAGGAAAGAAGTGTTTGATAGCAGTTTTCCCTTCCTGCATGTCCACAGCCAATGGGATTGTTGGGCAAAGGGAGGCCATTACCAGATTTTTTTTTTCCTGGTAATGGTATACGGCACAATCGTGACAACTGGGGACATGACAGCAGGACTGCAAGAACATCGTGCAGTGGCACGCATTGCAGACCAGCTGCAATGCATCCCCATGCCAGGATGGCACCATTGTGTGATAAGGGCCTCAGCTAAGCTACTTAACTAAACAGCTGATGTAGACTACTTTCATCAACAAATCAAATCCAATATGTGATGAGAAGCCAGCTTGAGTGCTGGAGCCACTGGATATATCAAGGTAATACCTTTTAAATCACAGTTTTTGACTTCTCCTGCAGTCACATGACATGTAGAGTTGGCATTCCGAGTTCATTTCCTTTCTAATAGAGTTACTGCCCAGTCTGATATTTTGAGGAAATAAATGTTTTACTGTTAAGTCACTGAAGCAATTAAGAAAATATGCTTTTTCTTCAGCCAGTGCAGTAAGCTGTGATCTGAGCCACATAAGAAGGAATCCAAAATGCAGAACTACAATCTGTGACAGTTATTCTAGGTAATTAATTTTTCCCTTCCATGTAAGAATCCCTCCAGCGTAAGAGAACACCTAGGTAATGATCCAGAATGGTGCTCACTGTGACAGCCTGACAGTTCACTTATGAAAACCCTGCTCAAAATTCCACCCCCAGCTGTGTATGTTCAGGTCTCACTATTATGAAAACTTGTGACAAGAATACCTGAAGCTGCCTCATATTTGGCATGCCTAGCAATGTTGTACCAGCTTTTCTTGGTTTGGAGAAAATTGTTATTGTTACAAATTTCATGCAAAATATGGAAAAGGCCAATTCACTCAACCTAGTGATGTCATGTCTGAGAGCAATAGGCGATGTCTCAAACAACAGCCATGCTGTTCTAGGGTTTCAGGCAGAGAAAGAAATATCCAGATGAATGGTGCTAGAAGAGGAAAAAGTTTTATGTTTGTGAGGTTTATTTCAAATCCAGGCACTTATCTCCATCCTTTCTCAGCTGGTACTAGAGCTCACTAATGCACAGTGTGTTTTTAGGTTGTGATTTCTCACACAGCAGTGCACCAAAAATCCTGGAATGAATGGAAAGAAATTGGGAGAAAGCTGCAGGGGTGCATGCACTTGGGGCTATGGTGCCATATGGAGCAAGGCAGGGAGTGGATGGCCAGCATCATGACTCATGAACTGTCCTTCACTGACTTCAGTTCACTCTCTGACAGAGGAGAACACACCTGGCTGCAACCAGATGCAAGCAAGCAAACAAGCAGTCTAGGAATGCTAAAATAACAACTGGGAGATCTGAGAGGCTGAATCAGGTAGATTTGGTGTGTATTTGCTGAGAAGAATCTACTCAAGGTCAAGTGCTAGGCTATAAGTCAGCATCTGTAGCTGTGAGGATTGAAGCCATATATGAGGTTTTAAAGCACAAACAGGTTCAGAAACAAGAGTTTCTGCCAGAAGTCAGAGAAATACAAACATGTGGCTCAGATCTAGAAACAATTTTTTGTTTTGAGCAATGAATCACAACAGTTGCTCAAAGTGGAAGGCTTCTGATTCTCCCCAAATTTACAGTTGCTGCTAGTCTGGGTCTTTCAGAAAAACTTTCCCAAGGAGTCTTGGAATGCAGCCATGTCTGAGAGAAAGGACTCAATTCAGCCTCTTTTGTCTGTGGGTCTCTTGGGCTGAGTGGTCATTTTCCCAGCTAGCCAGCTAACAGAACGGTCTGCCTCCACTCTGTTAAATAGCCATATTTCCTGTTGTTTAACCAGATTCTTGGCCCATTTACCAAAATTTACCAAAATTGCACTTAGGCAGAAAAAATGGAATGCACAAATATAGGATGGGGGGGCACGTCACTGGATAATAGGGATCCAAGACCACAAGCTGAACATAAGTCAGCAGTGTGATGCGGCAGCCAAAAAAGCCAATGCAGTTCTTGGTTGCATCAGTTGGAGTATGATGTCTAGAGCAAGGGAGTATGCATCAGTTGGAGTATGATGTCTAGAGCAATGGTACCGCTCTATTCTGTTTTGGTTAGACCTCATTTGGAATACTGTGTCCAGTTCTGGGCACCTCATTTCAAGAAGGATATTGACAAGCTGGAACATGTCCAGAGGAGGGTGACCAAAATGATGAAGGGTCTGGAAGCCATGACATAGGAAGCTGGGGATGTTTAGTCTGCGGAAGAGAAGGTTAAGAGGGGACATGATAGCTATGTTTAAATATTTGAAAGGATGTCATGTTGAGGAGGGAGCGGACTTGTTTTCTGCTCCTCCAGAGACTAGGACAAGGAGCAATGGATTCAAGCTGCAAGAAAGGAGATTCCACTTGAACTGCAGGAAGAAATTCCTGACAGTCAGAGCTGTATGGCAGTGGAATATGCTGCTTCGGAATATGGTGGAGTTTCCTTCTTTAGAGGTTTTTAAGCAGAGGTTGGATGGCCATCAGTTGGGAGTGCTTTGATGTGTGTTCCTGCATGGCAGGGGGTTGGACTGGATGGCCCCTTGGGCTCTTCCAACTCTATGATTCTATGAATTCAGTTGCTGCCCGTTTCGTACTTCCTCACTGTTCTGGTTTGGCAGGAACAATCCTGATTAAGCTTCAGTTGTCCTTCTTTTCAGCTGTTTTAAGATGTCCCAGTTTCTCTCTCCTCCCCTTTCTCCTTTTTTACTCACCTTATTTCAGCTGGTGTAAACTGAATTCAAAGTGCAAAAATAGTTTGCAGTCAACTAACTCAGCAGGGAGAGAGAAAGTGGAATCATACCCTTCCCAATAGGCTCAGGCAAAAGCAAACTGCTGCAACCTGTCCTATCTTGTGGGTTCTTTCCCATTAATAACTTTTGCCCCCTTGACTATGCTCTAAAATTGTTTGGCCACATGCATACTGGTTTTCATCTTTGAAATGTTGCAGGGCATGATGTTTCTATAATCAAGTGGCCTAGAAAAAAATCTAGACCTTGCCTGCCTTGTCTTTACGACATAACAGAGATCCACCCAATGATATTACAAGGGCCTTCACCTTCATCTCAGGTTTTGGCCATGAAATCTCAGAGAATGGGATGCTGCTGAACTGACAGCTTTGTTTCAGTTAGCAAGTGGGATCATAGTTAAGGTCTCCATAATTTCCCTATGATTCTTTTTTGGAGAGAAAGGAAGATGGGTTATGCAAGCAAAGTCTGACAGCCTGGTAGTGACATGCACAAGCATAAGTCCACCTAACATCTGTGCATCTCATTTTTTGGTCATTGTGGTATATTCCAAACTCCATAAAGAGCAAAGCCCCCTATGATTCACTATTCAGCTGTTGCTGCCCCTGCAGCCATTCAGTGGGAGTTGATGAGGGTGATTAGAGAAGTATTTGGCTACAGTCTCACAGCACAATGTAGAATTATTACCTCATCTGCTGAGACCTCTGGAGCACCCCAGCAGATCTCAGTGGATGATCTAATCCTTTTACATCTGCCTATGGGCACACAAGCAGACACTTTTGCAATCCTGCATTGCTCTGCACTGGCTACTGAATGGCTCTGTGTGTGTGTGAGAGAGAGAGAGAGAGAGAGAGAGAGTGTGTGTGCTGTAGTAGCTAAATAGTGAGTCCAGGAAGTGTTGAGAGGAGATACGTACACTAGACTACACTGTGCCTTACAGTGTCTTGGCCATATAGAAACACTTGGTTTGTCCTATCTCAGTCCTGAACAGCTGATAAATCAAACAAACAAACTGAATATCTCCCAGTTTGTTACTTACTTCCAGGCAGTAAGCAAAGAGTCATAAAGAAAGTCCAACATAAACAAAGTCCAGTAGGGTTTCACAACAAGGGAATTTCCAGGGTCAATTCAAGCCTTTGTCAAGGCATCCAGCAAAGTAGCAGGTCAGATAAACTCTGACAACTCCTGGAGGGGAAGGACGCCAGCTAAATAGACCCAAAGCCTAGTGCAGCTGTGCCTTGATTGATCATTGCCGGTTATAAATTTTGAGAGAGTGATGCTGAGTCTCTCTTTGCTGCCTGTGCTGTGTGAAGCTGGGTCTAGGTAAGTGAAGAGGCAGAACTCTCTGCTGGAGCTGGCACCATCCCTTGTTCTGTTTCCAGAACTGTAACCTCTCTCTGCACAGCAAGCCCTGGCATGCCTTCTGTTTCTGCCTCTGGCGTGCCCTCTGCTTCAGACTCTGATTCCAGAGTCCATGCTCTGGAAGCAGGGCATGACACGATTTGAACTGCTCTGGCTTCCTATTTCCATTCAGTGCAAAAAATTCCAGGGGCTAGTCCAAGACATTTTGTTTTCTGAGATAAAATACAAGATAGACCTAGTTTCCATTCCATATACAGAAGCTGACTGGACTGGAAACTAAATCTTATGTCAACACTGGCAATAGAATAGGGTCCTCAACAACACTCTCAGGCTAGCAGTCTAGTTTAGAGAGTGCGGGAAGACAGATTGTATGGAGCTCACAGTTCTGGAAGGGTCACTAAATATACCTCCATTTAGCTAAGGAGCTGGCCCTCGGTGGTTATTTCCCACTCCCACCCAGCCAAGCCTGACTCAGGTGAGACAACTCAGTGCCTTTCTGACCCAGTTCTGACTGAATCCTTTTTTGGTAGCTATGAATTGCTGTACACAAGGGTAGGATGTTCCCTGTCTCCTGGTCAAGCTGTGAGAGAAGCCAAGAGAGGAAGAATCTTTATAAAGATAACACTCCAAACAAAATAAATGGATTCAGTTTCCATACAGATGGATTTTGTTTCCAAATTTTTCCTATACTATCGTACTCCCACCTCTCCAGTACCTGCAGAATACATTTATATTAGGAGATAAAGATTTCTTGAGGATCTAGTACAAGCAGAAATTGATAAGCTTTGTGTGCATGCGTTTACTCTTTTCATTAAGGCAGAGAGCACACTTTAGTTTAAGAAAAACCCTTTTCTGAAGTCTTATGAGTCATGAAGGTGGCAGAAAAACATTACAGATTTATCTTTTCATGCTTTAGGATTTGTAGACAACTCAGTCACTGTAGGAAGATTTGACGTCTGAATAAACCTTTGACTGCACTGAAAGAGTTCACTGAATATTAGAATTCATTTTATGTAAGTCTGATACAACTTCCTTGGTTTAATTCAACCACATTGTTAAGTTCTTAAGTAATTTTTCTATAGTAACCAAATACAATATATTTGGTGATGCAACAAATAATGTTTTGACAAGAATATTTCATTTGAAAGAATTAAAATGTACACTAGTTGATAATAGTTTATAATAACAATGTAAAACTGACAGTTTTCCGTGTGTTTTAAAGTATTTCCCCCATTTCCTGAAGCAACTATGCCCACAGATCCAAGCTTCCAGGCTGATCAAGCAATAGACATTTACTTGGGAATTGTCTACAACTTGTAGTTTGTAAGTGTACTTTCCAGGTCATGTTTCAGCAGAATCATGCTATTTTTTAACTGCGGGTATAAGGAATTCCTCCAAGTGTGTTGCCCTCTCAAGCAAGAAGAAACCAGAAGGACAGAGGGGAGAAAGGAATGTTTTGTGTTTTGTTCATGTGCAGCCCATGACAAAGAGGTTTGCTGTTTCTGCCAGCAAAATTCAACCTGTTGCTGCTACTTACTTGCTATTGCACTGGTAGAAAATTTACCAATTTCTCCTTTACAAGATCCTCAGGAAAGTAAAATTGCAAAGACCTTTTTATTTAGCCTGGGACCAAACAAAGGTGGCCTCCCATGGCTACGTTTTGCCCTCTCCCAGGCCATTTTAATCCCAGGAGAGGACTTTTTTAAAGAACAAAAAGTAAACAGAAGTGATTTCCAGACACTCTGATTGTCAAAAGAAATCCTTTCCAGGGCATAAAAAGGCCATGGGATGCCTAAAAACGTGGTCAAAATGACCCCTATACTGACTAGAAGACACGGAGGGGATTCATGCAGCTGCCTAAGATCCCACAATTGCACGCTCCTAATTTAGACAGAACCTCAACTTTTAATTGTGCTAGAGTGATTTTTAATGGGGTATGCTGGACTTTATTATTTGAAAAAAAATATGTTTTAAAATGTGCTTAAATTATTTTTTAACAAGAGTGCTTATTTAATAGTTTTTTAAAAAATATATATTATATGTTATTTTAGTTGTAATTTGTTTCAACCTACACTGTAGGTTGTCCTGAATCTCCTACTGGGAGAAAGGTAGAATATAAATTAAATAAAGAAACTCTAGGATTCAGCTCAGGGGTTTTGCTTTTCCTTGTCTGAGGATTCAGAAATGAAACGTAAGTGTGGATTCACCCCGATACAGATTCTGCGGGGCAGATGGATTTGAATTCTCTTCAAAGCTGGAAATCTCAATTTAAGGCGTTTTAGAAGACACGTTACCACTGTATAGAGAAAGAGTGATCATTTCTGTCCTCCTCTTTGTTCCACGCATCAGAACTGGGTACCAAACAGCCTGTCTATACAGGATAAAATCAGACTAGGCTTTCCCTACTGAATTTGTCTGGTCCAGACTGGCTGTACCTGAGTTCCTGAGAATGTGTTTGTAGCTCCTTCCTGTTGCAGGTATATCATGCAGGTAGCTTAAGAGAAGAACTGAGGAAGGCCTGTTCTATGGAGGAGAAATAGGTATACAGTTCAGTTCTTGAGAGTCTGTTTGTGGCTCCTTCTTCTGCATGGATATGTGTGTGTGTGTACGCACGTGCGCGCGCACACACACACATGTATGTATATAGTGGATGCTTTACTGAAGGAATGAGCACAAGGACTCTTGACTAGAGGCTCCTAGCCTTGGAGCTCCAGGTAGAGTCAGTAGGACAAGGAATGAGTTGGCTTTAATGGGTAATAGCCGTTTATAAAGAGTAGAACTAAGCTGTTTGCCAGGTCAAGAGCATCTAAGGTTGCCAGGCTGTGTACAATACAGGAGCTCCTGTACATTTACGTAAACAGATCCTTAAGCAGAAAGATGTAATGTAAAGTTCCACCACGTGGAGCTACTCAATATTTCCTTTGTTACCTTATGCAAAACCCACCTTTTAGCTTCTGCACACCCCACCCAACATGGCTATTTACTGACTGGTGGACTGCTGGGTGATGGAGCTGGGTGCCGGAGCAGCCGTTAGTTACATTCCTGTAGCTGCATGTACAGCACTGTTATGATCCAGCTGACAGATTTGTCTATTCCTACCTGGTCACTGAATTCAGCAGTTGATCTTGGCCAGTTTAATATGCCCAATCTGTTTTTCAAAACTAGGAGATGACTTCTGGTAACTTCTTATGTTGGTCCCTCCCCATCTTCTGTCATTTTGATCAGTCTACATGGCTCCTGGATGCTCTCAGGACAAAAAACTGGCCTTCAGACCCATCATAGTTGCCTACTTCTTATAAAAGCTGACTTCCAGTATAGGGACCCCTTCATGCTACACAGCTGCAGTATGATAATTGTAGTACAAAGATGCCTTGGAAACATCCTGTGGAATCCTAAGGCACTAGAACTCTATGGCTGAAAATACAAAATACTCCACCCTAAACTGCAAATTCCAGGATTCCATAGAATGTTTCAATGGCAACTGAAATCATAATGTTATAGTTGCATAGTGTGAAAGGGCCCCTGAGCTCCATCCGCATATCTCTCCACCTGCTGTCATGCAGTACCTAAAGAAAAGTATGGTAGCTGACTTGCTGTTGCATTATCACAGTCTTCCCAGCCTGGTTCTCCCCTGTTACAGTGCACCAGTATTCCAGCCAGCATGCAGGACAGAAAGCTAGGGAAGACTGCAGTGTAGTGTCACAGAGAGGGCTTGGCATACTTCTTCCTCCATGGATCCTGTTTTTGGTCACCCATTTGCCACCAACAATCAACTGAGTGGGTGGAGGAAAAGAGCATCACGTGCAGCTCTGGCTGAAGCTCTTGCTACAAACTTCCTCACCGCATACACTTGGAAGAGAAGCTTGACCCAAACCTCCAATTAAGTTAATAAACTAGAGCTTGGGAACTTCTTCCATATATCATCATTCTGTCCAACCCCCTTAATGTTAGCTTTTACATATGTATTTGGTAACACTGTGGAATGAAAGGCAAGCTGAACACTGTGACAGTTTAAGGGTGGGCATTTGCATTGGGACAATGAAAACAAAGCCCAGTGACCTTTTCAAAATCTCATTTTAAATGGAAGAGATAGATGAGAAAGTGAAAGAAATTAGATGCCGTATAATAGCTTTGTTGCTTAATTGAAATGGTATCTTGTTTTACACTTCTCTAATCAGCTGCACTCCAGTATAAGGACTGAAATAAGTTTAGGTAATGGGACAACCTCCATTAATCTGCTCTCCGTGGAATCTCTTCATTAAGTAGGATAAACAGCACAATCAGGGACCCTTAAAGGACTGGCTTCGTACTGACACAAACTTAATTCTACATTAATAATAAAAGCAAGATAAACAATTTAATTTGTTTTTAAAAATGCAAAAAATAAAAGCCCTTGAGCAATTTCTATTCTGAGTGGCCATTATTATATACCTTTAACCTGCATTGCATCATGAACTCAGAAAGAAGTTTGCAGTTGTGCTTCAGAAAGGCTGACATAAGTTGAATAGTTTTCCAATCATTTGAAGTGCAGCAAGTGAATTCAGCAAGTGTCCTGTCTTCTGCCCTCCATACCAAATAAAACTCCAGTGCTCAGACAGCAGATTTTTTCCCCTCTATGATGGGAAAAGCTAACCAATGGATATAGGAGATGGTGGATGAGTCAGCAGCTTTAAAAATGGATAGCAATTACATAGTGTGCTCTCTCTCAATCTCTCTCTCCAAGCCATCACATTTCTTTTTGTCATCCACATGTAATAAGGCATCTGACTTGTAGCATGTGGCCCATGGATTTCAGGCTGCCTATTGCAGTTGAAGACATGGACATTCCAGACCAGTCCAAAATGATGTTGACAGTCCAATAAACTATTGTTATTGTTGTGTGCCTTCAAGTTGTGTTGTTCAAGGTGAACCTATCATGGGGTTTTCTAGAGCTGAGTGTGTGTGATGCACCCAAGGCCACCCAGTGGGTTTCCATGGCTATCCTCTTGTAATATGGTCTTCCTCATTTCCTACTGCCTTCCAATTTGCCAAGCATTATTATTTTTTCTAATGAGTGATATCATCTCAGTTTAGTCAAATCTTGACTAAACCTTGACTTTAATCAAATCTTGTCAGAAAAACTCTGTGATAGGTTCACCTCAAGGTCACCATAAGTTGGGAATGACTAGAACATATACCATCATTGCAACAATATTCCTCAAAGCTCAGCAACCACTTTCATCTTATTTGTGATTTAGAGTCTAAACTTCACATCCTATGAGCCTTGGTGGTGGCAGAAAAGACTAGCACTTGTGCTGGTGAAAGGTGGAGAGTGTCCTCTCATTTTGCCACCAAACCACAGTACTCCACTCCTTCCCCATGCCACTCCATGGTACTCTGGATGGTCACCTGAGCCATGAGAGTGGCTTTTATGGATCTTACAGAGGAAAGAAGACAATGAAAAAGCCTCATCTTGCAAGCTCTTACCCTTCTCAAATACTAGGGCAACCACCAGTGTGTCCCAGTCTTTGGGATCATCCACGCACGATAATTTGTACCTGCCTGTAAACTTATAAATTGATCCATAGATAATCCAGAATTTTCTTAATATATTTTAAATTTGTTTAGGTCCAATGACTGAAAAGAAAGCCAATAAATCTGTCCATAATATCCTACTAGTCACTGTTCAGTAATCATTGTACCCCTGTTCTCCAGTAGCACCATAAATATGCTTCCATGTTCTTAAGCACAATGTTCTCCTGCCTGAATGAGCTGCTAGCTGCAGTGTATTTAGACAGGGATGGCCTTTCCTGTATGAAATCAACACCTGACAGGGCTCATGCTAATAAGAACTATATTTAGATAATACTCAGCAGGAAACAGAAAGTGCTGTCTTTAATTAAAGAAGGGAAAATGCTCTCTTCATGTCAAATATGTCAGTTTTGAAAGGGTGTAACAACAACAGCCAGAAAAAAAAAGCCTCCCTAAGGCCTGAGATTTAGCATATCAAATTCATTCGCACAACATATAACATAAATAAATCTAAAGTGTAAATCCAGTGCAATGCTCAGCACATTTTACAGGAGAAAAGACAAACATTTTGCTGCCAGAAGCAAAGGACCGTGTTGAGCATAACGTGCATGCATTCTCCATGCATTTGCAGAAGATGACTGGACTGTTAGCTGAATCTTACAGAAATACTGGTGAAGGGCTAATATTATGTACCACACGTAAGGACCACAGACCCATTTGGCAGACACAAGACAGGCCAAACAGTAACTGGAGTTTAGTCTTACAGCAGAGGAATGACTGCGAGGCTGCCATTACTGACTGTCATTATTTGTCACCTGAGGCAGCTGCTTCACTCTGCCTAATGGTAGAACCATACCTGATAGCAGGAGAGAAAGGTCTCAGTGCAAGGATGAGTCATAAATACTGAGAAGAAATATATGTATAGATAATGTCTTTGCAGCTATACAGAAATAGGAATTTGCTGAAACTTCCAGTGCTTCTCAGACATTCTAGCACACAAAGAATTCACAATCACTCATCCCTAATTCGTAGAATTTGATGTTTGTTATATGGTCATCTGCTATATAATGAAATTAGGGCCATTTCTGCACTACACTGTTATAGTGCTTATTCCACTTTTAACATCCTATGGAATCCTGAGATTTGCAGTTTAGGGAGAGGCATTTAGAATTCTCAGCCAGAGAGCTCTTTGGCCTCAGTAAACTGCATCCGAATTCCACAGGAGGTTGAAAGTGGAATAATAGCACTATAACAGTGTACAGCAGAAATGGCCTAGGTTACTTTAGTCCAGTGGTTCTCAACCTGTGGGTCCCCAGATGTTTTTGGACTTCAGCTCCCAGAAGCCCTGAGCATTGGCCATAGTGGTTGGGACTTCTGGGAGCTGAAGTCCACAAGCATCTGGGGACCCACAGGTTGAGAACCACTGCTTTAGTCAGTAATTATGGTTGCTATATTAAATTGGTCAAGATTTATAAGTTTTTTTTCTCTCTCTCTAGATAATCTGCTAATCATCTAGCAATGACACTGGAAATTACAGTCACAAGGTCTCCCCTGTAGCACCACACTCAGAGATCTAGGACCCTAGGGTTAAACAAAACTATTGCTAAATGTATCCTTGCCTTTTACATGCAGCTTCTTAAAAATAAAACCCTTCTCTTCATTGTTGTGGTCCTGCTGACAATTACTGCTCTAAAACCAACATTTGTGACATTCTCAGTGGGGCACTGGGGGCAGGGCGGATTTATCTCTCAGAACATTGTGCTGCAGATATCAGGATCCCTGTAGTAAAATAAGGCTGAGTTGAGCAGAACTAGGAGGGAGGGCTACCAAGAAGGAAAGCAGATTGATCATAGGTGAGTAACTAACTGACAAGAGCAGGGATGGGAATCACGCAGCTTTCCAGATGGTGTTGGACTATAACTCCAATACCTTCCACCATTGACCATGCTGCACTGGGCCTGCTCAGAGTTGAGGTCCAACAATATCTGTCACTCCCAAGTAAGAGATTTTACTGGAATTTCATCTAATGGCACACCATGTGACCATAGCCACACCCCCTTGGGATCAGCAGTTTCTGCCTTTTCTGGTCCCTCTGCAGAGCATCTGAAGACTTCTCTAGCCTAGAAAATCTCTGATGTTTAGCACTTTAAACCAGTTTAACTGTGGTGGTGGATTAAGTTGCGTAGGGATGGGGAGGCGACGGGGGCAGTTCACTCCCAGCAGCAATATTTTAGGGCACCCTGGCTGTGACCATGTCCCCGCACACCATGGCCACAACCCCACGCACCTCAGCTATGCCTCCCTCTCACCCCCCCCCCCATACAATCTAAGCTCCACCACTGGTAGGATCACCAATTCTGTCGCTCATTTCAGCTCTATTTGAATGCATCCCCCTGCTCTCCAGTGATTCCCTGTGGAACTGACTCTCGCCATGTAAATCACTCTCAATTTATATGGCAAGTCGAGAAATGCAATCTTGATGTAAAGTGAGACCTACTTGTATAAGGAAAGTATGGTGTAGCTGTTTCAGAGGCCAGAGAAAGTATTTGGAAGAGCCATATTAGTAGAGAAATCCTGCTAATTTAGTTATCATTTGTTCCATGTTTACGTTGGAGTTATGCTGGGATTTCTCTAGTGAGTAATTACAGCAGCAACAGCAAATTAGAGGTCTATCAGGCAATTTACATTCTGCTTCCTGTTTACTCATATGCAGGTGGCAGTGCTGAAGGAGGAATTACACTTTGCATACACATGCTGCAAGAAAGCAGAACAGGGTGGAGCTGAAACTTAGTGTTAAGGACCATCGCCAGCTCTTTCCATCTTTGGGCAGCTCCAAGAGCTCCAGCATGCCAGCAGAGCCAGTGTTTGGGAAAGTGACTTTGTTGGGCTACAACTGGAATCCCCCAACCAGCATGGCCAGCGGTTAGGCCAAAAAAGGAGCTTTTCCAAGCTATAGGCAGAACCACCGATGGTGCCTGCCTTGCTAGCTCTTTTTATTCCTCTGGCCCAGTTTTCCATGCAGGGCCAGACAGCTGGATCTAGCCATCTTTTTAATTACCTACAGTGACCCCAGTCTAGTATCATTTTAGACATTAGCTGTCCAAAGTGTGGTCCCCCACATATTGCAGGTCTTCAAACTCCTGTCTTTCCTTATTCCTGGTTCTTCTGGCTAGGACTGATGGAATTTGCACCCTGGCAATACTGGAAGAGCCACACATTCCCTAACCCTGTTCTAGAACATTGTGGTAAATCCAGCATCTGATTAGTCCCAATTGCCCAGCATTGTTTTGAGTGCTGCCACTGGAGGAAGGGTCCATGAGATGATATTACAGCTAGTCTCACTCAAGGGTGGAGATTACCATACTTAGCTTTACCTATTCCTTGCTTCCCTCCAAACCTCCCTTTTTCGTCTCTGAGCAGAATTTCTGACATTTTGTAAGATTGTTTACAGACAGAGATGGGCACGAGGGTATAGCTGTAGGAGAAGATGAGAACATTGCCCTCTAATAAGAATTCTTCCCCCAC
This sequence comes from Iguana delicatissima, assembly GCA_948472985.1. Taxonomy (NCBI): domain Eukaryota; kingdom Metazoa; phylum Chordata; class Lepidosauria; order Squamata; family Iguanidae; genus Iguana; species Iguana delicatissima. The sequence continues at coordinate 349,160 of CAOKZL010001807.1, forward strand.
AATTAGTTTTTTCATCAATTCCTAAATTTCTAGCATTGTAGAAACTCAAAACTTCATTTGAGCATTTAGAAATACAGTCTAAGCCACCAAAGGAAAAAGGCAAGCAAAATGCCAAGGAAATGCAAACATGGCGAATAGAAGAATTGTAGCTGCAAATGATTTATAGTGCTTCACTTTCTGCAATGCTAAAAATCTGGGGACTGAAAGGAAATTTCATGGGGTACACAATTCTTAAATGGTGGGGAAAATGCCCTGTAGCTACATCCTTGGGTGGGTGGATGGGTGGATTCCTAAAGATAGGAGGAAATGGAGAAGAGGGGAGTGGAGGATTTCCTGGGGTAGGAGGAAGCACTGGGGGCTGTACTACCAGTATAGTCTGCAGTGCAACTGCCATTTGACAGCATAAATGGCAGCTCTTTATGGTAAAGGAATGTGCCAGAGTGCCCTCCCACACAAATAATTCTGGTCTTCAGGACAGAGTGTCTCCTCCCCTTCCAGAAGGCAAAGGAAAGCCAAAAGACCAAGGAGATTTTTCCCTTGCTGAAACTTTTCACGTTGGCAGCATCATTCAGCAACAACTATGGGACAAATAAGGACAGTGGGGTGTAGAAGAATGGCCTGGAAGGGGGAGTTTCATATAGCCCGTGGTTCACCTCATGTTTTTAAAAGCCCATCCCTGTTTTAAATGTAAACTGATAGACATCTAAATGTACATTCCTCCAAAAACAGTGTCGTACAGAAATACTACTCACACTGAGAGGCACTTCTAGGTGTTGGGGTTAGAGAATGTTGCTGGCAATAATGAGTCTTCCTCTGTCTTCTACCTCTATGGCCCACTAGATGTACACTTATTCATCCCCGCTGAATTAACTAGGTCTCTCTTTTTTTAAACTTAGCTGAGAATTTTTTTAAAAAAATCTGTATCAATTGTTTTTTAAATTGTATTTTGTTTTTTAATTATTGTGAAACACCTTGAATCCCATGTTGATAGAAAGGCAAGATATAAATTAAATAAATGAATACTTCTGCATAGACATCCATAGAACTGTGTGGTAAATTCCCTATCAACTCCATGGTTAAGGTTGTAATCATTGTCACCAGGTGTTTGTTTGTTTGTTTGTTTGTTTGTTTTTATGCTGTACAGCAGGTATAAAATGGGTTTCACTATTTGTTCAAATAGAAAATACCTGGCAACAAGAGAAAAGAAAGTGGAAAGGTTTTGAAATGTGTGTGGTACAGAGAGAAGTGCGGGATAGACATATGGATGAAAAAAAAAAATTCCAAAAGAAAATTGTAAAATTTTGGTACATTCCACATTCTAAAATCAAACTTAAATGATGAAAACTAAGTGCAGACTTGATATGAAAGAAAATGGTCAGCTTTTAGAATATCAAATCTTCCAAGAGCATAGGAAAAGATCTAAATATATGTTACACACATTCCTGTGATTGTCCTGCTTGATTTATATGTCAAACAGCTTACATATAAATTGCATGAGTATGAGGGCGAACAGCGGAGAGCTTCAAATCTGTAGTAGGTTGAGAACTAAAATGAGAAATCTATAGCACAGTGGCACCATCTGTTGGAGACCTGCGGAAACTGCAAGACAAGGTTGCAGAGAAAAAGCACTAAAATTAACATTTGGCATAGAGCCAGTAGAAATAGGGGGAGAGTAAGCTCCCCTCCCACAACTCAAGTTGGAAACCCAGCGTTCCAAACCTTGCATGATGGTTGTGGTGCAGGGGTGCGTTCTCCTTACCTCTCTTTTTTTTCTTCTTCTCATTTTCCATTTTTTTTTTCCAGAGACAAGAGACATTCACAAGGTACATGCTGCTGCACAAGTACACATCAATCAGAAACCAACTCTAAAAATAAGGATAGCTGATTGTTAGGGCAACAAGGGAGGCCAAACCCCCTCTCCACTTCCTCCACCTACCAGCAGCTGCCTAGATGGCCCACTGCTTCAGTGCTTTCTCTACTGAGCCCATTTCCGCACTACACTCTTATAGCGCGATTATTCCACTTTCAACATCCTATGGAATCCTGGGGTTTGCAGTTACAGGAGGGGCCGGCCGGAAATGGCCTGAGTGCTGCAATAGCCATTGGGACAGAATAGTCCAAGCATGCACAGATGCATAGGCTTAGAAGGTTCCCCTATTCTTAGTTTAGTCTGGAGGAGAATGGTGAATAGGACCACTCTGAGACACTCCTTCTATTTGTTTCCACCCCTCAAAGTGATGTGTTAATACAAAATGTTGATCATTGCTCAAAAGCAAAAGATCAGTGGCCTTTAATGGTTAAAATGACAAATTTAAACTCACTGTTGATAACTCTAAGATATCTAGGATAGCAAATTAATTTTTAATGAATTATTGCTAAGATCCAGACAACCACACTGTGCCAGTTGCACTAGCTGCCAATTGTTTCTGAGCTCAGTTTAAGAGACTCGGTTTGACCTTTAAAGTCTAAACTGCAGGAGAGCTGTTAACTGAAGAGTCACCTTCATGCATATCAGCCTGTCCTCCATTTTAAGCTCAGCAAATGAAGCCCTTTTCCATGTCCCCATTATGAGAAGGAAGAACAATCAGGCTGTGAAGAGGAGAGGAAAAGGGATTTCTTAGCAGTGGAATACGTCTCTAACGGGGGTGTGACAGACACACTTGTGATTGGAGGGCAACAATGCCCATTCATGTCCCATTTCTTTCCTATGTGATGGTTGATTAAACTGCTGCAGCTTTTATTATCTGTATTTTTTTATTAGTTTTATTTGGGGAGGGGGCTAGAATTTTAGCTTATTTTCAGCCTCACTTTTATTAATGTTGACTTTTTGTAGTGTTTGTTTTTCAAAGCCACTTTTGAGAAGGATTCAATCACTCTAATAAAATACAGCCTTCTCTCCACATTTGCTGGGGTTAAGGGCACGGGACCCCCCATGAAAGTGGAAAAACTGTTAATAACTCTAGACCCCCCCCCCAGACCATAATTAACACACAAAAATGTATGATCACTATATTCAACCCACTTTGGATTCCTTTGGGGCATCAAGGTTCCTTCACAAGGCAGATGTGGCTGGCTGGTGGGGCTTACTGCCACTTCCACTGCTGCCCCACACCATTTTTAACAGGAACTTACAAGTTTAATAGGAACTTACAAGTTGACAGTTTCTCAGTCTGACAAGGTTTGCAGTCCCTATTAAAACTGGCATAGGGAAGCAGCAGAAGTGACGACTAATAATCCGTGAACAATCAAATCTGCAAAAGTGAAACCTGCAAATGTGGAGGGCTGACTGTAAATATGTAAATAAATAATAGATAATTAGAATTGTGTTGCATGTATTTGCTTCAGATGCGTGGAAAGTCTCAATCCCTTTGGGGGCAATTACACGGTGAATTCAAAGTGTCACCCAAAGTCCTAAGTTTGTGAAGATTATCATGATTTTCTGTGCCAGGTTGTTCTTAAAGGCACAGTGTCAAAACCAATAACATGGGTGAGATCTTTAGGAACTGAGGAATGCATAACTGGAGAAGGGGTGATTCTAAGCTTAATTCAGGCCAATGGCAACCACTATTCAAATGGTGTTTGTCACAGCTTCTATAACACCATCACCAGCACTGAATTTTTAAACACGTATACACATGAAGCTGCCTTAAGATGAGACCAACTACTGAACTATCTAATTTGGGACAGGAATCTAAGGGCCATATTGGCTCCAGGTATGTCCATAGGGCCACTTGTTAGTGATAGCCAAGTATTCTGCCCAAGGAGGATTGCTGGCATATATCCATCATTAGCATGGTGGACTGGATCCTATTCACACATAAATAGTGACCCTTCGGTATCTGCTAGTGTGGATGCTCAAGTCCCATTAGGGACAATGGTGTCGTAAAATGGTGTCCCTTACATAAAATGGCAAAATCAAAGACTGCTTGTTGGATTTGGTGGGGAGGGAGGTATTCTCAAGCCATTGCTGGTTGAATCTGTGGACACAGAATCTGTGGATATGCAGGGCCAACTGTATACATATAAACCACACACATATTTTTTCCTGTCCCTCAACAAATAGTGCTCTTTGAGACTGCAGGACAGTTGAGATGCTTTCCCACCTCCTTTCCTTTCTTTGAAGAGTGGCATCTTCATGGACTGGATGAGAAGGCCTTGTCAACCTTTTTTTCATCCATCAGATTGGAGGTTCAGATTCCCATCTGTGCTTTTGCCCACTACTGTGTTCAAAAATGGGAGCAGCTCTCCGATCTTTTCTATGGCCTCAGATACAGGTCTTTTTCAGCCCAATTACTTGAGACTGCTTTGAATCAAAATGCAAGCACTGAACCTGAATCTGTCAACTTCCATTTACAGAACATGGACTTTACCACTGCGTTATAGCTCCTTTCCTAATTATACCTTTTGTGGTGCCCTGGAAGAAGCCCTCCTCTCCCTAGAGCAGCCTGTCATAGCAGCAGCTGTGACTTGAGAGACTTTAAAGCAGCCTCACTCAGGAGCCATAAGTTGTGCACCAGGCCTTGAATTTATCCTGAGCAAGCAACTCCTTTAAAAAAAAAATCTTTTGAGAGGCTGAAATTGCTTTTTCCTACCTATAGCACTGAAGGACATATGGAGGAAAATGCAGCTACAACAGACAGAACTCTTCTGCTATGAAGAAATCCAACAAGAAGCATTTATTATCTGACACTCAGGTATAAGCATTCCAAATATATTTTATGTCTCTTTGTTGCACTTCTGTGTTAATCTATATAGGAACCATTTTCTTTCATTTGCCAATGCATGCCTTCCTAATAAATCCTACAGAACAAGGTCTGGACTTACTTATGAGTAAACATACATATGATCAGACAAGGCAACTACAATCCTGAATAGTTAAGCTATTTTGTAGGACAGTCCTCTATATTTTAGTTTTACTGACTTCCACAGGGCTTACTTCATTTTAAATGTGTGTCGGTTTGCAGCCTATATCTCATTCATTTTCTCTATTTTATTTAGGCAGTATGTAGGAATATGAGCAGTATTTGTAATATAATATCATCTTGGATAGCAGTTTAAACAACATGTGCTTAAATAATCTGATCGCATATGTACCACCATAATTTAAAATATCATTTCAACGCAATAACTGTGTTGCAATCATATAAAACTGCAAGTAAAAACTGCTTTGCAATATCTTTTTCTAACTGGAAAAGAAATCTTATAAAACATAATAGCGTAACTAGTTTACTGCATTTCAGATTTTAAATTATTCAGGATCCTTGTCAGAATAACAAATATAAAATGCTACCTGTTATAGCTGCAATTTGACACTGGGAGGCATAGTTGTTCCATTTGGCTAGTGTATTTCAAAAGGGAGTGTGAAAGGTACAAACATTGCTGCAAAAAGAAAGGTCCTCTCCCACCCCACCCCTCCCAAAAAGAAAAATTATTCCAGTGTTATTGGTATATTTTATTACCTAAAGCCCTCCATAAGCAGCTACCTTTCTTATAATAATACTTTGGAATCATTGCTGTAATCCTTCTATGCCCACATAGTTGAAAATAAGCCTTACTGAATGGTACTTACTTCTAAGCAGATATGTACAGGATAGTACTGTCAATTATTTGCAGTTAGGGTGCAGTCCTATCCATGTCTCTCAGAACTGCAGTCTTAGATGCTATTCTGATTGGAGTGATTATCCTGTGACTAATTTTTCGCAGGATTCCAAAGGGACCTCAGAGCCATTTGCTTACCTTGGATCCATTCCAATTTGCGTTTTCACCTAAGTGTAATAGGATGCTCTTAATGAGAGCCAACAAAAATGGCACACAGGAATGAACTGGCATTTGGGTCTCCAAAACTCTTCTTCACATTGGAGATGAAGGGGAAAAAATGCACCTACATAACCCAAAACCAAGTTATCTCAACAAATGTTGTGTGTGTGTGAGAGAGAGCGAGAATGAACACCTTTGAAACAGCTTTAAGGTGTGTGCCATGTTTTTCAGATTGGATGCAAGACAATTCCTTCCTCTTGAATTTACTTAAAGGAGTTAGTTGAAGAAATTAAATTAAATGACTATGAGGTTAATGTTTGAGTGGGGATAAAAGCAACTTTGACCATTTCTGCCCTACATTGTTATACTGCTATTATTCCACTTTCATTATTCCTGTGGCATTCTGGGCTTTGTAGTTTACTGAGGCCAAAGAGCTCTCTGGCTGAGAATTCTAAGTGCTCCTCCCTCAACTGCAATCCCTAGGATTCCATAAGATGTTGAAAGTGGAATAATAGCACTATAACAGTGTAGTGTGGAAATGGCCTTTAGAAAAGGAAAAAATGTCCTGATAATGAAGGATAATGACTAGACTATGACTGGGCATAGGGAGGTGATATGATGAACTATCTGTTAAATGACATACTCATTTTCGTATGAAAATGAGGAAAGAGACTGCAAGGTGGGGGTGGGAAATGAGTTTTTATTTCTTTTGGGAAAAAATATCAATTCTGGCCATATTCTATGTCCTATCACTCTCTCAAACATATGCACACACATAAGGTATAGCCAATACCTACTGTGAACCAAAGTGGAAATGCTAGCTGAGTCAAACATTACATCTTTGTTAACATCAGTTATACATTATTGCCATTTTGAAATTTTCCATTACTCAGATCTATTCTGCAGCATAATAGAATAGATAAATTAAATCAGGATTAGATTAGATTAGATTGGATCAAATTGGGGCCAGATTAAATTTACTTGCCTGTGTGATGCCTATTAGAATCACTAAAGGCTATGCATCCACAGCAACTTGGCACTAATGGAAAGAGAGATTTATGATCTAGGGTGTCTTCTTTTAGAAAGAAAACTTAAAAAAAAAAAGCCCAAAACATAATAATTGGATGATTCTGCTGCAGGTGTGCACTAGGACACTGATGAAACTATTGCAAAGCCTTAAAAGAATGCTTGCCCATACAACCTACTTCAATTAGTAATAATATGCATACTTCCCAGTACCATACAAGATTAGTGATATGTATCATTACAATGAGAGCCAGCATGTAGTGGTTTAAGTGTTGGACTAGGGATCCTGGAAACCAGGATTTGATTCCCTGCTTGGCCACAGTAACCCACTGGGTGTGTCACACACTCTCAACCCCCAAAAAGCCTTGTGATGAGGTCAACATAAATCAGAAACTACTTGAAGGCATGCAACATCATTAAGTAGCATTCAGTATGTGGATTAACAGGTTATTTTTCTTGGAAATTCATTCACTCCATAAAGAAAAGCTCAAAGACAGATCCTATGACTAGCAGTCATTTCTATGCAGTGCATTGAAAGACACATGCAAAGTTTGGAAGTTTGTCTTTTCCACAATCACCACACATTTTTGTCTTGTGTTCCAAACTTGTTGTTTTTAATGCATTATCTTAAACTTTTGAAGTTTTATACTCTATACTATCTATATCTATATCTATATCTATATATACCTATATATATGCAGACAGTTACCTGCACAAATGCAGAACTAATTAACATGATATGTGCAAACAATTTGGAAGAAGCTCCATCAAATGTATCTACTTCTGTCTTAAGATTTCATTGTGTTGTGAACTTGTAGCCACTCCAGCCAAGGAGGAATATTCTTTTTTGGTGTTTACCCTAAGTGCAAAAATTTGTTTTTTTGAATTCTTGAGGGAAAACATTTTTATTGAATATAAGAAAGAAACACAACTGAGTTTTAATAGGAATACAGGAATACAGACAGGGGATTTCAAATTAGAAAGTTTTAGGAGAGCTTTCAGATGAAGATACCATCATCCTGCCTCATTCACTGAAGCTCTCTTTGTTTTTCCAATGTTTCATATATATTTTTCTTTTAGGCAGAAAACCCATTAAAGAGAAAAAGGTAGAATAACTGAAAAGTACCTTCTAATTACCATCATGAGGCGCATCTCCATCTGAAAATGCTGTAAAGGCAGGCATGTGAATATGTGGCTTTCCGGATAGTGATGCTGCAACTCGCATCAATTGGTTATGTGGGAAGATGGAAGTTGCAGTCCAACAAACAGAGGAAGGGCATGTTCTTCATCTCTGTTCTATGTCATAAAGAGTAGAAATGGAACTGCAAAATAGCAGGACCTTAGTATTTTCTCATTCTCATTCTTATGGTTCAGCATCAGTATAAAATTATATTTCAGTGAAATGAAGTAATAATGCAATAATGTTGTTTGGATTGTTATTGTTATGTATGTTCATTGTAAAGGATTATAAGATCAGTTTAAGAAAAGATGTAGAGAAGAGATAAGGTCTCAGGGTGTTTAAGATGATTTCATTCAAATATTCCAATGATTTTATTCAAGATTTTATTCAAGTATTCCAATTAGCCCAATGCACTTTGGCCTAGTAAAAGTTAAAGAAAAGGAAAGGGACAATACTTGTATCAGCTCCTGAAGAAAGTCATAAATATTATTAGGTTGAAATGCACTGAGTTAATTGAAAGAATAAAATCATTGTTTTAAACTCCCTGAGACTTTGGCCCTTATCGTACCACTGGGGATGCGTTGCTGCCGATCTGCAACATGTGCCATCACACAACGTTGATGCAGTTCCGCTGCTGTCACATCCATAGCCGTCATGATAGCACTGTATACAATTAGCAGAGAACGTACGTAATGGCCTCTCTTTGCATGATCAAATGCTTCTTTCCACGGTACAGCCAAGGAAGAGACTGCCGGCAACCAACCGATGCAGTTAATAATCATCTGTAGAAGGGAAGATAAGGTAAAATTAGTTTGAATAGGGTTTAAATGTGGCCAGTAATACATATGGCAGATTGTATTGGTAATCATGTATTTTAATTTGCCATATTTTAATTCATCTCTTTGTAAATGATACTGTAATAGAATTACAATATTCTTGTGTGAAGAATGCATTTATCAAAAATCTGTACTTGTTCTTATCATGGTGAATAACTAAAAGTAAAAGTAACTATACGCTAATTACCTCGTAAACACCTGCTGTCCATTTTTAAAAATCTTTTATGATTCTCCAGTTTAATGATTACCTTATGTCAAATGCCATCTTGTTATATCAAAAGTGGTAGAATCCTTCTCATTCCCTTATCTTGATAGTTGGTATGTGCTGGTACATGTATGTTGTTTTGAATTTCCAGTATCAATAAACCATGAATCACCTAGACTGGTACTGATCAACTAAATGTAACCAAAGCTCTAAGACTCTGGTCCTTTCTGCACTACACTGTTATGGTGCTATTATTTCGCTTTCAACATCCTACAGAATCCTGGGATTTGCAGTTTAGGGAGGGGCATTTAGAATTCTCAGCCAGAGACTCTTTGGCCTCAGTAAACTACAAAACCCAGGATTCCACAGGAGGTTGAAAGTGGAATAATAGCATTATAACAGCGTAGTACAGAAAGGCCCTATCTCTATACATTAATAGCAATACTGCGTCACTGAAAAAAATGTAATTTCCAAATGAGTGTATTAATTACAAAATTAAATGAGTGCATCCATTACAAAAGCTATGGAGAATGTAGTCATGTACCTTTACAACATTGGTGGGGAAGCATCCAGGAGGACAGCAGGGTGGCACGGGAATGATTTGCTTGTGCTATATTAGGTTAGGGAGACAGAAACATTCACCTCTTCATTTGGTTTTAGAACAGCATAATCTTTGTTGTGTGTGTGTATCTTTTTGAGCATTACGAATTTGCCTTCTGTAAAATGAGAACTGTGTTATGCATTGTAGAAGGAAATAAGTGATTTGGTCATTGCAGCTCAAAATCTACCCTACCTTTGGTTTCTGTGCCAAGAGATTTGATTCTCATCCTCATTAGCTTATCTTTTGTAAAATGAATGTTGCGCAAAGAACCTGAGTGATGAAAACAATGTCTTTGTTGTATTTTGAAACTCAGAGACACCTCTTCCTCATATTCAGGCTTTTGGGAAGTAACTTTTTAAAAAATCTACATCAGTTTACCTTCTGGGGCTGGTGTTTTGTGATTGACTTCACCTCTCCAGCAGTCATTTTCTGGGAATGTTCAATACTTTGTCTCAGACTTTTAAATATCACTAATAATAATATATGTCACTTCCTGCACATGTACACCATTTTGTGACAACCCCACTCTCAATCTTTAGAAGCTGATATTTCATTTCTTCTGTACTCATCCTAAGTGTAGGACAACATATTACTGGTTCTGGATTGGGACTAATAAGAGTAATGTGCTATGGAACACTCATCTTGTAGGCCCTTGAGCTGAGTTCTAAACTGTTCACAATGAACAATGAAATCCTTATGTAAACCCTGACCTGTAGATTGTGCAGTATGCTAAGTCTATAGTTTCACAACAGCCCACTACATCTAAGTTGGTGCAGTATGGCCCTCCAGATATTGTTGGCCTGCAAGTCCCAGCACCTTAGCCAGCACAGTCAGTGATGAAGCATGCTGGGAGTTGTAGTCTTTTGACATCTGCAGGGCTGCATTGTGCCCACCTCTGACATAAAGTTAAGAAAGAGGAAGTGTGGATTGCCCAAGGTCCATGACAGTTCTAGCTCACCAGTGATTTAAAATGAAGGTCTCTGATGCTGACCACCTAAACTCTGCCAAAATTCCATCCACCCAACCTACCTTCTTGAGAAAAAATATAAAATAATGAGTAGATGCCCACCACAAACAGCTACCCTTTTTAGTGAAACATCCTTTTAAAAAAAGAGAGAGAAAGAGAGAAAGAGACGGATCTCAACAGAAATGTAGTTCTCAGACTGAAGGAATTAAGAGATAATTTGGCTGCAGAATCTGTCTGTATAGTCTTTGAAGGAATGAGCTGCTTGCTTGGAACAAAACTGTGGAGCAGAGGCCGTAAAGTGTACCCGTCCTATTGTCTTTAACAATGTCTTTTTGTTTCCAGATAACTTGACTGATTGGTCATACTGAGAACCCTTTGCTTCCAACATGTATTTGTTAAAGCACTTTACTATTGAATAGCATTTGTGGATATGTATTGTAAACTGACCTTAAAGGAAAGCTGAGGTGAAATAAGGAGAACAACTTTTCTTTCAAGAGAGAATGCTTCTGTATGAAGGAAAGTGTGTTGAACATCCGAGGGTCATGCTAATCGTTGGTGGTGGTCCTGACTACAAATTGTTCTACAAAAGAGCACGTCCATGATGTTGCAACACGTAGGCCCTTTTTGAACGGCATTTGCCATGCGAAAGGGCGCCTGGAGCATTGTGCAATTGTGAGGAGTGATCTGCACAATGCACTCACAATCGCGCAATGCTCCAGGGTAGGGCAGGTGCCACTCACGCACTTTTTCATTTTCAGCTTTCAACCGAAAATGGTGCACAATCGCGCATTGCTCCAGGGCCCCATGCACATTTGTCATGCGTGTGGAGCCTCCGGAGCCATGGTAGTTGCGCTTCCTGCCCCGGCGCAGCCTGGGAAACTCCCAGGCTGCGCTGTGGAAGAAAGAGGCGGGGCTCTCACTGCCTGCTCGGGAGCAGGCAGCTCATGTGGAGCTGAAGCAGCGGGGACGTGAGAACCTCTCGCTGGAGGCTGCTTGCGCGATCCCCACACCCCAGCGCTGAAAAAAGGTAAGCTGCGGAAAAGGCCGTACAAGAAAACTAGTACACCTGCGTACCAATTCAGAGACCTGTTTTATAATCAAGTGTATTGAAATAGTGCTTTTTAGTCAATCCTATTTAGCTATCTACTTACTATGGCCTAAGAGCTACAAACCAGGCTATGAGGGACAACTTACTGAGCTCCCTCATAGATTTTCAAAAGGAGGACATCCATGGATTTTCTTTCTCCCTGTACTTCTCAGAGAAACCAGAAATCCATTTTACCCATGGTACGGTCCAATTTATTGAAGCTGACGTAGCAAACTCTTGCACAGTATCTAAAACTGTTACAAACAGCAGCCCTCCCTTCATGCCCTTTTCTCTGTCCTCCCCGCTACATTTTGTTAGCTTTTATGTAACATCCAGGCTGAAGGAGACACAGAAGTTTTAAAACTGGCTCACTTCTTTGTCATATTTTAAATTGGTCCTCAGAAAGGATGTTTACCATTGTCTTTAATTAAAAAAAAATTGTTTGTCTGTGGTCTCCAAACATGATCTTGAGGAGGTTCAAGGAAATACCACTTACCCAGGTTTGATCTCCTTTGACATGTGCTTGCAGGAGGTTTATGGCAAGCTGTAGGAGTAGGGTTTGTTTATTCTATTTCTATACCTTCTCATAATGTACAATAATGCTTCTCAGCCTATCTGGTGTGGGGGATTGGCAGTCCTTTCCCCCAAAGTGCCAGGCACCAGTACCATATTTCTGTCCATTGGCTATAAGTCTTTCCCCCTCCACCTTATCTGGTAACTCACTGCAGAACTGCAGCTGATGTCTCACAGGCTGGCATTGATCCAAGGACCACTGCTGGGTAAAACTTCAGTACAGGTTGATCATCCTTCTAGGAGCAAGCTTAATACACCAACAACCATGTAGGTGCTCCTAAAATAAGTCTTTCTATTGTGTTGCTCCCATGCTCCCTCTTAGGGCAACATGTTGCATCTTGATGGGCTCTGAAGCTCAAGAGCTCTTTAGATCATGATGAATCTATTAGTTGTGAGAGGTTCTAGAATTTTTTTTCCAGTTCTGATCTCTGCTTTACAAGAAGTCCACGTGTTTTACTAAAAACTGGAAATAGAGTCAAATAACTTCCCTCTCTTATATTTTGGAAGAGTAACTGAACTCTTCCTTGATAATCAACATCACAGTATATTTTTGGTGTATTCCAAAATTCACAATATTGTTTTCAAACAAAGATAAGAAATGCTAGAATACCTGATTTTACTTCAGTTTTAACTCTTTCTATGGCTTATAGTGGCTTAAACCTTTGAGTAGTCTCAGTACAAGGATTAATTTGTATCATTAGCTAGACTGGAAACAATGGCCCTTTCTGCAGCTTACCATGTTCCCAGCATTGTCTCTGTTGGGGGGGAGCACAACAGGATCACTCCCCTCCACACCGGCTGCCTCTGCAAGACTCATCTGCAACTCATCAGGTACCTCTGAAGCGGAATGGCGCCACTTCTTCCTTCTGCAGCGCAGCCATGTACTGTTCTAGGCTGCACTGGGGCAGGAAGCATAGCCATTGAGCTTCCAGGACTTCTGCACACCAGGTAAGTACAGGTGGGTGGTACGGCAGTGGTGTGATCACTGGTCATTGATGGGGAAAACCTGTCAATGATTTACTATACAGTCACACCACCAGAGAATGTGAGAAGGACAGGACATGGACGATGGCATGCAGAACCGTTGTCTGGGTCTCGTCCTTCTCCTGTCCCCAGTGTGGGATGACAACATCCTACAGAAAGGGCCAATATAAAATCGGTGTGAGTTCCTCATTAATTTTGAAAACAAGCCCATACCATTCCCTTCACTTCTATTCTTTATTTTCAGCAAGTTTTGCACAGCCTAGTGACTGGTAACACTGAGTGAAAAATTTCTGGTAAAAGGCCCAGGACATTCATGGTGTCTGTATAAAGTATTTTTTAAAAAAACTAGCAGGCTGATTTTCCCAAAGATCTAACTGCTGGTGGGAAGCGTGAATAGGTAGAAACTGGGTAATAGCTGGTTTTTCAGTTAGCAAAATTCTCAGGTTCAAACTAAAGTTCAAGGGAAATGCATATTATGAATATCTTTCCCTCCAATGGACTTTTCTTGCAACTGCATGGTCCAGCAAGTCTAATTAAGCCCATATTCACCTTTTAATGACCAGTGAAAACACAAAGCACCTATCAACATCTGTACAAATTACAGAGTTGAAGGGAAAAAAATCATATTAGGACAAAACATATGCCTTCTACCACTTAAGAGAACACCAATTTATCACCTTGTGTGACCCTCAGATTGTGTGAAAAGGGGATTTTATTGGACTGAATGATATCTTTAGCTTATTCTGAGAAAACAAATGTATTCTTTCAAATGAGCAAAAACAGTTGGTGTCATCCCAAGAGCACTGAGGCCATCTCTACATATCCAAAATTTCTAAGTGGAAAATTGAAAACCAGTTGGAAAGCTTTTAGTCCCCTGAATGGAGAGGTTTTTAATGGTGCACTCTGCTGTTTCGTGGTGTATGTGTGTGTGTAGTCTTTTCATGAATTTTAATATTTGTAACTTCATACATTGTCTCATTGTCCTTTAAATAACGTTTATATTAATATTTTATTGAAGTTTTTGTATAGTTTTTAATCCATATTGTGTTAAGATAGATTGTAAACTGCCTTGAGTCCCATTATTGGGGAGAATGCAGGATATACATTATTAAAACTTTCATAATCTACAGTGACTCAAATCCCACAGTGATATATTGGCTGTAAGCCCTATTTCTAACAGGCCAAGATGTAAACTTTGAAACAACAATGATATATCATTTCTTCTATGGATCTCACAGCCTTGGTGTTTATGAATGTGAACATTATGTGTCACACCTTGTTTTATGTCATTCAAGTTTATCATGATCTGTTTAGATTAGTGTTTCTTCTTTAGGTAAAGTATGCAACCCACAAAACGATGGCACTCTTATAGAAAAGTACTTTTCTGCCAAGAGTACAGAATGCTGCCCAAGTAAAACTGTCATGACATTAAATCAAGAAAGTAAACAATAAGACTCTATGCAAACAAACCACACTGATAAGGTCAAATGAAGAAGTAGATGCAATAAATTTATAGGGAGCTTTCAGAAATGTTTCCTGTACACTACAGGCTTTTAGGTTTCCAGTGCTAGATGCTTAGCTATGGCACTTGGCTCTGATCACTACTGCATATAGTGCCCCAGGATGGAAACTCTGATCATAATCAGGAGAGATGTACTGTACACTTTGTCCTTAACTCGACTCCAATGTCTCCTTTATCTTTACTTCACTGTATTCTGGCATGTCATCTTGAAACTCAATGCTTCCTGACTGCAGTACCAATGGCACATTCAGTTGGCATTGTCAGGATTACGATTGCGGTACTAGCATACACCATACCAGGCCACCTTCACTCTCCCTAGGCAGTGAGTGCTTTGGCAGCCCTGTCACTTGTTAAAGTGTAGTTTGCTTGATGCCCAGAATAAGCTAGTGGCTCACACTCATAAGGCATGTGGATAGAAACTATCAAGAAAGCGCAGGATGAATTATTGGATATTGAGGCACAGATTTCCCTGATAGTATTCCATAGTATTATAACCTTCATACACTTTGACAGCCTCTATTATTTGAAAAATGGTGGCTTCATGGAATTCCAAGAACTGTAGTGAAATTAATCAATTCTTGGAAAGCAATAATGTTCTCTTTCAGTTTCTTCAGATATTTCCTGCTACAGCATAAAAAGATCTGGATTCTGATTAGAAATAACTGATGGTTCCTGTCCAATTTATCCAAGATTTGTTTCTAAAAAGATTGCTTTTGTTCCATCCAATAATACCTTGGCACAAGCTTCTAGAAGGAAGTTGTGTTAGTTGTAGAAAAACAACAGTTTAAAGACTACCAGATTTATTGTAAAATAATATATTTAGATAACCTCCAAAATCCATGAAGGTTGGCCTGGTTTGGTTTGGCACTACATGTACCAGTGCAGGATTTGAAGCACATATGGGAAGGACAGAGACTCATCACGTACCTTTGAAGCAAAGAAAGACACTGATCTTTAGGGTTAACATGTACCACTGAAGTGGCATATACCTCCATCTATGAATATGGAACACAATGCATCTCCTGTTCTCCTGTTCCTCCTTTGTTGAAAAAAAAATAGAAAGGCCAAGTTCTTACAAAGTTTCTTTGTATTTCAGAGGAGCTTGTGGAGAAGAACCTCCTGGTTCTGCCTATAACTATGTCCAAAGTCTGCCACTTAGGTCTCATGAAGGATCTCATAAACTGCTTCTGGCCATCCCTCTAAAGAATTTGGAGGACTGAATATGCTTACTTGTGACTAGAGACCACAGAAAGCTGGACTGGAAAATTGCTCAAGCTCGTTTCTGCAGGAGACCTGTGTCCTGGCATGGGGACGGGAGGAGTGAGACTGTGATTATACTCCTGCATGATGTTATCATGGTCCTGTCTTTCTGTTACCTCAAAATGTAGGTGCCACACGGGCCACTCTGCAATGTCAAATACCTCCTTGAAAAAGTGTGGAATTAATTAGCTTAAAACCAAGAGGCTGCGAGAGGGGGGTAACTTAGTGAAATCTTTCCTACCAATGTTTACAGGCACACACAGGAAAAGAACCAGCCAGAGATTCAGAAGTAAGCTAAAAATGTGTTTTATTGAGGGGAATTCACTCAGGCATGCACACAAGATACACACAATCACACATTCACACAAGAGCTAACTGAAAGCGAAAGGGAGGAAAAATTATAGAGAGGCTGAGGGGTTTGGGGGATTTATAATTACTAGTCCAGAAGAGTAGTGAAGAGCAGATATGTATTTTGGCTTAGATAGGACCTAAGGACAGTTCTCATTCAGGAGCCAGATGGACAGAGTGATGGGTAGACCTTCAAGAGACTGCACTGGGCATCCTGGAATCAGGGGTATTTGTACACTGAAAATAGCCTGTGGCAGTGAAGTTTCCAGGTGCAAGACAAAGGGAACTTGTTGTGGACAATGGGTCTTTCGCCTGTTGATGGGCTTAGTGCTTTGATTGACAAAGACATGATGGATGTTGTAATAGCTGTCTATTGTGGGTGCTGTGAGGAAAGAGGAAAGAATCCAGGTGTACAAGGGATGGATATCTGTCAATCAGTGTCCTGGTGGGCTCCTCACAGTTGGGTTCCCTGGAAAATTTCAGCTTCTATTTAAGCCTATTGGCCACAGGAATGGTGTGTATTTGCCTGACAAGTGACTCAGTCTTACCTGGAGGAAGTTTCAAGTTGACCTATGCTTCTCACATTTACAGTCAAATTCTTTCCCTTTCTCGGTTTGACCTCTCCGTCACTTCTCAGGCTTGAATTTGATATAGTGCCAATTAAAGTGTGTTGCCAATTACATATGATGCCAATTGGTATGGTGCCCATCCAAACCATAATTATATTGGGGACCCCGAAAGCAGGGCCTTATACTTCTCCTATACTTCTCCCATTGCCAGCCAGTGTGACCCTGGAGTAAATCATTGAAGGATTTTCCTGTCAATGACCCCTGATCGTGCAACTGTCCTGCACTTACCTGGCCTGCAGAAGTATTGGAAATGTGATAGAGGCACTTCTTGCCCCAGTACAGCCTGGGAAAGATCCCAGCTATGCTGTGGAAGGAAGAGGTGCTTTCTTCAGCAGGGATCCAGCCGGTGCAAAGGAGAGTATTTGTCCTCACCGTGGCAAAGCTGCTGCTGGGACAATGCCGGAGACAGGTAAGTTGTGGAAAGGGCTCAAGTTTCAGCAGTGTCAAAGAAAAAACAAAGCAAGTTTCTGTGGTGAGAACAGGTATGCACTTGAGGGAGGGTGTGGCAAGACAAACCCAGTTTATTAAATCAGCAAAAATAAATATCACTTATATTTCTAGCATCTAGAATAGGACTGGGCAACTGCCAAGGATTAGGGGATTGCATTTACTCATCCAAGCCCTCTCCCGCTGCACTTCCCCACTTTTGAATTTTATTAAAAAATTTAAACCTTTTTTTAAAAAAAAACAACACCAAAATACCCCCACTAGGGGGCATGGGACCATTCTGCTACTTTTACAGTAGTCTGTTTAAAGTTTGGAAAAGTACTTTATTTAATAAAGAAATACACAGGAAATCACTGTCCAGATCCCATCTTACTTGGAAGATGAACAGTATCAGGCCTACTTTGGGAGATGAATTTCGTCCGTGAATGCCTGATGCTGCAGGCTATATTTTAAACCACCTCTCAGTATGCTTTGCTTAAGAAAATGCTATGAAATTCATGAGGTTGCCATAAGTCAAGAGGCAACTTGAAGGTTACACACACAAACACAAACACATTTTTAACAGACTTCAGAATTACTATTAACAAAATGGAGATTCTGATTAAAAATCCATACTGCTGAAGAGCAGTAGTAGTAATATTTATTTGTTCAAAATACTAGCAGAGATTTTCTCTTGAAGGTTTTGTGAATATTTAAAGAGGAACAGAAGCTTTGCCACATTCTCACTACAATATTATTTTTACAGTTCACTTTTATTTTTTTAAGTTCTGTTTCATTTTCAAAGGAAAGCAATGGCACATCCCTTCTCATTATGCCTTGCCTAAGAGAGGTGACTTGAAGGCATTTATATTACATTACACTGGGAATCAACTTTCCAATTTGCTTCTGTTAAATGAAGGTCTTTGCTGGGTTTTAATTGAGAGGCCGATGAATGGGGACGAATTAAGACTCCCTTAATGCTATGATGGGCAAAGTGTGTCACCTAACACACTTCTTTGAAGTCCTTGATACATCTAGGCTTCTTGGACCACAATGCCAACATCTTTCTGGCCAAAACATGAAGTTCATCTTGTGAAAGCCTCCAGGAGTGGCAATTCACCTTTTAAATATGTGGCAATCTCTTCCCCCACTGCATTATATAATATTGAGGACCATGGTACTTCTTGTTGTTTGCCTTCAAGTCCAACTTATGGCAACCTTAAGGCGAACCTATCATGGGGTTTTCTGGAGCTGAGAGGGTATGATGCTCCCAAGGTCACCCAATGGATTTCCATGGCCAAGTGGGAAATCAAACCATGGTTACAAGGGTCACAGTCCAGTGCTCAAACCACTACATCATACTGGCTTTCCTCTTGATACATGAGGGACCCCTATACTTGTACATGCCTACCTGAGAATTGACGTGTGCTGTGATGGACTCCTCTCTGTTCCACCACTGAGGTCAAGTGACTGTGTGAAAACACCTTTTTAGCTATGGCACCCCAGCTGTGGAATGTCCTCCCCTTGGAAAACCAATTAGCACAGATACTGGCTTCATTTAGGTATTTGGTATTTAGTAGATTTACTTCAAAATGCATTACACAGGGTTTTAAAGTGTTTTAACTTTATTTTAACTTGTTAATATGTTTAATATGTTTTTAGTCTTTTTAAATCATTTTTATTCTTTAAACTGTTTTAACCAGTTTACATTGGTTAGGTTAGGATAGAAATATTTTAGCAAATAAAATAATAGGTTAGGATAGAAATAGATTAGGATAGAAATATTTTAGCAAATAAAATAAACATAACTTTTTAGATAGATTTTTTTAGGAGTAGATTTCTCTTACTGTTTGGGAGTGCTTTTGCCAGTCTGTTTAGAGGCAGAAAAGTGCCCACTAAATGCATCACAATTATTCATCCCTGTTTTATGTTCTGCAGTCATACAGCAATTCCAGGTTAATTTTAAATTGGTGAAGACCAGAAGAGTTTTCATAACCCCAGTGACCCCATTTTTTTCTCATTGCCCTGAAACTTTCAAAAGTATAGTCACAGCCTCTGAGTTGAGAGTTGACCATCCTATATATAAATGAAGAGAAGATAGCTGGGGCTTGTTCCTTGTTACTTGGGACAGGACTCAATTATGCAATTCATAAAACGTTACTCAAAAGATGAACATGAGAATTCTTTCGTAGCCTGTGGATTCCAATCAGTCAGGCATGTAAAGCAGACTACTGAAAATATTAAAAAGATAATATGAGGTCTAGACTCTACAACCTGCCTGAAATCAGATTTTGTTAAAGGTTACCAGATGCAGACATCGCAGAAATGGTTCTCTGGCAACATCAATTGATTTTACATCTACCCTTTCACCAAGACATAACCTTAGCAAAACTTTTAAATTGAAGGCAATTCACTAGTTTCATGGGACAAATTAAATCAATTGCTAATAAAGCAGGCTGCCTATAGAAAGAGCAGGCAGCTTAATAAACTTAGGGCTTCAATTGTCAGTCTCTGTGTTCTGTGTAATTTAATACTGGAAAAAGGGCCTTGCTAGCTTCATCAAGCGATAAAGGGATATTGAGATAAATTGCCAACATGAAATGAATGAAAGAACCTTAAATACACAAATAAGAGCCTTGCATTCTAAATCAGTTTTGCTCTGAATATAGATCTTTGCATGAAACCCCTGTAAAAGGGTAGTTAACTACCAATTGGAGTCAAACCCAGGCAAGGCCAATGTAATCATGGCTATTAGACTCTGTGACAGAGGTGAAAAAGGAAATGCAGGCTAAAGAAACAAGGAGCAGAAATGAGCAATAAGGATGGATAAGGACTTCTACTGTTGAGTCTACTCAGCCTCTCTTGTCCATATCGGCTGAAACCTTGAATTTCTTCTTCATCCATTGTTGTACAAGGATGAGCAGACGAGGGCCTACATCCAATCATTAGTCCCCACTAGAGTGGGTCCATTGAATCAATGGGAACTTGGATTTAAGCCAAGGGTAGGAATCATGTGTCTCACAAGCCACATGTAACCCTTGGGGGTGGATTCAGCATGGCCTTCCAGCATCCTCCCAGCCACATTTTTCAGCCCCCAAATCCATGTTTGTCTGAAGAAAACCACTGAATAGACTTTTAAAACTTTAAAATGTGTTGTTTTAGGAAGTTACCCCCGCCAAAAACAAGATCATCATCCATTGATTGCCAAAAAGGCAAGTGAGAATGATGTAATGTCACCTTCAGTCACCAGAATGTCGGCTGGCTGTGACAACATGGCTGTGGCCCCCAGGAGGAGCCACAAACAGGCTAGCAAATTCTTCCAAGAACAATCACCTCAGCCATGGATATTATATATGTTGAAGGGGTGTGTGTTCACTTTGGGTAAAATCTGAACACCAAACCAAAGTGGGCTGCTTCAAAGCATGGCAGACAAGAATCTGAAGCAAGCTGAGTCTTCTTAAAAGTACTATGAAACAAAATGGGTTTCAGATGCACCTTGAACCTACAATAGACATTCAGGACTGGCTTTGGCCCAGTGCTGGATAAATGTGAGAGGGTAGGAGGCCACATCAGCCTACCAGGAACCTTGGAAGGCTGCAACCCCTGGAAATTTTTGTTGTTGTTAAAAAATGCCCACCTAGGACGTTTTAGACCTAGATAGGCCTGTTTTGCAAGAGTATGTGACCTGAAGTCACCTCCTGTTTTTAAAAAGGCCTCAAGATGTGATAAAATCCCCCTACTCCTTAGAGGTTACTTGGGGACATAAAATGATATTTAAAAAAAACCTGAGGGTTTTGGGGTATCATGAAGCCCACAGCAACACTTTGCCCACACCTGCATTAGGTAAAGTGAAATGATGGATGTAGGTAGCAGCTGCTAGAGAAGAGAGCTGGGTACTATGTGACCGGCCCTGTGGCCTCTGATTTGGTCTGCTGTCTCCAGACATGGTGTGTGATGCTATTTTATCATCACTGGTGAAGAACAACTTAGCAGCAAGGCTGCTCTACCGGTGTACCTGGAAGAAGAGGGGGCACCATCTTGCTTTTCACCTAAGGTAACAAAAATCTTGAGACACCCCTGATTCTACACCTGAGTTTGGAAGGAATTAATTGAAAATAACAATTTTCTTGTAATTCATACCTTTCCCTAGTAACAAAGGTACAACTATGTTGCTTTACATTTGTGATTCAATGCAGGATAACTTCATTCTTGTTTGTGGTGTAAAAGAGAAGAGGAATACCACATTGTTCAAGCAATGGTGTGAGGCCATGCTTTGCCCTTTTTGCTGGGCACCTTTGGATTGCAATCAACATCATACAGTCCATCAAAACTCATGTTCCTTCAAAGTGGTTTCTGGAAAGAGTACAGAGAGCACAAATGTTGTGATCCATTCCTCCCCTACACTGACCCCAGCCCCAGTATTGCCTTTCATTTATTAACTTCCTCATCTCTGTACCTCTGTCTCTCTGAAATTATTCAGGAAACTTACCTAGGAGTCTCTCTTATTGAAGTCATGTTCCTGTCAATTGACCACAGGATTGAAGAAGGTAGGGGGAAAGCAATCTTCCAGTCAGGCCAGATTTCCTGCATAAAACTCCCTTTAATAATTTTTTGAAAGCATAAGATTTTTTTCAATCCTCAGATGGAGTTGTAAGTCTACAAATTCTGCCAGAGAATAGAGCAGTTTCACATCTACCTTTGAACCCCACCGGAATGGTTCCTTCTCTACCCCGTCATACATACTTATCTGAATTTTGGCAGAGGCCATAGCCCCAGACAGGTATACTACCCTGCAGATAGCATGTAGTTTTGACAAAAATACCATGTAGTTATTTGTGGATTGCCTCATTGTAGTCAATGGGGAAGACACCCCAGGTGAATTTGGATGGTAAAACAGCAAATGGAGATGGGTTCCTCTCTACTCCTGGTTGATGGAACTCCTCTCCCCGTTTTATGCAGAAACAACACATGAGGTGAGTATTCATGTCTTTGTTAAAATGAGCATATGATTCATAGATTATGTTTGATCCACTCCTGGTGCAAATGGAAGCATCGCCTATCTGTGGAAGTGAATTCTTAGCCCTCACCACCCAAAATTTACTGTACTCACCTCTAGTATATTTCCAGACCCCCCCCATATTAGTATAGCTGAGTTCTAAGTTCAATGTCTAATGATGACAGATTATTTTATGCTGTTCTGTTTTATAACTACAAGCCACTTGGGGACTGAAGGGTGGGATTCAAAGGGTTTGCAAATTAAACAAAGAAATATTTCATATTTTTTGTCTAGATCTTTTAATATTTCATCTGTAACATTTTTACCACTTGCTGGTTTTTTCAGTTCTCATCATCCAAATGAAATTGTAGTGCTATTTTCAAAGACTTTTAAAAAAACTAAGCTTTACACAATCAAAAACAGTAAAAACAGAAGAAGAAAGACAAGATGTAGACAAAATCAACACAGAAAGATACACAAAAAATGTGGTCTGCTCCAGAACGCCCATTGGTTACAGTACTTAGTGGTTAGCAAATAACATTTCTGTTAAGTTACTGTGTTAACAAGTGGACCACACTGACTATTATAGCTAGAATAATTAATAAATGGATACTGTATTACTCAGATGTGCAGAGGTAACACAAAACATTTAAGGCTTTGAAGATGAAGTTTAAGTGTGGGACACAGCATGGAATTAACAAAGAAATGCGATAACTCGGCACATGAGAGTTTCTTCCATTTATTTGCCCTTGTGTTGCCATGTGTGAGCTTTTTCCACATTAGATGCGTGTGTATCCTTTGTTTCCTACAGTGAAAGTAAAGAGGTAGAAAGTTTACTGAGGGCTTCCACAAAACAGCCTCAATAATCTTTGGCCTGTTTGTTTTCCCATCATCACTTGTGTTATGAAGGTCTCATCAGTTTCCTCACGATCTGAAATCCTCTGGAAAATTTGCAGAAGAAGAAGGGAACTGCATAGTTTTCAGCTTTGTTTGCTCATCCTTTGTCCATCCACCTGGTGTGATAAATAGGCAAACTGACTCTTTCCATTATGTATTTTCAGTCTTACCTCTCATACTAAATCTATACAGATCTCTTTAAAAAGAGGTCACCAGTGTTCTATTCAGATATTACGGCATGATCAACATCCACCAAACTTAAAAAAAGGTTGCCTGCCTTTATACATTTCCTTATTCAGGCCCAGCAGAGTCGTCCCGCTGTCCCTCATAGTTGTCTGCAAATTGTTTAGACAAAAGAAACATAGGTCAGTATTCTTTATCACCTACTTAGTTAAGTATGCTTAAATATACTTAAGTATATTTAACTAAGGTTCATATTTGGGGTAGCCATGCTGGCCATGCAGCAAAATACAAGAAAATTCAAAATCCACAAAGCAGTGATCCCTTTTTGGGGACAGGTAAAAAGCAAGTTTTTATTCTATCCAGTTTGAAATCCTCTTGGGAAACTCTTACAAAAAAAAGAGAATGGAACTTCATAGCTTTCAGCTTTGTTTGCTCATCCTTCACTCATCTACCTACAAAGCAACTTTTTAGTTGGCCCAATAAAGGTATCAGTGTTCTTTGGATTTTGTATTTTATTGTATATTTAACTAAATAATCTCTTCTGGCCTGACCGCCCCCCTCGCAGGACCTGACAGAAATGTCATTCACTCATGCTCTAGTCAGATAAATGGACTTCCTTCTCCCCATAAAATTGATACTTTGTAAAGTAGGTAAGGGTGCGTGCGTTAATGATTGTGGCAATAATGTCACAATTGTGACTAAGTAGCAATTGTGAATGCAGAACCTAGATTAACTCATCCATAAGTGTTCCATCTTCGTGATCGCCAGCCACAGTTGTGGCACTATTACCACAATAACTCCTCACAACCTACTTTACTGGGTACCCACTGCATCAGGCACATGTGGAGAAAGGAGTTCAATCTGCCAGTGTCAGGACCAGAGGTGAATGACATTTCCATCTGGTTTGGGGGCATGGGACCAGGAGAACTCACTTAGGCCATTTCCACCATACACTGCTATTGCTAGTGCTATTATTCCACTTTCAACGTCCTATGGAATCCTGGGGTTTACAGTTTAGGGACGGGCGTTTAGAATTCTCAGCCAGATTGCTCTTTGGCCTCCGTGAACCACACAGGATGTTGAAAGTAGAATAATAGCACTATAGCAGCGTAGGGCAGAAATGGCCTTAGTTAAGTATACTTGACAAAGTAGTTGATAGAGAATAGTAGCTATCATCATTAAACTGCTAATCCAATATCCTGCACATACTACCTATGCTGAAACACTGTAATGTGATTAATCAGTTAAAACAAATATCTAATTGAATAAAATGTTGAGTGGGATGATAGCTGTGTTAGAAGTGCAGTTAGTATAAAGTTACAAAGAGTGTTGAAAGGTAGGATTGAGAGACTGGTCCCGCCAGTTGCTCACACACAGCAACATCACATTTGCTTGTAATAAAATTAGAAAATAAACCTGTCTGGCATCTAAAAATGCCTGCTGCTTTCTGATCTTGTTTGATTGATGTAAGGTACAGTTTAATGGCTGGTTGATCAGAACATTTTTGTAAAAGGACAAGTACAATTTGCCAAGAGAAAAAGCATTTGTTAGCATTCATTAGTTTCTCTGAGTGGCATGTGACAGCCATGTATCACAGAATTGTTTCACAAAAGCATGCTGTATGGAAGCATTAGCAAACTGTATGGATAAAGGAGTCAAACAAGCTCAGTTGAAGGATTGGCATTGATGGGACTGCAGATCCAGATTAAGGAACATTGAGATTGATACATCTTGGGATCCCACATATTTCTAATAAGCACATACCATTTATTCATGTTCTCCTTTATTAGCCAGTTGGACACCACATAGGAAGTATGGCAATGTCAGGGGAAGCTACATAATCAATCAGGTTTTGCAGTGCAGCGAGGCAAAAAAAACCAAATCAAAATAAGAACAATAATTACTGGAACATTCTGTCCTCTGTTTGAATACAAGGACAACCACCAGTGCTTAAATGTGTCCAAAGGATGAGAGCCCAGTGGCTGCTGCTTGAATAAATGAAGGCATAGAACACATCTGCCAAAACATTGCCAACATTTTCACCCGCTTTTGAGCCCCCATGTTGTCAACAGGAGACATTTTGTCAGTGGATGAAAATATTTACAAAACAGTCACCCTGATCATTTTTAACCTCAACTGCAAGTGTGGTACTACTTCCATCTATCCTCTGCATCATGGTTTTGAGTCAAAAATAAATATATCACACAGTGTATAAAGAGCTCAATGGGGAAGCAGCAGTTGATACATGAGCTCCTGAGAAGCAGAAAAAGCAAACTGTATGCAATTCCTCCTAACTTGTATTTAAATATTAGTCAAGGATTTTTTTTAAGCGTACAGAAGTCTTCTAATAGTCTTCAACATGCTGCCTAGCAAAGTTGTTACAAGTGCTGGGATGCCTTTTGGGATCAGGCTCAGAGAAGCCAGAAATGACACCTTAATTGCTTGCTGTGGTAAATTTCCTGGGATTTAAGGAGAAATTTGCAATACCATGGTTGTTGCAAAGCCTGGAGAAGTGTCCAGTGTTCCATTTGATAAGTTTTCTTGGGATTAATTTCAGTTTGTGAACCCTTGTTGAAGCAGATAAGACAGTTCAACCAATTTGTCCCAACACATGTAAGGTTGATGCTTGCTCATCTGGGCTGATCTGATCTACCATAGATGAATTCTTAGGTGGATTAAGGAGCTGGTAAAGGCTTTATTATGGGCTTCCTCAAGATGGAACAACTTGTTGGGAGGTCGTGGTATTTGTTGCTTAGTTCTTTTTTTAAAAAATTATCCAAATAAAATGTTTGTTGCCCTGCACTCTTTTCAGGCAATTTATGGCATCAGCTGCAACATTTTATTCCCATCTCTCCATGGGTTTCTTTTTATTTCTGAGACATATTGGACCCCCTCAGGAAAAAACGAACAAACTTCTTTTCCACTTTCTCTCTCTCTTTAACATTGTTGTGCCTCAGTGCGCTAGGGAAATAGCACTTTTGTACGATAATGCTTTAACTTTTAGAACTTTAAAAAAGATCAGTGAGGAGAATAATTGCTCTTCAAACCATAGAACCATCTCAGCAAACAACCCCTTGGTTTTGGAAACCCTTTAGAAAAGCCCCAGTGAAAATCCAAAGAAATTGCTATGTGCCAGGCTGTGTACTAATCGTTAATCTCTTAGCTTCAGTGTTTCTTATTTGTGAAATATGAGTATTAATTTGTTGTCTTAGATTATAAGCATCAAGGCAGAGGCCCTCTTGTTTTTATTAATCTGTAAGCTACACTGGGAGCCCTTCCAGCTGAAGAGTGGTCCTGACACGCCCATTTTATTTTTTTACACCTGGCTTTTATTAGTTTCCACATAAAATTTCAGAAGTTTGAAAAGTGCTTACTCCTACACTGATGAGTGTGCTTAGGATTGCAACATTTGAGATAATTGGAAAGACCATATTCTGTCTGCAATGCCAGGAGGTACCACAAATCAGAAAAGGAACGCCTCCATGGAGAGTCTCTTCTCATCTGCATTTCAGATTTCTTCCCAAAGACTACTGCTTGATTTTATAATGATACAAAACTTTTCAAATGTATGAAATACAAGCAGGCAAAAATCACAAACCCACACACAAGTACTGTAACATAAACCTAAATTGCAAAAGACAATAGTTGGATAAAATTATCTGTGTCTAGTAAAACTTTTGTCAGTAAAAACAGGTTGGGGTATGCCATCATTTCTTATTTCAGATATCCTTTTAAAAACAGAATAAAGGAGTCAAATAGGCACCCTTATTTTCTCTGACTGTAGCAGCAATGTTGCTTGAGGGCAGTTGCTTGTGCAGCAATGTTCCTTGTGGTAGAGAGCAGTTTTAATTCTCAGAGGTCTCTATATGTAAGGTCTTAGTAAGAAATAATTTCCAGTCAAAACAAATGTATAATTTTCATACTCTTCCTTTCTTTAGGAGCTTCTTATATGACCAAGACCTATCTCTTAAAGTTCTGTGAAAGAATGGAAAGGAAGAATGTTCACCCTGTGTTAATGCAATGGAGGCATTACACTATATCATAATGAATGTCAGTTTTCAGAGGTTTGTCAGTAGGGTAGTGAAATGTGAAAAAGGACAAAGTTACAAATATGCCTTCTTCCCCAATTCTTATACCTTTCATCAAAGGTGGAGGAACTGTGTTCTTCAGGCCACCCATCATTTCAGGCCTCTGAAGATCTCACCTTTTAACTGTTGCCTTTCTTAAATAAGGATAGTACCAGATTCAGTATATGTCATGTATTTTTACTGTTCGATTTATTGCTTCTTGTTGTTGTGTGTCTACCAGTTAATTCTGACTTATGGTAACCCTGAGGCAAACCTATTATGGGATTTTCTAGAGGCTGAGAGTGTGTGACATGCCCAAGGTCACCCAGAGGGTTTTCATGGCTGAGTGGGGAAATCAAACCCTGGTCTCCAGAGTTACAGTCCAAAGCTCAAACTGCTATACCACACTACTTATCTATATATTGCCTATTTGAGAAACACTGATGCCTCCTATTATTCATCTTTCTGTTTCTGTATTTTATTTTTTAAAGGAGATGTGGAACTCATGCAGTACTCTATGTACTGTTTGACTCCAGGCCCCATGAACCCTGGCCAGTATGGACCATAGAACAGGGGGCAGAGGAGGATGTGAATCCAATGCTAAGACTAGCTTGGGGGGCAGGGCTTATTCCCTTCCCCCCACAGAAATGATTGCATTTCATTATCACTAAATCAGCCTTAACTATCATCTTTTATGAGTACCAAGTCTATTTAGGAGTTCCCCTCATAGATTCAGTGGAGCATAATCCCAAATAGAAGTGCACAGAACACATTCTTCTCAGTCATTGTCACTCTAAAGAGATATCAGTACTACACCTGAGTTGGATTTGTTTTTTGTACTTGGTTATGCACTTCGGTTTTGATCTACGGTCGGTTTAACTTTAACAGATCTGATTATTTGCAAGCTTCTCCAATCCCTGCCCCCCTACCTCAAGCACTTCCTTTCTGGGGGAGCCTTCTCTCTCAGAGGCTCCAATCAGGCCGTGCAGCCCTTTAAAACTCACTTCTGGTCCTCTTCTTCTTCCACTAGCCACTGCTTGGCCATCTAAGGATGGCTCACAGCCCAGTTTCTTAGCATTACAAACCCTCTCCTGATGTCCCCTGCACCCAAGGAAGGAGATGGGTGTGAGAGAGGATGTATAGGGCCATCATGCTGACCCGCTCTCTTTTCCTCTCCTTTCTCTGACCTGGTTTGGACCCTGGGTGCCCATTCTCCCCACCATGCCTCACCCCCCCACAGACCCCCCCAACACACATTTTGATATTTGTGGTTTTCCACTTTTGCAAAAGTCCTGTGCCCTTAATCCTAGTGAATGTGGAGTGCCAACTGTATAATTCCTGGAGGTGGTGCTCAACTGCACAGCTTTTTTGGTAATCCAGTTTCACCTAATCATTTTTGGGCAGGGGTTTAGTCCATTCTCGTACCCTCCACTTATTCCAGTTTACCAGTCTCAATTAATCTTTTGTCATCCCACTTTTTCAGTTGCTTTTAGAATATCCCAGTTTTTCTCTCTTCCTCCCACTATCCCTCTTTGTTCTTAGCTTACTTTAACTGCTGCAAACTGAGCTCCAACTACAGAAGTTGTTTGCACTCAACTCAGCTGGAGGAAAGGAGAGACAAAGGTGGAGCCTTCTCCTTCCCTGGAGGCTTAGGCAAAGCACACTGCTGCAGCCTCTCTTAGCTTGTATATTCCTTCTCATTAATAATATTTGCCATCTTGACCACATTCTGATGTTGCTTGTCCACATGTGTCACTATTTTCATCTGTAAAATGTTGGAGGGTATGTATGGATTCCATATTGAGAGATGCCACTACTCAAAAGGTTCAGTCACCAGTCATCATCAGCCTAAATTCTGATGATTAAAGGCATGAAGAAAGATCCTAAAAATGCCAGTGATGAAAGTGATGCTTGCTGTAGAGTCAGTCACTCCAGTTCTAAGCCCAACACAATGTCTTCCTTAATTCCCTGTCTCCAATGAGGTCTTCCTTATTAATCTGTTGCTCCCACTGGTCAGACCTTATCATATTTGTTTGGTAGTAAGAAAGACCCATTGACTGCATGGGGATTTATAAATTCCCATGCAGACTTAGGCCCTTTCCTCACGGGGGGGCCGAAACGGGGCCGCGCACACAGGGGCAGAGCTTACCCGCGAGCGGGTTGCTCCGTCCCTGCGGAGAGTGCGGATCCGCCGTTCTAAATGCTGCCAAATTTTGGCAGTGCTCGGCGGCGTTTGGTGGCGCTTGGCGGTGCCCAAAATGGCGGCTGGCGGCTTCCGGCGGCACTCCGCCAATCAGGACAGCGCGCCAGCTGGAAGCCCGCCACCGGACAGATCTGCAGGGACACGCTACCGCGTCTCTGCAGTTCTTCACCGGGGGCTGCCACAGGGCAGCGCGGGTGAGTTTTAAAAAACCACTTGCGAAGGTGGTTTTTATAAAACTCACAGCGCCACCCCCGCGGCTGCGCTAGAGCAGTTTGAGGTCTAGAACCTCACTTTTCTTAACTGCTCTAGCGCACCCCCCGGTAAAGAAGACCTCCAAGAGAGGTCCCCCTAGCGTGGGCAATATGCCCGTGTGGAAATGGCCTTTGTCTTTTGTAGCATCATTTCTGCAGTTTTTACACATAGAACAGTATTGGTTTCAACCCTAACTGCCTCTCACACTTCATTAAATCAGCCCCACGTGAAACAAAAATGGTTAGGATGTCTCCTGCCACCATCTGAGAATAAATGCCAGTTTCTAGCCAACTGCAGAATTCTCTCATATTTTAGGAGCAATTGATTACATTCTAAAATGCTCATAATAGAAACAGAAAGTAATTTCACAACCTCCATTTTTCAATGAGTCATTGTTCAGCAGTACTGGAAGTGCTGAAGGAAAGGTCACAGAGTCACAATCTTTCCTATATTTCACAAAGCCAAAGAAAGAAAATGGTGCATCCAAAAATAGCTGCTAGATCATCACTTCCTTAATTATTTAAATGTTCTTCAGAATGTTTGGATCATACAAACATTCTCACATTTCTCCACAACTGGAAGCGTATTATTCTTGGTAATAAAGCATGACCAGCAGGGTTCTGTTGTTGACTTTATATTGTAATTTGTACTTTTTAATCTGACAAAGCTGTCAAAAGACACTTCCACAGAGATATCCACAAGCCTTAGGCCATTTCTGCACTAGTCTGTTATAGTACTATTATTCCACTTTCAACATCCTATGGAATCCTGGGGTTTGCAGTTTAGGGAGGGGCTGTGAGGTAAACATTTGATCACCCTATGAAATACATACTGCACCACAGAGTTCTATTAGTTCCCTCACAAACATACAGAATGACTCATTCCTTGTAGTCCTGATATGAGCTGATCTTGGGCTGACATAGCAATAAAAGCAGAAACAGACAAATTAGTTCAGTGCAACATAAATCCAGAAACAGAACACTTACTGAAATATCACTTTGATTAAAATTTTTCTTGCCTCATTGCAGTTCTCTTCCAAGTGGGAAACGTACAGCTAAAGTTCTCAATACAGCCATGCAGCTTACAGAAGAAATACTTATCCCTGATGCGGTATTTTTATGCTAGCATGGATAACAGATGTACCACATCAAGAATAATAGATTCTTCTATGACTTACATATGCATGGAAATGGAGTAGAGTTTTAATCAAAAGGAGACTTGAATTAATTAATTTGGCATAAAAGCCAAATGGTGAACAATTTTATTTTTTATTTAATCTCTTCATGTTCCTGAGCCACCGCCACCCCCCCCCCCACAAAAGCATACAGAATACACACAGAGGTTTGGAGACATTTTGAATTGACAACTCCAATTTTTTCTTCCTGAATAGCTTTTATTCAGAAGTGTTAAAAGAGTCTAAGCAATATTTAGGCTATGCTTTGATATAAAGTTGTTTTTAAACAGCAAGAAATACAATTAAGAACAAGTATAAGGGCTTGAAAGGTTTCCATGGGTCAAAATAATATATAAAGCCCAGCAAAAAGAAAATGAAAGTCTTTATCTACCCTCTAGTTTATTCAATGTATGAAACATGAGCCCCAAACCATGCATCCATTAGTTCCCATTTTCTTCTACAATGGTTTTCTCCTTAGATGCCAAGCAGTGTGCATAGAAGAGGAACTCTAATGTACATGGGCCTCTATGAGTATATTTGGAGGTGTTTTATTGCAGCCACTGAGGCTAATTTATATCAGCAGTACTGATGTGTTTCTGTGGTTATACAAGAGCAATCTCAAGTGTTGGTTATGTCATCATCACATTCTCATTTTGCAAAGTAGGGCCTTTATATTAATTAATTTTTTGAATGCATTTTCCATATTTTCTATGTAAAAATGAATAGAAATCCCAATGTAAAGAACAGAATCCAAAGCCCATTAGGTGCACACATTGAAGTGCAGAGGTAAAAGTTTCAAACTCTGCTGATTTTACAAGATTAACAAGATACGTCTATTCAGATGTCAAACTAACTGAGGTCTGTGAGGCTTACTCATAAGTAAGTGTGTTCAAGAATGCAACTGTCATAACACCAACTTTCTCTAAATTGTGCCTTGTGATCATTTCACGTTTTTACCAATTAAGTCATAAAAATTTACACACACACACACACACACACACACACACACTGCATATATACACACAGTCAGCCCTCCACATTCACTAGGATTAGGGCAAAAGTGGAAAAATTGCAAATATCAAAATGTGTGTTTGTGTCTATGGGAAGGGGCCAAGGCATGGTGGGAAGAACAGGCATCTAGGGTCCAAACCAGGACAGTAAAAGGAAAGGGGAGGGAGTAGGTCAGCATGATAGCCCTATACTTCCTCTCTTTCACTTATCTCCTTTCTTGGGTGTGGGGGCCATCAGGAGAGAGTTTGTAATGCTAAGGTCCTTAGCTGGCTAGGCAGTGCCTGGTGGTGGAGGAGGAGGACCGGAGTGGGTTTTTTAAAGGGCTTCATGGCCCGATTGGAGTGGTTGAGACGGAAGGTTCCCTTGAAAAAGAAGCACCTGATGTGGCAGGGTGGGGGCAGGGGTTGGAGAAACTCACAGATAATCAAATTCATGTGGAGGTCCAGCTGTATGCATGTGTGTATATATATAAAATTTTTAAAGAGAACTGAAATATATGTTGATGCATGCTTAACTCTCTGTTGGGCTGTGGACATCATATTACTGAAAACTACATTCAGAGATGTTTCTATTTTTATTTCATTGTGGCCATTCTGCATGCTGCAATTTTTACTTTGTCAAAGATAGGGCATCAAGGAGTCTGAAAATACATCTTCTCGCATATACTTCTGCAAGTCATACAATGGACCCTAGAACCTTGAAAGAAGCATCTGCTAGTTAACTAGACACTGATGAAATACACAGAGATACAGGAGCATTTTTGATATAGAACTGTACCCTAAGGAAAATATTGTGCTTGACAATACTTCAGTTGCCATGGCATTCTTTTGTTACTCTTGTGAGAGGCACTGCATAAATATCAAGTTACATGACCTAATGTTCTTAAGACTCTATTTCTCATCGGAGAACTATTGCAACTTTATACATCTATCGCTATAGAATGCTTATACTTTGGTTTGCTTTTCCGTAGTAGCGCTACACCAGCAATGCAGCTGATACTATGAAGGCAGATGTGCTCCAGATTAGAGGATTCAGGAGACGTAACAGTGGACTCTTTATTTCTTGTCATGCTTCTTGGTTAGTTGCTCTTGCTCAAGCTGCAAGTTCACACTACTGTTTGTGCACTTCTCCTTTGGCTGGCTCTCTTGAGAGACTTGCTGGACAGCCTGTTGAATGGCAGTGTGCACTATCTGCTTGCTGGCATGCTGTAGTCTTGCTTCTTCATGGTTGTTTCCAGATTGGTCCCCTGCTGGGAAAGAGGAAAGGATGATTTTAGTTCAAAATATCTGTATTACTCAAAACAGTATTCCATGGATTTAGGGGAATGTACCTGGACTGGCAGGAGCAGTCTGAGAAAATAAAAAGAGTTTATGTGCTGAAAGGATGCATACTCCCATGACAGTAAGCTCTGTTGAACACAACAGGACTTGCTGCTGAGTGAGATTCCTGGCAATGCACAAAATCCTAGAAGGGAATTCTAGAACCACCCAACAAGAACTAGCATTGTAGGATTTAGAACAGAATATTGACTGATTACTGGAGAGAAAAATTGAATGCTAGGCTTAAATGAAGTGTTAGGTCATGAGAGCACGGTATATTGGCCGAAAGCAGGGAAGAGTTTATCTTGCTGCTGGAATGATTTAAAAAAGAAGCAATATGAGCACACTTCAACAATTTTTTCATTATTAACATCTCAAAAAAAAAAAGTAATGCAACATATAAATAGGAAAGTCACTTATTGGAAATATGATTGTAACATGAAAAGCTTGGGTCCAAGATCACACTTTAAAAAGCACGGGCAGCAAGTTCTGAGCATCTAAAATCCAATTCTTTGCATAATGATTCCAAAATAGTTGCTGTGGTAGTTGGTTGCTGCAAAACCAAGAGTCCTGTAACACATGAAAGATGGACAAATCTTTTATAGCATGAGCTTTCATGAGTAATAATTATGATGATTCATACAGTCATCCAAAATCACACACTGGCATTCCAGAAAACATAGGCAGCTAGTTCTGTAACCATCCTGACACAAACATTTCTTTCATACCTAATGAGAAATAACATGTAAAATCAGACCAGTACAAAAATTGAATTTGTACAGGTCTGTTCTGAAATAAAGAGGACTAGATGGGGTAAGTATGGGCAATAAATGCTGAGCATCCAAAACCCATCACTCAGAAGTAACAGTGAGAAGAAGACCAATATAAAAATCCAGCTTATTCTATTTAAACAAATTTTAAAGAGGTCATTGCAGTGGCTATCTGTATGCTGGTTCTTTATCATTTCAGTCTCAGTCTTCCAAACTTGAAAAATACAGTATTAAATGCTTTCCTTTGACTTCCTTTGACTTTCTTTGTCTGCCTTTGACATAATTACAGAACTACAGTGCCACTGTAAATGCCATGACAGCATCCTATGGAATCCTGTAGTCTCTAATTCACTGAAATCCTAGCACTCTCTAGGTTAAGAATTCTAAATGCTGTTTCATAAACTCCAACTCCCAGGATTCCCTAGGAGGTTGCCATGGCAATTAAAGTGAGATCATAGCACTGTAATTGTGTTGTGTGAATGTTTTGCTAGTTTTCGTGTAGCTTTGCTGGCTAATTTAAGAATTCTGTGTTAGAATCCATGATTGGTAACCCTTCAGATCTGGGGTTGTAGTTTGCCCATATAGCCTATGGCTCAGGGAATGCAATAGGTATTGTACTTCACTGCTGTCAACCTCCCTGCCCCTGCTAATTCAAATCTGATACAGATGAGAAGGCCCTACATTCTAGCAAATAAACTGAAACAGATTTCATGAGCCTGAAGCTTATCTGCTGTCCTAACATATACCTGGATACTGTGCTTAAACTATTTAGCTCTGAACTGACCATTCTACTTTAAGGCTGCTTCATGTGCTCCATGAAGCAAAGGAATGTTTGTTCTTTACCACAGCCAGTCTGATAGTGTAGATTCAAGTGTTATGGCCATGCTATTAATGACCAAAAGAAGCATTCTATCCCCACAACCATGATTTAGCACAATTGTTCAACCAAGTCTCTACCTGTTTTCTGATAGTGTGCTTGCTAAATCCACCAGTGCTCATGAAAGAGAGTGTAACACAACCATATTGCACAAATGCATTTACATCTGAGCTTGTCTGCAACCAGTGGACAAAACAACCCATGTCTTGTGTGATTCAATGTACAGTTAGGTAAAATGTGGATTATTTAGACCAGATGACATTAGCTGGTTTTGTGTCCCATTTATTTGAATGGTGAAATTGTGCATTTGATTAAATTTGCTTGGATTGTGCTCATTTTAAAATTTTTGATCTTGACAAATGTCTGTGTTTAATTTCTCATGTTTAGCTAGCTAGCCTCTTTATTTATTATGCTATTTTAAAAAGGACTGTGGTTGCAAAAAAACAAGAGCAGACTTTTGGGAATTAGTAAATATCCCTCCTGCAAGAACAAGACAAAAGAGAATTATTATATTAAACAATATAGCATAGCCTGCAACTATGAAAAGCCTACTCCTTCTAGCACAAGAGTAACAAATGGCACATTTATTATAGACTTATCAGCCTTTGACACTTGTTTTGCATTTATTGTAGTTATAATCTCTTGCTGCATTTCTCTGCTCTCATGTGTTCGCCACAAAAACAGGCTGTGAATAATGATGCAAACCATCTGCTCTGCTAGATAAAAGGTACTAAGAAGAGGTGTTGTGACTCTGGAGGGTACTACAGAAAACACAAGATTGCAGGACTAAGATCAACTCTCACCCCTGAGGGTATTTAGCAATGTGTTTTCGAAATGAGTGGTATTCTTGAAAATACAAAAATATATTTCCAGTAGGAAGAAATTGATGATTTTTTTTCATATATTTAACATCCTCATCTTACTTAAAAGTAAATTCTATTTACTTCATTAGAATTCCCTTTTAACTATAATCTTTGAATTTTTTTTCGCATACTACTTTTCCAAAACCAATATAAGAGGTCCAAATTTCTAACCTAAGTTGCAGTCCTCTCTTAAAGTCTATTAAATCTCTAGGAAAAATCCTCTCAATATTCTGAAATAAACAGTTTGTAGTTGTAGCACTGGGCTTCTGAACTGAGTTGTTTACTTGTCCACATAGTTGAAAAAATAATACAGGGAAATCCTTTATTTTTATATCTATGTATCTCATTGTGTAGTGGTTTGAGCATCAGATTACAACCCTGGAAACCAGAATTTGATTCCCCGCTCAACCATGGAAACCCACTGTTTGACCTGGGATGCATCACACACTCTCAGCCCCCAGAAAACCCCATGATAACTTTGTCTTAGGATCACCATAAATCAGAAGCACACAACAGCAACAACATCTATATCTAACACTTGGCACTTGAGGAGTAATTAATGATGCCATTAAAAAGAGTACTAATCTAAAAGAGTTTTAAATTAAAAGACCTATAAAAGCACTTTCTGACATTAAAAGACCTTTCTGCAACAACCCGGTAATTGCCAAAAGCCTTTTTCTGCTGGCAAAGAGGGCAGAGAAGGGTCCAGCTTACCCTCCTACGGGAGAGAGTTCCACAACCTTGGAGTAGCCACTGAGGAGCCCCTCTCTTGTGGCTTCACCAGATGTGACAGTGCCAGTGATGGAACCAAGACAATGTCCTGCCTTGATGATATTAAAACTGAGGCAGGCTTATAAAGACAGATATGGTGTTTCAGATATTCTTATCCCTAATTGTGTAGAGATATAAAGTCATAAACAGCATTTTCAGCCTGCCTGGAAATGAACCAGTAGCCAGAGAAATTATTGCAACAAGGCATTTATATATTCCAGGTAACTAGCTCCAGTTATCAGATTGGCTGCAACATTTTGAACCTTGTAAGTTTCTGAACAGTTTCCAAAGGCAGTCCCATGTAGAGTGCACTGCAAAAATTAAAACGGAATGTAATCAAGACTCATCATCAAGATCTGACATTTCCACAAACATGTGCCCTGGCACACTAATTTTAACAGTGCAAATGCACTCCTGGTCACCAGCGAAACTTAGGTATCTAGACTCCGGTCTGAATCCTCAGCTGCAAAGCTGAGACTCTGGGTCATTGAAACCCCAACCAGCACAAACTGAGTCCTAAGTCTCTAACTGACCTTTTGACCATGAACATCTCTGGATTCACACTATATCACTGCAACAGAGCAGAACAGAATTCTCCAAATGCCAATCCCCATGTCACCACCATACACAAGATGTTGTCTGCAGTTCTCTGGAAAAGTTTTGCAGAATAACCCCCCCCCTGCCAAAAAAAAAAAAAAATCCTGAAGGAGGAGGAGAACTCAAAATGATTAGACTCTCCAAAACAAGTTCGGCAGCCTTTAGTAGGAGGAACATCTGAAATTTGGTCCCCAAACTCTCCAAACCATGCTCAGTGGCAATGGAATGGTGGCTACTGGAAGCAGGGTCAGTAAAAGATGGGAAAGGAAGAATGGATTGGAGTGTCCTATAAGGGGGCATGCCTGTCTGGCTGAAACCTTTAACAGCAATACTACACATTACAACACTGTTTTACAAGGCCCATTTGTGTTCTACTATGTCCCATATAAATGTAAAGAGATGGCAGTGCAAAGCTTGGTATGACACCAGATGGAGTATCACAGTAGTATAACTAAGGATGCTATGATGGTGTCACTGGTAGAAAAAGCAACGTGACTGTGAAGAAGTGTGATGTCTGTATTAGGGCTCAAGCCTAGCCAACCAAAACAGCTTTAAATCCCAAGGACATCATAAGATGTACTTCTCTGACAAATAGAAGCACACATGACATTGTCTCCTCTGAAAGTGAGAAGCTGTCAAAGATGGGAAGAGGGCCATAGCTCTGTGCTCATGCATTGCACACAGACCCCCCCCCCATATAATCATTGGTAGACACAAGTAAACGGCCTAAATACAGTAAAGGCACCAGATTTCATCTGATATTGGAAGCAAAGCAGGGTCAGCTCTGGTTAATACTTGGAGTGGAAAATAGCACATGCTATAGGCAATATTTCAGAGGCAGGAACTGGCAAAACCACCTCTGAGTATCCCTTGCCTAAGAAAACCCTATGAAATCCACAAGGTTTTCACAAGTTAACAGGTAACTTGACAACACACAGCCTCGGGTGAAAGACTCTCAGAGAACAGAGCTGAGAAAGATGCCTTCTTATCTGAAAACCTTCAACCTCATTGCTAATTAAGCTGGACAATAGTAAGTGAGTTCAGTGGTCTTACTCTGCAGAAAGCAGCTTTGTATGCAAATATCATTAGCTGGACTGCACAGAAGATTCTTTGAGACATAAACCAATATTGTCTTCCCCTCACACACACACTTTGTTCAAAGACCCAGCTTCTATTAGATATTTCAGTGTTATTTTGGGATTAAGATTCTGACTTATTGAGACCATTATATTATGTACATATTCTCTCTCGCCTCTTCAAATACCATGAGTTCCAGCTTATGAATCTGCAAGGTTGCACTAATTCTTCTGAGTCCAAATGCAACATCTTAACATACTCTACATACTCTAAAATAAAGGTTTTAAGAAATTTCATGTGCAAAACTCAGTACAAACTTGTACTTTTGGGACAACTACTATTTACTGATTTACAACTCTTTCTATATATCTATATCTATATCTATACCTATACCTATATCTATCTATACACACATATATATCATTGTATATGAAACAATGCTATTGGCACTATCTAATCTAAATTAATTTCCATTGTTGACATTTTCTGCCATAGAGTCTAAAGCTATACAGCTGAATCTAAATCTAGGTTCACTGACCCTACTTCTTATTAAAATCAGTGGGATTTAAGTCAGTCAGTGGGACTTGTCCCTTTGACTTCAGTGGAAATTATGTTCAGATCACTTAATACAGTGGTCATACTCAAAGTAACGCCATTTTCTCTGAAACTATTAATCCAAATGTGATGCTATTACACCACCAGAAAGAGTAATTATTACTGCATGACTGACCCAATTTCAATATTTCTAGGTGCTGCATAACCATGGATACAAAGCAGAAACAAAGAGAAGTCACTGAGTTCTTGATCAAAAAAGGATGTACTGCTGCCAACATCCACAAATAGCTCAGAAATGTGTATGGTGAGAGTAATGTGAGAAGATGGGTGAAAATTTTAAAGAAGGTGAAATCAGTGCTGAAGACAAACCAAGTAGTGGAAGGCCAGCAACAACAGTCACCAAGGAAAGGCAAAACAGGGTGGACAACATAATTTGTGCACGCTGGTGTATGACTGTCTGAGAGATTGTTGAGGAACTTAGTTATGGTCACAATGCTGTTGAGAAGATTATCCACAACCTTGGGTACAGCAAAGTGTGTGCCAAGTAGGGTCCTCATCAATTAACAGCTGGTTTGAAAGAGAAGAAACTGCATATTTGTTTGGAACTGTTGGCAGCATTTGAAGCCGACAAGGACACCTTTTTCAGGAATGTTTGCACTAGTGATGAGACCTGGGCATACCTATATGACCCTGAGACCAAGAATCAGTCCATGGAGTAGTGGCACTCCACTTCCCCTAGATCAAAGAAATTCAAAAGCTAGCACTCAGCACAGAAGATTATGGTGAATGAATTCTGGGATTACAAGAGGGTGATTTTGCTGGATTTCGTCAAGCATGGGACAAAATGAACAGTGACCAACACATTACATCACTCTGGAAATTTCAAGAAAACATCCCTAAGAAAAGATGACAGAAACAGCTGAATGCAGTCCAGTTACACCATGATAATGCACTATTCTACACTTCTTTGAGAACATCACCAGTTCTTGCACAAATAGACTGGTCAGTGGTGTCAAATCTGCCTTTACAGTCCTGATCTCATGTCCTCAGACTTTCACTTGTTCAGTTGGATGAAGGAAAGCCTTCAGGGATGGTGCTTCAATGATGTGAGTGATGATTTTATCAGACACCGGACCAGAGGATGCCCAAAAAAGTTTTTTCCAAAATGGATTTAATGAGTAGGTTCAAAGATAGCACAAAGGCATCACCATTGATGGAGACTATTTTGAACAATATCATGCTGCAGACAAAGACTTGCTTTACACATGTATGTAGTTGCACATGTCTAATGTTGTTAATAAAGTAGTTATGACCTGGAAGGCATTACTTTCAGTATGATCTCATAGTTTTACTATAAGCTTTACTACAATTTTGAGTATAGCACACAGCTCCTACTGAAATTCAGAACTAGCTGAATAAAGTTTACAGGTTTTATTGTCTTCTGCATTTTAATGCATTTAATGTGGTTCTTCTGCTATACTGAGTGAGACTAAGACTGCCATCTAATACACACTTACCTGAGAGTAAGATTCACTGAAGTCAATAAGGCTTACATCTGAGTAGATAGGTGTGATATTGTGCTGTAAGGTTACAATTCTATCCATTTAAACAAAATGAGCAATAAATTTTGCCAGACTTACATCTGAGCACCATGCATAGGTGCTTTCAGTTGGTTAAAACAGCTCCCCCATTTTATTTACAGTTTTCCTTAATGTTACTCGAAGTGACACTTTTTGAAACAAGCTCTCAGCCTAATGGAGTTCTTGCAGATTTAGTGGCTTAAGGAGAACATACGGGTTCTGAACTGAGGTTGGCAGCACACTCCTCCTTTCTATTTACAGGTCAGTCCCACTGAATGCAGTTATCTTTTTCCAAGAGGGAAAGTATAAAAGTGCAGCCCACAAAGTTCTGGTTGGAGATATTATTAATTCATTCATTTATTTATTTTAATATCCTGCCTTTTTCTTACTATGGGACCCAAGGTGGCTTAGAGTATAAGATTAAAACAACATCTTCATGTATGTGTGTGTGTGTGTGTGTGTGTGTCTCATACACATTGCTACTTCAACACAATACAGGTGAATTGACTAGGATGAGAATAGTTTTCATTTAGACACTATGGCCCATGCTCCTTTTTCTGCAGAAATGTTACTGTCTGATTTCATAAGGATACCCATGAAGACAGAAAAGGGAACGATAAGGGCACGCTTTTTAACTCACAGAGGGAACGCTGATTTTCTGCTGGAGGGGAAAAAAATTTCCACTGTTATCTGCCTTCTCCTAACTTTCCCCTCCCATCCCCAACCTTCGCCCGTTGCTTCATCCCAGAGCCGCTGGGACGTGGCTCAGC
This sequence comes from Iguana delicatissima, assembly GCA_948472985.1. Lineage (NCBI taxonomy): Eukaryota > Metazoa > Chordata > Lepidosauria > Squamata > Iguanidae > Iguana > Iguana delicatissima. The sequence continues at coordinate 390,523 of CAOKZL010001807.1, forward strand.
CACCGCCCTTCATCTCGTCCAAAACAAAGGGACTCAGCGACAGCTGCGGCCGGACCCCTGCAGCGTTTCTCCTCGCCTGTGCCTGGCGCTCTCTCTTGGGACGGGACATCGCAACAGACCCGGGAAGCAGTTTTGGCGGAGATTCTTGGCGGGATTATATTAGGCCATTTCCGCGTTAGGCTGTTATAGCGCTATTATCCCACGTTCAACATCCTATGGAATCCTGGGGTCGGCCCCTCCCGTGACTGCAAACCCCAGGATTCCATAGGATGTCGAAAGTGGGATAACAGCGCTGTATCAGCCTAACGCGGAAACAGCCTTTGCTAAGCCAGTACTTCCCGATTGCGGGGAAGACAGGGCAACGACCTAAGAGACCGAGCGAGTGCATGAGAGAAGGCGCAGACGTTACCTGGCGCAAACACCATGGTCTCTCGGGAGAGGAGCAGCCGGGAGCGCGCGTCAGAGGCCGAAGGAGGCGGGAGCGAGCGAGGGAGCGGGAGGCATGCGGCGCCCGCGGGAGCTCCCAGGAGTAGCACCTCGGACAGCGCCGAGCGCCGGGCACCGCTAGCCCGCCGCCGGCTGCTTCCTCCGCGATGCACCGCTCCGGAGGAGGAGGAGGAGGAGGAGGAGGAGGAGGAGGAGGAAGGGCAAGGGGCCCGGGGCTCCGCGCGGCGCTCATGCTTTCGCCCTCCGCGCGCGCACAGGCAGCAGCGCTGCAGCAGCAGCGGGGGAGGAGCGGCAGGCAGAAGAGCAACGGAAGCGCCGGCGCTCCTCGGCGGGAGGGTGAACTAATTGCTCCTCATTAACTCTCGCCGACCGCGGCGCTGGATGCAGCCCGCCTGACATCCACGGGGTGATCTTCGAGGCTCATCTTCAACGTCCTTGGGAAAAGGCCCTGGAGAGGTCGAGGAGGATCGCAGCCGCAGAGGCAAGGTTCGGGCAGCTGCGAGGCAACAGAAGTGGAAATCTGAAACCCACAACTTGGAACTAGTTACAATCTCTAGCTGGAGGGGAGATGTCACTCTGACACCTACAGTAGGTTTACTGTTACCTGTCCGTGCAATCAGTCTTATTATCTCATTATCATGAATTAGTAATTGGTGTGATGGCAGGGAGATATTTCAACAAGCCTCAAGTGGGATCCTCTTTTGATATCAGTATGCCCAGAAATACAGAAACAAATAGCTAGATAACCGTTGGCGTCTCTCGAAAGAAAACGATAACAGAATGGGTTCAGTACAAATTGTTAAAGCTGATGTAGCAAGCAAACAAGTGCACACTTTGCAAACTAGGTCTCACTCCTTTAAATCCACCTTTTTAAAAAAAATTAACATGAAAACAAATATGTTGTCACACATGATATGGTCAAAGTGAGGCATAGCTCTCAATGGGAGTGATTTAAGCACTTCCTTAGAGGTGCATGAAATCAGTGGGACTGAGACAGCTGCCCTAGCTGTAAGAAATATTCCAAAATCCATTTTGTGATTATACTTTTACTAGGACAACCATAAGAGGACAAAAATCTGTGCAAGGCCTTGCATGGCCATGCTTGTGTGTCTTTCAGGCACACAGAATTTCAGAGTCTGAGGCTGAAATCCAATGCAAGCTAACTTGGGAGTAAATATTATTACACTCAGGGATGCATAAGACTAAGCTATTGAATTTGGCTGGATAATGTCATTACTTTTTTTTTTAAGTAATATAGCAGCTTTTATGTATTCTGTCTAAAAATTCTCCCACCTTTTCCCCAAAGCAGAAAGATTTTCAAGAGAAAGATAACCCCCATCATAAATTTCTTTCTTCCTGTCACTTTAACCCCTTCTTGTTAAGGCTAAAGAAAACAGAAGGTTTACTTCACTAATAAAGACCTGTAGGACTCAGCTTTGGTGGGCTTCTAGTGGAAGTTGCTCATTATTGCGGAAGAGTTACTCAAAGGAATTCAGACATTGTAAGAATGCAAAACAGATGAATAATTCTTGCTTTCCCTGTATTAAAGAGGATAAACATGTGCTTATGCGTTCACCCTCTGTACATCTAAGCTCTGTGGAGTTCTTTGAACAAAGTGCCTGAAGCATAGGAAGATGCCCAACTCACCTGTAGTTCTAAAGAACTTTACTATGCCTTTTAGCTGCTCTAGAGAATGTCTATGTGCATTGCATAAAACCAAGCAATTCTTACCATAAAGGATGATATTTCACAAAAGTTAAATGGCCTGTTTCTGGTATTTTATTTACTCTCATACAAGCTTGCCCAAATTTGGGATCCTCAGCAGAGGCTGTTGAAATGTCCCAAGACCTCACTAGGTTAGGCTGGTGTAGACATATGACAGGGTTTTCACTGTGGGTGTACCATCACTGTGGAACTACATGCCAAGGGAAGTTGGCCTGGTTCCTTCTTTTCTGAGCTTCCAGTGGGCTTCTGCAATAGTGTTGCTCCACGTGGCCTTTCATTTTTGAAACGGCTTCAGCTGTTTTAATAGTTTGGCTTTTACATTATTTTAAGGGTTTAAAGTACATTACTTTCAATTTGTTTTAATTTTTTTCATCTCTGCACTGTTTTAAATGGTTTTATCCATAGCCTCAGATGCCCTGGTGGGCTAACAGGTGATACAGGAATGCCTTAAAAACAAACATTGATCCACAATTGAACAGCAGAATACGGTGGCACCACTGGATTCTGGACTTACAGTTACTCTGCATGTGGAGATGGGAGAGCCACTATAATAGGAATACTTGCTTGTTCCCATGCACTCCCCATTGAGGCCCAAAAGATTTCTAATTTATGGTAAATTACCTAAGGAACCAAATCTTAATCCATTTTTGTGCTTCTGCTTTATCTTTATATCCTTTATTAAATAGAATAGCTTTTAACTACGGTCCATTTACTCATTTTACTACAGTTCTGGCATTGGTTATCCAACTTCATAACCTTTCACTTGACCTTGAACATTTCCAGTGCTATCCTCTTTTTGTCATTGGCTTGTATTGTTCATTTAAGCTATGAAATGTCCCTTGGGCCTTCAAAATCCGTATTGTGTCAAACGTGCTTTGTTCAGGGTTTCTGATTATGATGCCCAATTTATTGTTAAGTTTTATGTGAGTGGAGGAGTTGGATTTGTTTATAAAATAGACTGGGGTCTTCTCCTAAAGGACATGGATGTCAATGTGAGAATGCCAAGGCTTTAAATACATTGTCTATTTCAGGGGTGGCTGAAGTGCATTTTTGGACTGCGTGTGGTCCCCTGAAACCACTTTTGTGACTTCTGAAGCCTCTGATTAGTCCCCAAAGCCCTCCAAGCTACATTTTTTAAAAATAGCATGATTTTCAACTAATTTTTGTTTCGCCCCAAGACCAGGCAGAAAGCCTTCCAATCATGTGAAAACACATGAAAATACCACTATATCCCACAAGGACATGACCTAAATATCCTAAAGGCATTAGATCCTATATGATCTTGGAAGTGGGCAGGGTCAGTCCTGTTTAGCACTTGCACAGGAGATTGCCAATGAATATCAGGTGCTGTTAGCTATGTTTCAGGGAAAGAAACTGGAAAAAACACTTCTAAGTATTCCTTGCTTAAGAAAAACCTATGTAATTCATGGGTCACCATAAATTGACAAGTGACTTGCAGGCACATGTATGCTTGTGTGTGTGCGTGTGCGCATACACACACACACACACACACACACACAGACCTCACCTCCTGTCACCACCTTGAATGGAATATACATACTAGACCAAACAATATATGCACTTAGACTGTCAGAGGACTGCAGATATCAGGTAACTGCTGAATGCCTGTCAGAATATGAGAAGTCATATGAGTTCCTTTGTATATTCGCCAAATAAAGTATCATGCCATTATATCGCCATGATAATGGGTAGCATTATCCAAAGTATCATAAAGTAAAATGCCACCAAATGCCAGCATTATACTGCTTCTGCAAAATGTTTAAAGGGCAGGTTTTGCCAAACATTGCCAAATGTCGTCTGGCAATTCTGCTTTATGCACATCTGTCATTTGAATTTGGTAAATGAGTATTATCAAGATGGTTCTCACCATAATCAATAAGTAATAATAATAATAAGTAAAACTATCTAACTAATAATAAGTAAACTAATAATAAGTAAAACTAAGTAAAACTATCTTCCAAAGCAAATTGCTATGCAAGTCACTGCTTTTCCCCTATATTCCTCTTGCTCCTGGTTGGATAAATGGGACGGAAAAAGGTACTCCTTGGGTTTGGGTTTGTCCCAGTTACTGATCTCTACGCTAGTGATGTGGTATGAGTGTGTATGTGAGAGAGAGAAGTGGGAAGCTATCTGGCTGCACACCTTTATAACATCAGAAGGCTAAAATGAATCAACTATGTCCAGCTCTGACTCAGCTCAAGCTGTCATCTATCTGTATGTCTGCCTATTTTCTATCTTTGAAATTTCTGCTAGTATGGAACCCAAGGCAGCTCATATTGTATGTTAATAGCAAACACAGTAAAAAAAAAAAGTATAATATAAAAGTAAAAAAGCAATTAAATAAACTTTGTTAGAAACATTAGTTTAAAACAGTTACAACACCAGTAATAATGAAGATAAAAATACAACACACCCCAAGTAAAAGATCTGCTGTAATTACCTGCTCATAGTCAAGAGTCTGGGTAAGTATGATCTTTGATTACTGGCGAAAGGAGAACAGAGAGGAGGCCAACCTAGCTTCCTGTGGGAGAGAATTCTTTAACATTAGGACAGCAACCAAGGAAACTCTCATCAATTGTCCTCACCAATTGTACTTGTGATAGTGGTGGGAACAAGAGAAAGCCCTCTCCTGAGGCACTTAAAAGGCAGGCTAACATTGTGAAGCAAGCTCATACAGGTAAATTCAATCCTTCAGGTAGGATCCATCTTTTAAACTCCATTTTTAACAATTTGATGCAGTCGCTCTAATCTTTTGCTTCATATAGACTATGTTGTCACTGAAAGCTTTTGCAGACCACCAAAGAAACTGCTTTAAACATTTTCAACATCTTTGAGAGTGTCACTTTGGTGAGCATTCCCCTTTTTCTTCAACAACTCCCACTGCAGAGAGAAGGAAAACAGGCTCAAAAGGCTAATATCATGTGTGCAAATACGAATAGTGAGATGAAAAGGGCTATCAACATATGTTGTTGAGCCAGTAACTCCCTTTGGTTTACTGAAGATCTGAGAGCAATAAAACAGTGACAGCTAGTGTGCAAGCTGCATAGATTTCAGAGCAAATAAAACTGAAGATCAGCAGTAGCACTTTGTTGGGCTTATTGTACAGCAGTGAGGCTGACCAAAACAAAACATTCTACTGCCAGGATTGCATCCCCACTTGCCACCCAGCAGGATTGTTCCAAGTGGTGAGAAGCCTTTGGAATTGGACCCCAAAGACCAGGAATATGAAAAATTCTGCTGTGAAAAATGTATCAGGTACTTCAAGGAGAAAGTTACTTTCCACTCAAAATTTGAGCGTACTTACCACAAAGTACACCACCTAGTCAGATTTTGGGGCATCTCAGTTATTGCAGCCTGTGGTCAACATGCTTGAATCAGTTTGTCTTACCACATAGAACCTTGTCCCTTCCTTATACTGTCTTCATAGAGAGGAATTGATGCAGCAAGGATCAGTGCTTCAGTGTGTCAGGGGAGGTGCCTACTGATTTGAAAGAAGTTGTGTTCTTTCTACGGAAGAGGACTTCCTTTGACCCAGGGCTATAGTAAACATTCTGTTGTAAATATCGTCTTTCTGGGCAAGGTGCCTGGGTATGTGGTGAATGGGCAACTTCAGGATTTCTGGGAAGAAACAGATTATCCAAGCCCATTTCAATGTTGTTTCTGGCCAGGCCATAGCACTGCTACAGCTTTAATCATGAAAGCGAAGGTGTTAGTTGTGGGTGACAGACAGGGGGGATTCTTGTTGAATCTCTCTGGATCTCTGGGCAGCTTTTGACATCAACTGTATCTTTCTGCACCGGATCCATTAGATGGGAGTAGGGACATTGTGTCACATTGGTTCCACTACCTGGAGGGCTGTTGCAGAAAGCACTGGGGAACTCCTGTTTGGCCTTCCATCTTTTTTCTTGTGATCTTGAATGTCCCTATGAAGCTACTGCTAGCTGGAAAACCGCATAGACATCATATAATGCCAGTCTTAAGAGACTTACACTAGCTGCCAATAAAGTCTAAACCCAAGGTACTTATGGCTTAGGACATTTCCCTGTATGCGATTGCCTCAGAACTGAGGTCTGCTGCGGAGGCTCCCCTTGAAGTCAATACACTGTGTGAAAATGTTGGAGGGCCTTCTCAGCTGTAGCATCCCAGTTGCAGAACAGCTGTCTCTTGGACGGCTATCTCATATCAACACTTATTTCATTTAGTTGTCTGTTTATTAAAGCCTGGTGGTCTAAATGATTCAACCTGTTTTAGCCTTTTAAACACTTTTTAACTTGTCAACAACATGCTGAATGCACTTTCTATTTAGATTATTTTATTGTTTTAAACTGTTTTAACCTGTTTTTATTTATTTTACTTGTATGTCACCCTGGGATTTTATGATGTAAGCTAGGGCACTGTAAAATTATTTTTATCATATTCATATGCATTTAGTCGTGTAGTTACAGAGCCATTTTTGGTGTATGCTGTTGATAGTGAGTGCATAGGCCTAAACAGCTCATTACTGAACAATCCCTATGATGGTTATAGTAGTAATTTCACATAATCCCCATTAACAAATTCATGTCAAGGGATTTCTCTCATTTAGAGTAACTTGCTTTAAATACCAAAGCAGATGCTAGTCATCATTCACTACTTGCCCGTCAGGTAAAGTTAATCATATAGCCACTCCCTGTCTGACCTATAAACCGTGAATCTTGTAAACAAATTGGTTTTTCTCAGATTAAATGGGAAAGCATTTTTGCTTTAGGAAATGATTCTAGAAACACTGACTTAGAAAACACTACTTCGTTTCAGAAAAAAAAAATGCTTCTCAGAATTACTCACTTGACATTTATCACATCCATTTCAGCAAAGGCAGTATTTATGTTTTGATAGTCAGCAAAGATAACCAATAAATATTTGGGTCCAAGCTCCTCAGTATTCTTTTGGCTCTCTAATTTGGCTCTGTTCCACAGATTATTTTAAAAAATGATACAAGGTGAAATCCCATGCATATGTATTTAACCACAGGCTTTATGGGGGGGGGGAGACTTTCTTCTAATTGATCATGTACATGATTGTGCCATTAAGTTCATTTTGAAATTATTTTTAATTTTAACCTGAATTGTTTATGCCACAAGATATTATGTGCTGGTACCATCTTTCAGAAGTTTTATCATTCATATCTGGCTACTGAGAGAAAATAATGAATTTCCATTTCTTAAGTACAGTGCATCCACTGTACATGCAGGGGTTTCATTCAAGGAATTCCTGTCAAAAACAAAAACACAGCACTGCATCCCATTATAGTCAATGGACGCAACATGCAAGTGCTGGCTGCCTCCACTGACTATAATGGGATGTGATGCTTCATGAGAGCTTGCAACACATGTTGGTAGAAAGAATACAGTGGGCCCTCCTCCTGCGTGTGAGGAAGTTGCATGAGGGCCCGCTGTATCTTCCTACTAACATGTATTATAAAAACAAATACAACCTTAGCTCATTTCAGGACTTTTGTTTCTCCCAAAATTAAAGAATAGCAAGCACAATGAATTTGGAGAAAGGTTGATAACCACAGATGTACAGAAAAGCAACTAAGACTTGCTAAGAGTAAACTATTGAGGATGATGATATTCAATCCTGAATTAAGATTATATAATTACAGCCTAACAATAATAAGTCTGGCATACCTTCCTATAAAAAAACCTTAATAAAAAGGCAGTTCTTCAGGTAAATAACTAACTCAAGACATAAGATATTTACAAAATGAAGAATTTTAAGAAGAGGGCCTAGCCCATCCCCTGCTCACTTGATTACCATACTTCTCTATGTATTAACATCAGACATCAAGTTATATTGACTGGAAGTAAGTACATGACTGACAAAAAAAGTTCATGCCTTCACACAGCATGTAAACTTGTGCAGTTTCTTTGAATATAAAAGCTCTATTATGGCTCGTTCAGCCTCTGAATTTTTCCAGTCTATTTTAGCGATGGATAAATACAATTTTTATAACTTGCAGAGGCATTTGTTCTCAAAGCAAAATCTGACAAAATCAAAGTTAATGTTCTTATTTCTCTATTACTGAAATAAAGCTTACTGAAAAAAGAGTCCATATACGGATCAAGTCCGTGACCAAACGTTAACACGGCTGAAGCCGATATTCTGAATTACCAAGGTATTTTTTTGAAAAGACTGAGACAGTTCACATTTTTGCAATCTATCAGCTTATAATTAGATCACTTCTAATCGCCTTCATCTGAAAAGCAATTCTGGTTCTCCCTAAATAAGTAAATAAACTCACACCTCTGTCGAAACTAGTTATTGGTCTAAGTTCAATTTGATTACTGATAATGCTACAATATTTTATAAATTAAAAAAAATGATGCTACTTTAAATGTTTATTTATAATAAAAGGAAAATCCACATTTTAAGCAAATATGCGAATGAATAAATTACCCTGGCAAAACTGTAAGTGAAGCAGAAAAATTGTATTTCTCCTATAACATATTTGTTCTTTTCCACTGGCTCTTAAACCCAGGCTCCTCAGTAATATATTGTTATTCAGAATTATTTTTTTTGAAGACATCTTATGCCCAGTGAGTCACAAGTGAATGTTACTGAAATCAGAGGCACTTTTTTTCCTAAGGAAATGTATGTAACATTAAGCTGAAAATTTCCTTGGTATGAATACACACTAGGTTTGGACCAGAATTAACAGTCATGAGGAAGAAAAGAGGCCAGGGGCTATATTTGTCAGTTCCTTTCCCTCCATACTGTATTTTCTGAAAAGGCATTCTAGATGGGGCATGGTGCCTTTTGTACTTCTGGGGAAATACAACACAGGCATCATGGAGGGCTGCAGCGGCAACTGGAAAGGACTGCCACCCCCAGAAATAGCCAACCTGCACTCAACCCATTCCTGCCCAGAAAAGCAAGTGATACATCTAAGATGGAAAATATTTACTCTGCCTGCATACCTTCGCTTTCAAAGGGTTATTTAATGCCCAGTAAAAAATATATATATACACATAAGAAATCCAAGTGTCATTTATGTTTTCTGTTATAAATAAAGAACTTGGGTGCTCTCTATTGGCTGCCCTTAATTGTTCTGCAGTACCATAAACAACTATCCCCAACTACACAGAGATAAAATTAATGTCTAACAAAGTACTTACTCAAAAATTTATATTACTTATACAAACTGCAATTGCATATCAGACATTCTGAAACCAAAGTATCAAAAATTAAAATAAGTACTAATCCTGGAAGAGGTATAGGGACACAACATGTATATATTCTAAAATATTCACGTTTTATTTACAGGACAATTTTTAACTCTTAGCATTTTCAATATAACTTAAACTTGACTATTCAATTGATGATTCACAATGACACTGTAACAAAGACCAATAGTTGGATGTAATTTTATTCTAATACTTAAAAATGTTAGCCATAATTACTACTTAGAAATGCAAAATGTGACCTGACACAACAATAATTTACAATTATTCATTCTAACCTGATGTTAAAAAAGTTAGTATTGTCCCATCTTACTTGTAATGTAATCTTGATTATAACAGTATGTAAAAAATTATGCCTAAACGTATTGACAATCGTCTTTAAAGACTCTGACTAACTACAACCTTCCCTTCCATGGAATGGAAATCCCATTCTACTGTTATAAATGAAATGGTAGTAACTGAAAAATAGTAAAGTATATCAAAATGATAATTCTTTATTTCAAGCCAATGCAGGTGATTAATTTGAAGTGGGCAGCCTAAACAAATGGTGAAACCAGGAAATTGCCAATCCCTTTTACATAAAATGCCCACCGATGGAAAGTTTATATTCATTTCTTGAACATTTCTTACTGGGCATCTCCCTCCTTAAAAAATATCCAGAGACAGATGTGGAATATAGGCTGGTGGTTCTGTGAGACAATCAGAATAACTGTGCCTACTAAGCACTGGCATTAATCTGAAGGCCAAGCACAGTTATGAATAAATCAGCCCAGTTGAAATCAGTAGGACTTACTTACAGAATAAGGATGTTCATCGTTCAAACAACAGACATCACAGGTAACTGAAATGCAGATGAAGGCTTAAATCCTATACACATTAGCTAGGAATCATCACTATTGAATTCAGTGGGACTTCTGAGTAAACATGCAAAGTACTGTGCTATAAGAGTTGTGGAATGCCTAATTTTGAACCAGGAAACATCACAGATAAGCAGAATGGTATTTGACTATATAATTTTATATTATTTTGTTAAAATGGAACAGCAGTATGTCTCCTTATATACTTTTTAACTGCATCCTACACAAACTATATTCCACCAGACCCACTCATCCTGGGTTTCATGGAAAAATTATTCTAATACAAGCATAGAATTCACTGAAGTGTTAAGTTTCTATGAAAGTCATATTTCAGTGAAACTGCAGGTGGGGTTTACTCACTTGCTCAAACACAGAGAAAACACAGGCTGGAATGTGCGGGAGGCTCTCTGACATCCATCACAGAATCATACAAATACCCTACATTTAGAAAATTGCCATGAAAGAGTGTCCTGTGTCTTACAGCCTGTTCCGGCGCATGTTTGCTTTCAAGTAAACTCCACTGAGCACAACTGCAAATGTGCACAGGATTACAGCCTTGATGACTGCTGGTTAAGAAAAACAAAGAAACCTTGGGGTATTTTAAGTTACCACCTAGAGCAATAAAAATGAGCAAGGTAGTCCCTATTGTTCAGTGACCATTATAGTGGATTAAGCTGGAACCAGACAACTGCAAAATACAAAAGCCATATTACATCATCATAAATTCTGATTAGGGGGCTGGCATTTAATGCATTTTTTCCCAAATGAGTTCTTGTATTCATTCCACTCATAATTTAAAGATAAAAAAGTGTCACAGCATAATTTATTTAAGCTGTTCAACATTCACTGATAGCAAAATCTGCAGGCCAATGAAACCAAAGGGCTTGATGTTAAGCTGATTTTGTCATATTTACATGGAACTAATTTCTAATCAAGTCCATTATGCTCACTTTCATGTAACGGCTGCAATCCAATGAATCTCTAATGAGAGTAAATTTTTGGTTCAGCAGCTTGGTCTGCTGCTTCTTACCACTGCTGACAATTTATGTGGGAATTCAGGAATTCCCAGCATTACAGCAAACATACTGAGGACTGGAATGCCAAGTAACTGGAGTTACTGGAATAAAAAATTGCTTAAATTTAAACATTTCATCTTAATTTCATGTGCACTGGAGCATAAGGCCTTCCATTCCACATGCAGAGTATACTCCAATGAGACAGGCATGCACTGAAACCTTGAGTTTTAATAAAGGAATAGAAGTCCGGCTCTGCTTTTTCATTTATATCCAGATGGACTGTTGTCCAATTCAAGGCCCTGTTGCTTGTTTAGTACTTTTGATGGGATAGGTCTCAGCTGTATATCGCAAACTATATTTCTTGCTTGGCAAGTCCCTTTAGAAATATTTGTCTCAGCTGTGAGTTTATCAGACACAACATTTTTAAACAGTACTTTTGTCCTTAACTACATGCTATAGTTTCAAGTTGCTGTTCCGCTTCAGCAGCCATGGCTGCCGCTTGTAATTGTTCTGTTTCACTCTGGAGAGCACTGGTGGTAGTTACTTGCTTCCTTTCACTATGCATATTGTTCTCGTGTCTCTTTAAATCAGAGGCTTTGGCAAATGCTTTAGTACAAGAACTGCAGACAAAAGGCTTTTCCCCTCTGTGTCTTCTTTCATGATCTTTCAGGTGGGATTTATGCTTAAAAGCTTTGTCACACATATGACATGCAAATGGCCTCTCATTGCTGTGAACTCTTTCATGCTTCTTTAGATCTGGAGCACGAATAAAAGACTTTCCACATACTTCACAGCTATATGGCTTGTAGCCTGTGTGGATCTTCAGATGCTCCTTCAAATGAGCTTGAGTAGTAAAGCCTTTAGTGCACATTTCACAAACAAAGGGTCTATCAGCAGTATGAAGCTTTTCATGTTTTCTCAGTCGTGCCTCATCAGAAAATGTTTTACCACATGCTTGACATGCAATCTGTTCCCTGTGACCATAAAGTAAGTATTCAAATTTCATGTCACCAGCTGCTGTTGTCCATGCTGGCGTCTGTTCGTCCTTTACTTCACTGATGCCATCATTAAATGTGAGAGCTTGTGGAGTTTGTGATCCCAAGTCTTTAGTTTCAGCAGATTCTATAGACTCTACCTCCTGTCCATAGCAGTTTACCTTTCGAACCTCTTCACTCCCCAACTCTTTCAGAATTGCTTCCTGAACTCTTAAAGTAGCAGTTGGTGATTTCCCATCTTCCTGACTAGGAGGAGTTCCTTCCATAGTCATATCTGATGGGCTATCGTCATGATCTCCAATTTCCTCTACCTCATCATCTTGGTTATCATTAGATTCACCAATTGATCGATTTATTTTAAGACAGTACTTGTTTTTTGATTGTGAATTATCTTCTGGACTAGATACATCACGTTTTTGAGAACAAAGTTTATCCAAAAATCTAATGCCAAGAATCTGACCAGATGACATCATTAAATTCACGTCTTCTTTCTTAACTGAAATCTTGGCTGTGTACATATAATTTAGCACTTCTTCAAATATGTCAGACCGAAGGAAATCTATCTCTATTACTGATGAACTGTCAACTTCCAGTTTTTTAAAAAGTTTTTTAAAGTAAGTACTACAAGCAGCAAGCACACACCTGTGGGCCCTAAATTTCACGTCTTCTACTACAATTGCTATGTCACAGAACTCCCCTTCCAACCGCTGCTCATTTAATGTTTTCAGAAACACAGTTTTGTGATCGTCGTCATTATATTTAATGGTTTCAGACATACTGATGAAAAACTCCTGCGGAAAAATGAAATATTTACTAGTTACGAGGAAAAAAAATAAAGGCATTGTGAAAAATAACATATTAGCTTTGAACTTTCTAAATTAATTTGCTCAACAATTTAAATCAATTAATAATCTTTATAAACACAGTGGGAATGTTACTGTACAAGCACAGCAATGTGGGAAACCTGTTTCATGCTTTGCTAACAAAACTAGTAAGTGAACCGTGGATCATCGTTATAAATATTTCAGTTTCTGACCCTAAAGTTGTCAAGAGTTTATGCTAGAGTGAGTCTGACAAGAGACAGTGGAAATCTACAGTGCTTGATGGCCTTGTAGAACATACCATTCCTCTGTGTCCCCAGCTGAGCTTGGCAATGACAAAGATAGCAACAATAGCACTGAGTTCAGAGAAGAGCTGATCAAAGGGAAATGAAGGGAGAAAGGCATGGCATGAAGGGAAAAAATGGACGCAAGAACAAAGGCCCATCCCTTCTCCACACTCTTTCAAATATGCCCCATCATTCTGCTGTGAAATTTTAAGGCAATTATCTAATCAATTATGTAATATACTGAAACCAAGGATTAACAAAATGCAAAAAAAAAAGGAAATGTTAAATTATACCATGAACAATGAAGTATCTTTTCTTAATATCTGAATAAAGTTTTGACAGCAGATTAACCGTTATCCTGAGGACCCTGAACCTGAAAGAGAAAATTTTGAGGCTTCTTAAGAGAATATATTATTAATCCACTCTTCCTCCAAGGACCTCATTGCTCCCACCAAAATCCATTTCACCCTTACCATAACCCTTTGAATTTGGGAAGGAAAGACAGGGATAAGCTAAGATCATGCAGTGAACTTCATGTTAAGCCAAATCTCCTTGGTCCTTGGCCAAATTTCTATTACTGACACTCACAAATATATCTTCTCGTGATGAATTTGAAGGTATCTAGATAAAGAATGTTTTCAAATATATTCAAATCCAAATCTGATGCTGAAATCTGACAGTTTTCTTGCCACTTTTATAGAACAGTGTCAGCAAGTAAACTCAACTGTGTTAACTGCTTGCTAATGCTGTGGCTGCAAGCATACAAAAGTTACACACTGCATTAAAATACAGGTGACACAGTTAAAAAACCTCAGAACCCAGCACTACTCTGAAAGGAATGCAAGATATAGAATAGAGCTTTGAGTTCAAATTCTACTCTTGACCATAAAATACCTCCACACCTGGAGGCCAATACTAGGTCTACCATGCCTGGCCATGCCACAGCTCCATGTTAGGCCTTTCTTGTCTACCATGCACCCCTCTAACAATGTAATCTTCTACATGCCAGAAGTCGCACTACTTACTACCAGTTGAGGGAGTATAGTATTGTAAAATAGCACAATTCTAGTAGAAACAACACTAGAGCAGCTGATGCTGTCTAGAATCCAAACCTCTCCCACCCTAAAGGGACTGGAAATGACTTAGGCTTGTCTAACTTTGTATTAATCTCGTGGCTACAAAGCAGCGGTTGTGCAAAGAACTGGAAAAGATGTGAATCTGGCATCACTCAGCTCCTCTTTCACCCAATCCCTTCTCTGGATCTGCTAGCTGATCTCAGCTATCAGAGCCACTGATCCAACAGATTCCTCCACCAATTGATCTCTTGACATCAGGTGGCAGGAGGATGGCGTTTACAGATGCACAAGGCAAACCAGTACAAGTAGCTTTTGCCTGTCTGATTTTATTAAAAAGATAATAGATTGTGAAATCTGTTACCACTGCAACTCTATGGAATGTTGCTGTCATTGATAATTCGGAGTTGTTTTTTTAAAACCAGTAAGATGTACTAAACGAAGGAATTGTATATGGAATGCTTTATTGCCTTGGCTTCCTGTGCATTTTCTTTCTCTCTTTTTAAAAAAATGCTTCTGAAATGCTGATCTTATCACTCATTTCTCTGTGGCTCTCTCACCCACTGTCATTAGCATAGGTGTCAGGCCTGACATTTGTCTTGCCTAGTAAATGTCCTGCAAGATTTCTGGATGTACTTTCCGCTCCAAATAATCTCTGACAGTTGCAAGTGATGTTAGACTTCAGCAAAAGTATTTGTTTACACTACTGCAGGAGATAGTGAAAAATTCAGGTTCCTCTGGGGTCATAAAAATAGGAAGTTCAGTATCTGCTTGCCAGGCACAATACAGGGATATATATGTAAGCTCCAAATACTGGAAGAACACAAGACATTCATTGATTTTTTGCCTTCTGATCTCACAAAAGGCTGTCAGTATAACATTTCTTACTGATGATCAAAACAAATCTCTGCAGACAAAGTGAAAGGTGGGTTTTCTTCCAGCTGAAATGCCCCATATCTACAAAAATCATCTGCTCCTCATCAGCTAAACTGCCTTCTCAAGACCTAAGGGAAATTACTTTGAGATGCACCATTCTGAATTTAAAAGTACGGGTAACAGCAAACAGCTTGCATTTAGTTACAACGTTTTTAAGCAATACCATGATCTTAATTGCTGTTTTAAAAACGAAACTTAATGTGTCAAATCTATTTGCACTTTTAAAAATAAACAGAAAAGTGATGCACTACACTTGGAGCAGAATAGATTTGTAAACAGTTTCCTTCAAAACTAGAGTTGAGCTAAACAGGCTGAAATTGCAAAGACGCTTACTCGGGAATCAACGGGACTGGTATCATCATGACTTCCAATCCTAGGCGTTTTGAAATGAGCCTATGTCCGTCTCTCTCTAGATGGAGGCCAGAGCGTGCATTCCCAGCGTGCACGTACTAGGTATCTCAACTCCGCGGGCGGGCGAGTTGAGCGAGCGAGCCAGCCAGCCAGCCAGCCGCACTGCCGGCTCCGTGCGAGTAACCATGAAGGCGGGAGACGCGCACTCTGAGTGCTCGGTGCATGCGCGCTGGTGCCCGTGCGGGGCCCGCAAGCCTGGTGCCCCGACGAGGCGGGGCTGCGGCGGAGGCGAAGTGTGCGCACACACGCTTCACACGCGCGCCTCCCCGGTCCCGTCCTCCCACCAACGAGGTGGAGCCCAGAAAGGCCTGGGGCCCGCGCGCGCGGGACCGCTCCGAAGCGGGCTTCCGTTCCAACCCTCCTCCCTCAGCGGCCGCGCTCGCTCGCTCGCTCGCTCGCTCCTCCTGGGCTTAAGGCGGAGGCGGGCGGGCAGGAGGAAGAGCCGCGGCGATGGTTTCAGCCCAGGCCAAGCTCTTCCTCGCCGGCCGCCGCTATGCAGGAACGGCTGAGCCTCCCCTGGGCACCACCTCGCCCGGAGAGGAGCGGAAGGTGGGCGGTGGGTGCCGGCCGCCGTTTCCCCTCGGAAAGGTCCGAACAGCGCGAGGTTTCGCCGGCCAGGCCCGAGCCGGGCGGCGCGCGCCGCCAGAGGAGCAACGGGGCGGCGCGCGGCGAAGCCTCCCCGGCGCACCTTCCCCGCCTCCCTCCGGTTCCGCCGCAGCCGAGCCTCGAGTGCGCGCGCGCGGATGCCTCTCGCGCTTACCTGCCGGTGCCCACGCGTCGCGGGGGCAGAGGGGGAAGGGGGGAGGGGAAGGAAGAGGGAGGGATGGCGTTGCCGCGGTGAAGCCTCCCTTGGCCGAGGATTTAGGGCGGTGGGGGGGAATATGGGGTGAAATGGCGCGCGTCTCTGACCGTTACCGCCGCTTCCTGCACGAGCATTTAGTGCGCGCGCGCGCGCACGGGGAGGCGCGCCGGAGGCGGGAACGTGCATGCGCGGTGCGAGCGGGGCGCGCCCCCCGCAGGGAGGGGGCGGGCACTGTGGTCGTCCGTTGCCGGGGAGGGGGCGGGGCCGGAGGAAGCTTCTAACCGCCGTTCCCTGTCGATCTTAACGCGGGCTCGCGCTCGTAGCCGCGACGTGGGGGCGGGCTGCTTGTCGCGCGCCATGTCTGCGGACGGGACCGCGCGGGGTTAAAAGCGGTCCAGTGAAGCGTTTCCTTCGAGTTGGACCTGCGCGCCCTGGGGAAGGAGGGCTTTTGCGCGGCTGTTCCTTCTCGAGCCTTAAAATAGAATGCGCAAGGCAGCAAACTGTTCGCCCCTTTTCCTGCGTTGTAGACCAACGTGCAGCCATAATGAATTTGAAATACAGCTTCCTTGGGAAGGCGGATCTCATGCCGCCCCCCCCGCCGGCGGGGTCGCGGGGTCTCCGCGTCTCCGCGCGCGCCATTGCTGCCGGCTGTGATGTCAGCGTGAGTTTGTGGGGGCAGCCGTGCCCCGCTCCCCTCGTTTAGAGACGTGGTGGGAAATGAGGAGGCTTCCCTCCGGCCCACCGTTCAAAGGCCGTTCAAACTACACTGTTATAATGCTGTTATTCCACTTTCAACGTCCTATGGAATCGGGGTTTGCAGTTCAGGGAGAATTCTTAGCGAGAGAGCTCTTTGGCCTCAGTAAACTACGAACCCCAGAATTCCACAGGATGTTGAAAGTGGAATAATAGCACTCTTAACAGCGTAGGGCAGAAGTAGCCCTTGTTACCTTGCCTCCCTTTCCCTCGAGACCCCTCCTGGATCTGGTGCTTGGGCCTGAAGGTGATCCCTGTATGGACCAGTGGCTGTCTTATTCAGCGATTTCACTGTGGTAAACGTGATCAGACCCTTTAAAAACTTAATAGGATCAGCCAGACAAGGTTGTAAAAAGATATAAAGAAGTAGAAGTTTATTAATACACACTTAAATACCTATAGTTATTATATAAATATAGATCATATGTATTTAAATTTGTCTTGATTGTTACCTGATTGTTTTATTTGCTTTTTACCTTTTGTATTTTATGATTCTTAACTTTTTTAAAAACATTACTGTAAGCTGCTTTGAGTCTTTACCAGGAAAAAAGCAGAATATAAATAAAGGGAAGAATGATGATGATAATTATAATAGTAGTAGTAGTAATAGATCAGACATTAACTCCCAAACAACTTAATTAGTCACAGCTTCCCCCAGTAGCTATTCCTCTCTTCCCTGGCTGACTGTCCTATCCCAACTTCAGCTTTTCCCTATCCCAAGTCACTTTCCCCTTCTGCCTTTTATCAAAAGACAAGCCAGGCTTGTCCAGCTCCTCCTTTTGTAGAAACGAAAGGGTATTTTTAAGTCATAAAGTGTGTGTGGCTTTGTGCTTGTGTGGACTCTGTGCTGGTCCTCCATAGTCCTCTGTCCTAGTACTCCCTGTTGCCTTTTAATTCCGCTTGGCCTTTGGTTTTACATTTCTGGGAAGGAAACAAGAGGAAAATTTAGGTGCTATCCATGTACTCTTCTAGATGCTTGATATCAGTTTGCTGACCTGATTTAAGCAAAACCAGTGCCTATACTGTATATGTACTATAATTATACTACTTACTTCCAGAATCAGAGTTTTCATGCTCTTATGTGGAAGGAGAGGAGGCATAAGGTTACTTAACTTTGGAAACTATTTTGACTAAGAGCTGTGAGAGTGTTCAGAGTGGCTTTGGCCTACCTATTTTATTTTAAAGGACCAGTCTGAACTGATGTTGCTGTGCACCTGCAAGTGATTTCTGACTTATGGTAAATGTAAGGTGAACCTATCACAGGGTTTTCTTGGCAAGATTTGTTCAGAGGAGGTTTTGCCTTTCTCTTCCGTTGAGGCTGAAACAGTGTGACTTGCCCAAGGTCACCCAGTGATCAGAGGTTTGAACCCTTGTCTCCAGGTTCATAGACCACTCAAACCACTACACCTCACTGGCTTGCCAGTCCTAAAGATCGGTGGTAAGTTTGTGAGCATTTTAATCAGAACAGTTGTTTCTAGAAAATAATAAAACTATGGTTCAAGAACTCCATTTCTCATCAGGTTTCCCTGCTGAGATTTTTGCTTAGCAGTCTTGCTGCCTTATGGTGGGAAGGGACAGAAGGACTGGAAAATGCAAATTGAGTTCCAGGGTCCTAGATGGAAGAGCGATTTGCAGAAGGGAGTGTGTTGATCCTTTGGATGCTACAGTTGGAGCTTTAAAATCTTCATTAAAGGATGCTTGAAATGTTATTCCAGCTATGACTGCGGTCTTTTGTGTCTTCCTTATTGCAGTATGCAGGAAGCCGCCATCTTTTGATGCCCCGTTACCTGAACGCTCACTCACTCTCTTGATGCTTCCACATTAAGGACAAGTTCCATTAATTTGACAGGGGTTCTACTCTTTCATCAGTTCTTGCCTACAGAGGCTTGCTTGGAACCACTCACATGCGCTGTTTGTAAAGTAAGCTGGGGCGTGAGGGTGGAGGCACTAAGCCAGTTGAGAGACTTTGCAAGCAGTATGTGCATGGTCTATAACACGTGAGCCCATAAGTCCTTCATGCTCCCTACAGTACGATACATGGGTTCTGCTTTTCAACCAGTTATTTTCTGACAGTGCCCCAGTCCCTGACCTGTCAGATAAGTGGGGAAAACTTATAACAATACTTGTTTGCCAGAAAGTGTGGGAGATTCTTGGGACTGGAGACAGGAAAAAAAGGCAGAAGCATTCCTAAAACAAGGAATGGAAAGCAAACTTTGGCTAACAGAACTTAACAAGTTAGATCTTCCATGCATATCAGGTACTGAAGAAAAATACCCTATTTCCTGCATGGCAGTGATTTAATATGTTCATTGTCTTTAACTTTGCCATATGTTGCAAATAAAATATATACGGAAAAACTCACAGCAGCAATAGTAACTTTCTCACCATACTCAAGGCAAATTGAAATAAATTGTGTTCCTGCATAATCTTACATACAGTGGATGACAAGTTTGATGACAAACAGTTAAAGCACTACTAAAGATAGCTCTAAATAGAACTGGAGCAGGCTACTTATGTTCATTGGCTACTTTTTTTCCTACTAGAGATGACAGCCTTTTGCAGAGATTTGATGCTGCTCAGAACTGTATGTGAAAATATTCTTATGTAAATTTCAAATGTCAGTTTCCTTTAAAATTGCAGCCATTTACTGTAAGAATAACATATATCCTGACATTCCTTGATTTTAGTAAGGTGTTTAATTTTTTAAAATGAAGTCTAAAAATGCCCTTTCATATATGTTTAAAATGCACATTTGAGTTCATCCTTCTCATCTCTCTGCCCTATTAAAATTCAGTATATAAAACAAAACAAAACAAGGAAGTTGCTTCCATTGTTGCTACTGCCCATTTTACTTCCTCTGTTTTCTCTGGGCCTAGTTCACATGACCACATGGGGGAGCGCAAGGTGATTTAGCTTTCTTACTTTGCTTACTCAAAGTGTACAGGCAAGCTGGCGGCAGCAGAACTGCAGAGAAATTTAGTTCTGCTTTCTGTCAGTATCCTGAAGGTGGTATATGAATGCAGTACATGGATAATAAAGATTTTAAAAATCTTGAGTATCAGAAGAGAGTTACTTTGTATCTTTTCACACATATATTGATAACTTTTCAAAGACATGAAATTTGGGTGGAATTGATTAGGAAATCATGATTTTCAATCTGTGGTATGATAAGATCAGCGCTCACTCTTTGCTTCTTAGAAATCAAACTGTCCTAGAATGTTAGTCCTTGCTTTATTAATTTATTAGACTTGAAAGTATGTTGGATCTTATGTTTCTGAGACAAGATCTTTCTAATTTAACCCCCTCTTGACCACCAGCTGATTCATGCGATGGTTTCACATTTAACTGTGCTTGCTTACACTGAGCTTTTTTGTATAAACTGACACTGTATATTTAATTTGCATATAGCAGTTTTACCATCGGTGGCCCGATGGGAGGCTTATATATACTTTGGCTTATATGCACATCTTGTCTTATTCATCGTTCTGAACACTGAGAAGTGATAATAGACACCATTTTTCCTCAGGCCCTTATTTTTCAAGGTTTTCCCATCTCTTGTCTCAACAAAGGACATGTTGAGAGGCTGACATTTGTAGTTACCAATTTTTGCAGTATGACATATCTGAGGCTTGATCTCTAGTCTTGTGATTCAGCCTTATATTTATAGCAGAAATCACCTGGAGAACACATAATCAAAGTTATGTCAGACCACTGGTTCATCATTTTGTATTTGGAAGTTACTAGGAGTTTCCAGACTCAAGTTGTATGGTTGTGATATCTTATGTTAGCTTCAAGTTGCTAACACTTGAGGCTAGACTCTTATAGGCAGTGGAGTCCTAAGTACATCCCCCTTGAGAAACTGCTTGATAAGTAATTTTTAGAATTTCCATCCCTACTAAGTAGCTTTACATAGGATATTTATCCCTAGTAAGTAAACTTTAGATTCTGTGTTTCATCATCACCATCATCATCTTGCCTACCTTTCGCCAAGGCTTGAGGTGGGGTGCACCATAAATTAAAATACAACTAAAACACATCATAGATTAAAATACACTAAAAAAAGACATAAAACCATTTCAGATACATTGGTTTAAAATTCATAGTTAAAAATGGAGAGAGTAAGCCTGCTAGAAGACATAGGCTTGCAATACTTTTTTAAATTTCAGATTGCATATTTTGCGGTTGATTCTCTTCTGGCAGGTCATTCCACCGTCTGCGCGGGGGTGGCAATGAAAATATCCTCTGGGTGACTGTTGCCATTCTAGTCCTGGCTGGTTTATAAGTAAATAGCTCCCAGAGGCCCTGGGGTGGATTATATGGGAGGAGATGATCCTGCAGGTAACTTAGATCCAAACCCTGTAGGGCTTTAACCAACATTTTTGTACTTTGCCCAGAAACTAATTGGCGACCAGTGGAGTGATTTTAATGCAGTGTGATATGCTCCCTCATTGTATCTGTAACCAATCTGGCTTCCATATTTTGGACCAGTGGGAGTTTCCAAACTTGGTACCAAGGTAGCCCAATGTACAGTGCATTGCAGAAATCCAGCCTTGAGGCTACCAGCATGTGTACTACCATCTTTAGGTATTCCAGTTCTAAGAAGGGATGCAGTCGGTGAATCAGTAATCCTGATTGTTGCATTAATCTGAGCTGACATTTGGAAGAACAGATCCAAGAGCACTCCCAAGCTGTGAACACAGTCTTTCAGAGGGAGTGTGACCCCATCCAGAAATGGTTGACACACCTTTAACCCCAGATTAGGACCTTTAATAGTAAGTACCTCTGTCTTGTCTGGATTCATTTTCATTTTGTTTTTCTTCTTCCAGCCTGTTACCTCCTCCAAGCCTTCATTCAGAGGAGACATACTATCCTTAGCTAAGACGGTTTTTGAAGGCATGGAGAAATGTATTTGAGTGTCATCAGTGTACTGATAGTACCCCACTCCACACATCCAGATGATCTGTCCCAGCAGTTTCATGTAGATGTTAAAAAGCATTGGGCATAGAATGGCACCTTGTGGTATGCAATATAACAGCAACTTCTTTGAGCGGCAGCTATCCCCAAGCACTACTATCTAGAACCTGCTTTGGAGGTAAGACCAGAGCCACTGCAACACAGTGCCTCCAATTCCCAACCCTCCCCGCTGGGCATTCCAGAAGGATACCATGGTCAATGGTGTCAAATGCCGCTGAGAAGTCTAAAAGCACCAACAGGGACGCACTTCCCCTGTTGATGCTAAGCCTAAGATTTTAAGAACCTCTTGATCGTTTCTGTAAACTAACTGTTATGTAATTTCATTCATTTGGAAATTCAAGTTAAGTTTAACCTGAATTTGGTTTTACTCACATACCAGAGCAGTGCTACTCAGTGGTAGTCTGTGGACCATCATAGGTCTGTGAGCCATTGGCTGTTTGTCCATGGGAAGTTTCCAGGTGAGAAAGAACCAGTGGTAGACAATGAAAATAAATATGGTGCAGGTCCTTGGCACATTGGGGGAAAAAAGACCTGCTGGTTCAAGACATCAGGTAGTTTAAGAAGCACTGCACTAGAATACTTGGTGTAGACATCAACCTGGTTTTTCATTGCTATTAAAGTACGGATGGGGAAATGTGTGGCCCTCCAGGTGTTGCACTGTAATTCCTATCTTGCCACTGGCATGTGGGAGTTGCAAACAAGCAATATTTGGAGTGCTACATTTTCTCCAACCTTGGATTAAAGGAGGCTTTGTAAAAGGTCTGTTCTCCCTAGGTGTAAACATCTTGATTTCATACATAGGTGATTTCTTGTTCATAATGGAATAGGCAACGAAGCATAGCTGGAAGACTATTCTTCAAAGAAATATAATTTGTCACACTGTGTTTTTCTCTTCACACTAAGAACATCCATTTGTTCCATAATTAAAGGTTAACAAAGGTTATTATGTGAACTTACTGCTTTGGATATTTCTTTGAAAAGAATCCATACTCAGTTGTTCCTTTTCCCATTTTTTCTACACTGGTGAAATAAATTTCAAAATTTTGTGCAAGTTCTGAATGATACTACTTACAGAGATATGCAGTTTGCAGAGTTCTGCCAATCTTCGTTTTGTAACAAATCTATTACCCATCATCTTGCAGTTCTCAGATATCTTAAAGCAGTAATCTTGCCATTTTGTGTGAAAATTCTTTATGAATGTCATTGTGGTTAGTATATGTGTCCAACAAGCTGAACAGATAGTTCTGTAGTTGTTACTTTAGTGAAAACAGTCATAATCGAGAAATTACTTCCAAGTTTAGTTCTTACATTTAGATCTCCTCCCACAACCACCCACTGATGTGTGATTTTCTTTTACAAAAATACTTTAAAAATCAATTTTTTAAAAAAGATGTACGAAAAGAGTACTATATTCTGATGGCAATAGTTAATAAAGGTAATAAATAAAATAATAAAAGGTATTACAGCTTTAATGATAGTAGTGTTGAGTCACAAATGAATTAAATTATTTTCTCCTAAGGTCTCCTTTTCATGACTTCAGTCTTAAGGATGGTAATGTTAGTGCATATTATAAATAGCTATGTGACAAAATTGATCTTTTAATTACTCACTAAATGTTGAACAATAGTGTGACTTCAGTTAAGCTGGGCCCAAGGCATTAAAGAGCTTTATAAGTTGATAGCAAATCTTTAAGTTGGACCCTAAAATGAACTGGAAGCCAGTGCAAATGGCAAAGTGCTGCTGTAATATGATTGTATTGGCCAGTCTGAATTATCATTATTTTTGGACTTACTCTAAGTCAATTGAATGTTTCCAAAACAAAATTCTCTGCATCTACTCTGGTCTTAGTTTCTCTCAATACTTTAGGGCTTTGGGATATTGATGGGCTAATTCTGAAATAAGGAATCATAGAGCTGGAAAGGTCCCAAGGATCAACTAGTCTAACCCTTATCAGTGCAGGAATCCACAGCTAAAACACCCAGCCCTTTAAGCTAATCTTCCAAGTGACTGTCTATGCATAATATAGGCAGAAGACTATTGTACATTAAGATGCTCCTGTTGCACTAAATTTTAAAATTTATTTAGCGATAGGCTGATGTATCAACACAGAAACAGTTTTCAGCTGGGACACATTTCTAATGGCACCAGCAAGAGAGGATCAAAGGGACTGCAGGAAAAGTATGGGCTCTATATTAACAAGGGAGCCAAGGGATGCTTTTTGAGCTCCCTTTTTGGCCTGTTAAATTTTGTTTTGTTTTTTGTAGTTTCAGTGTTGGACTGAATGTGAGAATGTTTTGGACTTCTGCCAGAAAAGAGAGGAATATAGGCAATACCTTGTTTACAAAGCCTCTAATAAAGAAACTTCTTTTTACAAAGTCTCTTTATACTTCCTAGCTTCACTTTTCTTTCTTGGCCTATGTCTAGTTAGATGTTTTCTTTTAGCAGCAGTGGCATTGGCAGGATGGTAAATGAGAGCTGGAGTAACAGAAACTTTTGGTTTTGAAGAGCAGCAGCCTGTATGCAGTAAACAGTGAAATAAATGCCTGAGCTGGGAAAGAATGAAATTGTACTCTAGCTGGCCCTACTGTAGCTGTATGTGCCTGCCTACGAAACGCAATGTACGCAGCAGCTGTCTCCAGAATTCCTTACTGAACACGCATTAATAACAAAACAGAAACAGGGAGAGAACAGACAGGCCTGACACTTGTCTCCCCATATTAAGCACATATCTGTAGGTTTGGCTGCCAAAATGGAAATCATAAGAAAAAATGGAGGCTAGAGAAAGAAGAAAAACCTACCCCTGGATTCATTTTGGAAGAAGGCTTCAAATAGTCCGTAGAAGGTTAAAATGTTTTATGCAAAGCTTACCCGAGCAGATTGTTTCATTTCGAATGTGCATATTACTAGTTTTGGATAAAAAGTTTTCTGAAACATGTTAGCCTGCTCTTTTGTGTTGTGCACAAACCTAATCTTATTCCTTCCATATTATTTCTACCTCTGATACCAAATTTACTTTTAGATAGATATTTATTGTGCAGTCAGAGACCCAATAAAACAAGCAAAACAATAACCAACATAGATGGTACAAAAGTTAAAAGCATAATTGTTAAAACCAAAGTCAGTTAAACATATGGCTCTCAAAAGAATAAAGCATGGGGGAAATTTACTTTTAAAGAAGTAATGCCTGGAACATATATACTTAGTTAACCACAGTACGCCTGTACATCTTTTTATGCTCTTTGTCTAGAGCAGGAATAGACTAGCTCTTCCCTGAGATGTACTTCTGCACGAGCTATATTTTTCTTTATTCTTGATTTGTCTATTTAAAGAGTTATTTTAGATTTTTTCCCCTCTGATTCTTTAGCTTTTAGACTACTTTAAAACAACAGTAGTAGTCATGCTGGATTAGATTAAGGAACTGCCTAGTTCATCATTCTGTTCACACAGCAGCCAGCAAATTATCTATAGGAAACCTGTTAGTAGGACACAAGTGCAAATGGACCCTCCATCTTGCACTCTCCAGGAACTGATACACAGAGGCATATTACTTCTGAAACTAGAAGTTAACACATATGCATCCTGACCAGTAGCCACAGATGGACTCATTGTTCATGAATTCCTCCAGTGCCCTTATAAAGCCTCCATGTTGGCAATGATCACATCTTGTGGCAGTGAATTCCAAGCTGTGAGCTTATCTTCTTGTGACAGTGAATTCAACAAGTTTTGTTTTGTAATGCTTATTTATGTTTTGAATTTCAAACCATTCAATTTCAGTAGATAACTTTGAATTCTGTGATTACGAGGGATGCATAATTTTATACATATGTCTCCCCTCACTTGACTTTTTCTGAAGCTAACATTGCAGTCTGTCTCCGTTAGTGAATTGTTCCAGTTCTTTTTGTCATTTTGGTTGCTGTTTTCTACACCTTTGCCATCTGTACAAATGCAGCAACCAGAGCTTTACATATTTCTAAGCCCTTTTCTAATTATGCTCTTCTTCAAATTTTCTCACTCCATTTTTTTAATGGCAGGCACACACTGGGTTGACATTTTTTATAGACATATAAAAGACATTTTGTCTGCAGTCTTGTAACATCTCCACACTTTTTGCTCTTAGAGTTATGGAGTGGCAGACCCACTAGGAGACCATATTGGGGGGATTTATTCATCTTCCATTGCTCAGTTTCATATTATTTGATTTATTATTTTGCCATTGCTTTCTGGTAGTCAGATTGTTAACCTCCTTCAGTTTTGATTATGATGTATTTGTAAAAGCATACCTGGAAGTAAGCAAAGTTAAAAATAACCTGACAGCCAGTACTTAGACCCCTTACCTTAACAACTCCCTGGTCGCTGAGGACCTGTACCTGTAGTGACAATGCCTGGTCTAAGAGTACCACAAACTAAGCCTGCTACTTTAAGAGAAGGAACAGCTTGAATATTACTCAGCTGAGAACAACTAACTATCAGCACATCCATTTATTCTGATTCTCAGTGTATTGATCCCCACAGTTCACTATAGCACCCAGAAAACCTACTGCCTTACCTGGATTTGGTGCAAAGGAGCTATAAAGCTGGGTGACATCTTCATCTCTTAAATAGCTCAACCAGTGTCCAGATGATCTCTCACATAATTTCTTATGGATCAGGAATGGGTAATATGCTGCCCATGGACTGCAGCTTTCCAGGGTGCTCATCAGCACCAAATAAAAGGAGAATGGGTCTGGGGGTAGATGGAATATACTTTCCTTTGAAAATTGGAACTGACTGGAAGTTTGGGATTTGAAACAGGTCAAGGGGCCTTAACATGGCTTGTAACTGGCAATCCTGACTAGCCTTCTCAAGTTGCTATTCGCCTTTACCTCAGTCAAAACATTTCTTCTTTGATACGGGTGTGCAGTCCACAGAGACCTGATGATACCAAAGCCTGCCAAGAAATCCAGGAGAACCAACAAAGCCACACTTTTGTCACAGTTGATCTCAGAGTGACCAAGGCAGTTTCTGTTCTAATGTCAGTCCTGAAGCCCAACTAAATGGATTTAGAACATCAATTTCATTCAACACTGACTGGACTTGGCCTGCAACAATGCACTGGAAAAAGGATTAAGGAAAGGGAATGTCAGCTTCCAGCTACCATTGTTTACATACTCTGTATTCTGATTAGGTTTCTTCAAGAAAAGTATTCTCATCATCCCTTACTAGGATGGTGCTGTCCCTTCTTTCAGAGAAATATACAGATTTCTGGATCCAGCCAAACTTTCTATCTCTGCTGTTGTGTGTCTTTGAGTCATTTCCAAATTGTAGTGGCCCTAACAAGAATGTATCATGGGGTTTTGGGGAGGGGCTGAGAGTATGTGATGCATCCAAGGTCACCCAATGGGTTTCTGTGGCTGAGCAGGGAACTGAACCCTGTAATCCAGGGTTGTAGTCCAATGCTCAAACCACTACACCACACTGGCTCTATTATTCCATCTTTATCTGTTGTAATAAAACAAGAACAAGGGGTCAAGCATGTAGGTGGCCGGGTTGAATTAGCTAAGAACCTGCCTGTATCCGCCTGCCTCAGCAACTAAAAATAAGTAAAAGTGGACCAGATACAAAACTACAATGGTCCCCTGTATTGATGAAAATATGTGTGTTTTAAAATCTTTCAAATCTTAATCTGAATGTCATGTCTGTCACTGAAACAGGCTGCCAAACCACTCAGAAATTTTCTGCTATACAATAGTGAAAAGATGAAATACTGGTGGGAAAATCTTCTTTATGTGCCACCATCACAGAACAGCAATAGTAACAAGTTCCAACAAATAGTGTTTTCCTTCTCCTCTCTAGCCATCTCATACTTTGCTTCATTGCCTTCAGTCCAAGGATCTGCCTAGGCTCTCATCGCAAGACAGCAGACTTGGGCAGAAGCGTGTCAGCTGCTAGAATCGTCTCAGTGTCTTGTAGAGCAACTAGGGCTTTAAATAGGAACACCAACCATATAAGCTGGAACCTCCTCAAGAACTCTCCAGAATCCATTATCTTGGTGACTAATAAATATGAATCAAATGACATAGTCCTGGGATGAGTTTGTGGGACATACACACATTATATGCATACACACTGCAATTATGTGACTGCAAGATTCCTTAAAAAGTTGCCAACCCTTTGATAGTAGTATCTGATCCATTCTCTACTGCACCATCTTCCCACCAACATGGCACAAGTCATTTAGCTGTAGGCTGTATGTGCTAACAGTTTTTTTTTAAAAAGAAACCCTATGCAATTAAGAGTTTATAAACGTTGTGTAATAAATCAATGGACAAGAGGGCCTCATTTAAATATAAGCACATTAAAACTCTTAAAAGGCTGCTTCCTATTTTAATAGTTCATTCTATGCAAGTCTACTCAGAAGAAAGTTCTATGAAGCTCAAAGTAGCAGCTGTGTTAGTCTCTTGCAACATAAAAAGGTGGGGGGAGAAAAATGTGGAAGAACCTTTTAAGTCTGTTTTTTATTTTCATATAAGCTTTTGTGGATATAAACCTACTTCTTCAGTAGAGCACCCAAGGAAGTGAGTTTACGTCCAGAAAATGTGCAAAAATAAAATCCAGTTAATGTTGCTGCCCCATTCCTATGGAGCTCAGAGGGCTTTGTTCCCAGGTGAGTGGATATAGGATTGCATCATTAATGGATATTACTTGCATCGACCCATAATTGTAAGTGCTCTGAAAAAGTATCCAAAATGTTATCTTTTAATAAAGATAAAACTAGGCTTGTAAAATATGCAGGCATATAAGGACTGACCCACCTTTAATTTTTGGTACTTTTAAACATTTTATACACAAGTATGTGAAGAAAGTTCACATGATTTATATGTACCTATACTGTGCAGAGTCAGGAAATGAATTTAGTTCAGCATTCTGAACTAGAACAAAACCTGTATTCTACCTGAGATCATATCCATGGTGTGCAAATAATAAAAAATACCCCATGTATAGTGAAGAATAAGGACTGAAAATGGAAAGTGGGAAAATAGCTCATTAAGAAAATCACTTAAAATACTGAAGATCATTTGGTGTGGAAATGAGGAAGATGTGAGGCAGGGCAAGAAAGTCAGATTAATATGATGAACACAATGATAAAAACCAAGTAACTGAAGCATGTCTTTAAGAAATATGTAACAGCTGGAAGAAAATATAAAAGACCTTTGCTTACAAGGACAGACTCAAGAGACTGATCAGTTAAAGCAGGTGCTTTTTGATTAGTCAAATCATCACATTTAGTAAATAATTTGTTCATGAAGAGATCTAAAGGGCTTTTTTTTTTACACCTAGCCATCAGAATAAACACAACACATAAAAAAAAAATACTTACAGTCCTTGGGCTTAGTTTCTGTCTTAATTGAGTAATTGATTCTCTCAACAACTGCAGACACTAATGTTGTTTCCCAGGTATGAAAATTACTTTTCTAATAGATTCCAAAATGCTGTGTCTTGTTTCAGCTCTTCCCAGGTACTATCCCTCCCCCATAGTCAGCCCTCTATAGCAGATTGCTAAGGCACAAGGAGCTGCTGCCAGTGATAGGGAGAGCACACAGTTTTTTCTCTGCCTAATGCAGAAATGCAGGGCTTCCAGATCCTGGTCACTATTTCTAGGCTTTTACCTTTGCTATATTTATTAGCTGGCACATCACTATATTTCATCATTCTACAGACAAGCTATGTAGTTTGACCTTTTTATCTCAATGAAGCACAACTGCATGCCTTTTTTTTTTTAAATAACGAGAACAGGAAGAGTCACCCCTACATAGTTCCATGTTAAGACAGAAGTCTTCAAACAAGGCTGGTCTTGTTACAGCTAGTTTGTAGGGACTACATGCATACAAAAAAGAAAAGACTGAGACAAATGGCAGCTTAGAAACAGGCAAGAGCTTTTTATTTCATCTGGCACAGGATTAGGCAGTCAATCCAAAAAAACAATCTATCAAAAAGCAACAGTTTTCCCCAGAAGGGACTCTCAAACAAAGTTCACTAACATTGAGCCATTATTCTGATAGTGAGTACCCATTCTAAATAGACAAATCATATAAAACAATGTTAGCTTTTGATAGCATTCTTATTTTGGTGTGCCATGCTAAAATAGAGGCAACACAGCAGTAACCTCTTACAGATGTTTCTATCTATGCCATAAACTGTGCAGCACAAACTTATCCATGTCTACTCAGAAGTAAGTTTCACTGTGTTCAATAGGGTTTATTCTCTAGCTATACATTAAGGATTACAGATTTAGAGTGGATTCTGATACCATGACTTTTAACCAGTATAATACTATTATTTGATTTGCGATCTGACCTACCACAGCTATAATCTTACCACATGATTTGATTTGTTTATTGAAAGTGGTTGGTACCCAATATCCACATGAAAGTACTTTCATTTTCACTTGTATTGGCTCTGAGAATCCACCCTATCAGCCACTTCAAAATAACTTTCCACATTTTAATAGCAGCTATTAATCCATATGGTCATTTACCCAGCTTATTGATGTGTAAAGGTGTCAATTAAATGGTTATTGAGTTTGCCTTGTTTGGCTGCTGAAGGAAATATTTCTTGGTGGAATTTTTGATGTTTTATGAAAAACTGGAGGGTAATACTCTGAGAAACATGGCACACCCAACCCATTAGTAGCTGCCACAGGTAAAAATTTTAAAAAGTCAATTTTGGTTTATTTTGGCATGCACAAAGAGGAACAGATGTGTTTATACTTGGATATTCTAGTCTAAAAATAATACAATTTGAGGAGACTAAAATTTGAGAGAAGTGCTGAATCTTTGTTTATTAAATAACAGATTGTGATGGTTGTACTGGAAGGAACAACTAGGAAGTCTCCAACAAGTAAACAGTAATAAAATATATTAGATAATGGCTGCTTCCTAAATTATAGCAGCACAACTTCTGTGAAGCAGGAAGGAAGAGAAACACCATAGTAATGTTATCAATCATCAGGTAGGAGAGAAGGTGCACAAGAGAGTAGAAAAGACACCCAAGCTTACAGGTGTGAGTAGAACAAGGAAAACTGAACAGCACAGTCCTCTGCATATTACTCAGAACAAAAGTCCATAATGGTCAGTGGTGCTTACATGCAGCCTTACACAGACAAATTCTTCAAACTGGCATATGTTACAAAATATGGAGAGATGTTTGGGATTTGAGCCTTTTGCTAAGCCAGCCAAGTGTCTAAACTACCACTCTGTGACCCTAAGAGACACAAGAGTCACTTATCAGAATAAGTCCATGTTATGTGAAATGGTCCCAAGAATGTCTAAAAGACAAAACACCACCGTTGCCCTGATGTAAAGCTTTTCAGGAGTTGTAGTAAAACAAAGGATATGGGAAGTTGTCTCCAGTTTACTGGCATTGGGGTCAATAACCCCAATGTGCCCTGTGGCAGGGCCAGTGGCAGGTTTGTATATAAGGTCACTGACAGACTGTTTACCCAGCTTAGAGAGGTGTCAATTTTATGAATTAGCAAATTGATCTACAGTATTTTTTTTGTGGGTACTCCAGGCCTTTGATCAGACAAATTATGATGGCTACCTTTTCAGGCCCTGTGTAGATGTGTTGGTTCATACTGTCATTCACCATGAATTCCAGTTGGATCATAAATAAGCTTATTTCCTAGTCCCTAACTACTCCCCCTTAGTTCTTTTCCTGCCAAACACAGAAAGATGATTTGCCTCACCTGGTACAGGAGTAGAGATGCTCCTTTTTAAAAAGTTGCAGCATTCCCTCTGCACTAACATAAAAATACTGATTTTTTTTTTAAAAAAAAGTAGAAGTGGGCTTTTTGGCACTTCTTAGTTGTCCCCCCTCCAAAACTGGAAGGAATTTTGGGCAGTCTGTGCAGCTTTCCAAGAGCCCCAGAGGCAGAATACTGACACTCCATTCTGCCAAAGTTGCCCATCGCTACTATAGAGAGCCTTTGGTGTAGACTGAACATCTGAATAGGGCCTGAGGTTCCATCCTTGCAAAGAACTATCAGACTGCAGCTGTTGCATTTATGTTTTTTCTCTATAGATTTATTTTTTCTCGATATATAGTCTTTAAAAATATTTATTTTTCATCTATCCTAAATAGTCTAACTTCACAGAAGGGCCAGTACAAAACTGAATAGACACTTGGCCTTCACCAGCAAAACAAACACTTCTGATGGTCATTTGTTTATTTCTAAAGCCTACAGAATGTATTCTATTAAATTTTCTCTTAATAAAAATATCATAAGTGACTTATCAATGAGTATTTAAATCAAAACAGCAAAAGGCATGAAACAGTCTAATTTAAGTATTTTAAGTCTCACTGATTAGAGTGGGAAAGCATGAAACACATCTTTTAATTTTTCTATTAAAATGAAAATTAATTTAGTGCTGGATTGTATCTGGATAATTTGTTGGAACAAGTCTCTCTTTATTTAGAATAGAAAATAAAAATTTTTTTTTCAAGCTAATACTCAAAAATAGTTAACGGACCATGTTCTTTATCTAGCTTATGTGAAATACATTAACAGCTGTATAATACAGAAGATTTAGAGGGCACCTATTGTATGTACACAATTGCACAGAAGATATTTGTTTACACAGTAATTTTTCAGTCTCCCTGCTTTTCTGTGTGTATCTGCATATGTATCATATTCTAGCCCATCAGAAGAACATCCACATTAAAATACCTTTGCTATTATACAAATAGTATTAAAGTCTGAATACAGAAAACAGGGTTTTTAAGACATAGACCAATACAAATTTGGGTGCATTTACCACTTTTATTTCACAATGCGGAAACATACATTCACCATGTGTTGTGATGTGACTGACAGTGTAATGAAGACAGTATTCCTTAAATGGAAGTGATAACCAATACCAAATAACGTTTTAGTAGGTGTTCTGTACAGTTTAAGGCTTAGCTCGGACCTAGATAAGAAACAATGACCAGATTTGTGAACAGAACCTTTTTTTTCTATAAGAAGGGAAGGAAAATCAATCTTTTAAAAAGTCATGACGCCAAATACTTTTGAAATGCTAAGGAAAACACACTTTTTTTGTTAAAATAGTCACAGCGTACTTTATAACATGAGGACTTGTGAAAGGGTGACTGCAGGATTTCTAATTTGAAACTCTGAACATTGCTAAAATAATTATTATCTATTAAAGATTTCAAATAAGGTAAACAAAGCACATTTTGTAAGCATTTAAATAAGATTAGAGATTCACCATTGTTTATTGGACAAGAGTAATAAAACCAGATGAAAACAAGTGTATGATTCAAGTTGTTTACTGAATAAAGTGAGTTATTGGCACATCTAATGTGATAAAACATTATACACAGTATCTATACAGCCTCTAGCATTTTAGGGTAATCTTACCCTAAACAAAAGTTTTGCCACCTAAGAAACTGTGATTTAGACTTTCAGTAAATGTGAAGGCATGAACTGCTTTATGTGTAGCATGAGTTCACTGATTTATATTTTTGCTGAACGTGCAGATATAGATGGAAATGTATTTGAGGAAAATTAAAATGCTGCTTTTTTGTAATTTGTTGCTTCATGCAAATACTAGGTTACTAATGCTGAATCAGAATGCTGTAAATGGGACAAGATTTCTGCCAATGTTCTTAGTAGCAATCAAGACTGGTTTTTCCGTGTTGAAAATTTCTTGGGAGAAATGCAAGCCTGCTGGGTTATAACCATGGCTCCATGTAGGCTCCTGTATTCCCAACAATGTATATGATGACTTTGTACAAAAGGTACATTATTCCTGAAGTAGAAAAAGTATAGTTAAGTTCTAAAAAGAAACTGATTTTAAAATAATAAAGTTGTTATTGTTATGTGCCACAAAAAATATGACAATCGCTAGTACAATTAGCTCTGTATAGCGCATTGGTTTAACTCTGTTAGTAGGACTGCAGTAACATACGTTTTTATCACAACTGCAAGATTTTGAGGCCTGTCCCTGAACTGCAAACCCCAGGATTCCATAGGATGTTGAAAGTGGAATAATAGCACTGTAACAGTCTAGTGCGGAAATGGCCCAGTCAATACCCCAAGTAAAGGGGCTGAAAAATCTGGACATAAGACTTCAAAAGAGCCATGGCTGTAATAGGTAATGCTAGGCCAAATGGACCAATGGCATTATTCAGGCAAGGCAGTAACGTGTGTTCACAATGGAGTTATTCAAACTGTGGCAACAGCTGCTGTATATACTGTACAGAAAATTGCTTATACTGTATCTGCAGTTCTCAGATAATATCTGACTTTTTTGTGCGTAGGGGGGTCAGGGCTAGTCTACAGGCCCTGCCTTGCACCCTAGAAGTCATCTTTTTCTTTGTCCCTTACATCTATTATTCCCAGTACGAAAATCTAATCAATCCATTTTTCAGAATCCAACTGTTTATGAGTTTGGTTAATCAATAGTTTATATCACATATTGCTTGAAACAAAGATTATGTTATCCATTCAAAGCTGAAAAGCCATCCCCCCACTTTGCTTTTTTGTGAACTACATTCAAAGCCACCAACAGATGATTGGATTATAAAGAGCTCTTGCACAGCATGTTAGTATGCACAACATATTCTAGCACATGCATACAGTAACTGCATTATCTCCAAGACACCTGCTTAGCTAGAATTTGTCAGCATGCCTTTATTGAACCTGAACAGACAAGAAAAACTAGATATATTACTGTCTCCTTTCAAGTAACAATGCCATTGTCAGAAACCAAGCAGCCATGTAGAAACAAGGCAACAAAGACATTCACATCACCACTTATTACTTAGTAAGCTGAGAAAAAGATACAGTTTAAAATAAATTTCAGTCATACCTAGACAACTCTGAATTAAAACCACAAATCTGTTTATTATATGATAGACTGCAGCCATTGTTATTTGCAAGCTTTCTCAAACAGCAGTATTTTACAATGAAACAAATGCTTTCCTTCCCCTATAAGCCATACGCATAAGCAGTCTTCAGAACTTGAAACTATGGAAAATGCGTAGCAACTAGTGAGCAAAGGTAAGCAAATGGTTTTCTTCTATTTCTCTAACTGGCATTGATAAAAGGTGAGTGAGGGAGGAAAGAGCACTGCACAACAAACTTAAGACACAAATTTGGAAATTAATATTTTCACAGGATGTAGTACAAATGCCAGAGAGAATAAATAGAAAGGGTTAGAGATGAATTATGAAAGAAGAAATGGGCTTTGTCACATGCCAGCCCAGAATGCCTGAGAAAAATCTTATCCTCTTACCTGTGGTCAATCTTCCCCATCTTCTGGTGTGATTTCTGTCTCTTTATGTACCACTACTTTGGTCACTGACATGTCAGGGTGCTGCTCTTTGGCCTCTTTAATTGCCTGAGCCAGCGCCTAGCCCAAGGAAACCACAGAAGGGCAAAAACAAGAAGGAGGTGGAACATGCATGATCAGTAGCAAGGTGAAGAGAGATTCATGGTAAATTACACAATTTGCATATGAGGAAAAGTGATTCAAAACAGGAATTTTATATTTGGTCTAAATAGTAACCCAATTAATTTCCATGGCATGCCTCATACTAATACTGGCTTTTAGGCTGACAGTTAAAAAAATCAATAAACAAACTTAGGGACAGTTTTGGTAACTTATAAATCATACCTGATCGTGATCAATATCTGCATCTCCTGTGATCACTATTCGCTTTTCAATTCTTGTCTCTGATATACCTCCTTTCACTGTCTAAAAGGCAAAAAAATAAAACAGACCTCAAGTAAAAGTATTGCCCAGCATTTAAGGGAACAAGAAATAATTTCAGAAGATTTTGCAAGACATGTATGTCAAGCATTTAAAAATATAATATGGTAGATTTGGTAGATTCTATTTATATAGAATATTTGCATATAAAATAAAATACTGATGAATGAAGTCACATAAAACACAGTACCACACTGAAATAAAACTTGCTTACTCAACTAGAAGTTCTTAATTAAGAGGCAGAGTCTGATTGTGTTATGCCCAAGGTTGTGGTACAATTTATTTCAAACTTATGGAAGAATCATGGAAAGCAAAAACAACTTCCCACATTTGGCTCCTGTCCATAGGAAACAAAGGAGTAGTACTGGCTAGACTTTATTTGTAGTAATATCCTTACAATTGTTTTCAAATAGGCCCTCTTTGCTAATCCAAGTTGCCAGGAGTTTTAAAAATGTATTATGCCTACTATTCACAAAAATTTAATTTGTGGTTGCCACTAGTAACCATACTTGTGGATTCTTGCTTCCCTGAATCCAGGGTAATTAAACAACACAAAATTTTCTGTTGAATGATACTTGAAGGATCACTTCATCCATTATGTACCTGCTCATCAACTGTTAGGTCCAGAGGCCCCGTTTTACATTCTTTCTCTACCTAGGAGATTGACAGACGTCTGAGAGATGGCTTTTTCAGTGTTGGTGCCCAACTGTGGATGCCGTCAACATAATGCTGTGTGTTTGCGGCTGGCTTCAATCCTTGTCCACTATCCTCAACAAGGAAAGAATGTGAAAGCATGAATTCCACTCAGCTTCTTCGATGCCACTCCCCAGAGCCACCTGAGTCTTGATTTCAGGACTCACCAGCTCCTGAAATACTGGCTGGGTGTGCATCTGGCTTCCAGAAATACTTGCCATCCTGATTGGGACAGTGAGTGATGCATGAAAGGAAATAGCTGCACTCATCTCTGAACAGCTATTAATCTGGAAGGCAGAGGGGCATGGGAATGGATTTTGTGGCCTAGTTAGGAATCTTCAGGCAGACAAGAAGTGTAAGGAGCCCTCCATTTTTTTTATTTTATGGGGTATGTAGTAGGAGTTAAGTAGCAGCTTGCCTGTAACATGGTATGAGAACCAGAGACTGTTAGGTAAACAAAGCTAGGAATTTTAGTGATAAGCGCAGTCAGGCTACACCAGACACTTCAAGGTCTCTTGCGGGTGGGATGATGTATTCTTTGCCTTTTCTGTTTTGAATCTTGCTAATTGCCCCCATTTTCACCGACTGAAGTCCTGTACGTTGTTTCACGCTCCTAATAAATAGTGTTTATGCACTGTTATATTTGCGTGTGGGGAATTAAAGTTCTGGACAGAGCGAGTGAACTGTAAAAATATAACAATATGTATCAAAAAACTGAAGAAAAAGGCTGAAAGAAGAGGGAGCATCTGGGGGAATCGTTGAAGTTCCGGGCGAGGGAATCACTGAAAGAGACGAGACGCCCCCAGCCGGCCTCCTGATGTGAGACTCAAGTCATGCCCCTTGATTCCTCCAGCCACCCCGACCAGAGGCCAAGCTTGGCCTGGGGAGAGGACCAGAGACTGCTCTGTGCCAATGCCGCAGGGCTACAAGATGGGACACATAAATTTGGTCGAGACCAGTTTGATGGAACAACTTCTAGCCAGAGAAGAAGAAGTGGAAAAACAATGAGAAAAAATTTTTCCAAACTGAGAGCTCAGCTACACAACTGGAGACTTCTGGTGCCTCAGGTTGGGCGTGTACCACCCCAGGTTCCAGCAGCAGCAGCTGCTCTGGCAGCTGTGGCATCTGCACCCCCCCAGGAAAGCAGCACCGCAAGTGGGCCCCTGACCTTTTCGGGAGTTGAAAACCACTTATGATGGGGATGGAGCCACCCTGACATACTTTCTCAACGTGGCCTCTAATTATATGGTCAACTATGGGAACGGATTCCCAGGCGATGCTGCCCAAGTCAGATACCTGAGCCAGCACCTCAAAGGAGAAGCAGCGGAGTGGGTCATCAGCCTGTTCAACTCATGAGCTGAAGAAACAGCCGCCCTCCCAGCTATTCATGCATCGTCTTAGAGAAAGGTTCGGGGTCCTTTTTTCCAAAAACAAGCCAGATACCAACTGAGAAAACTGCACCAAGGAAAAGGAACTTTTGGGGGAATACGCCTGGGGATTCAAAAAAATTACCACTAAAGTACTGGAATGGAAAGATGACATCCTCAAGCAATTTTTCCAAGATGGATTAAACCCCACCATCCTAGACCGCTGTTTGCCCCAAAGGGAAATTTGCCAGTCTCCTGGGATGGATAAAACTACCAGAGAAGTGGAAAGCATCATAGAGAGTGTCCAGCTTGCCCGGCAAAGACAAGCACAAGAAAGCAGTCACCGAACACTGGCCCCCCAAAAAACCCATTTTCCCTGAGCAGCGGGGGAAAAAAAAAAAAATGACTCAAAGAAGGCACTTGCTCCCAATGTGGGAAAAAAGGCCACATTGCCAGCGAATGGCAGGGATTGAAGAAACCCGGGAAGAAAAGTCGAGCAATCCCACCACCCGGCCTGCATCCCGCAAAGCTGACACCCTGAAGCTGCCAACCAAACCCCCGCCAGCGGAACTGCTGCTGGAACTTGTGATGGCGAGGACAGCTCACTGTCCACGTCCAACTCGGACAGTGATGATTGGGATCCTGACCGGTCCGCAAATGTAAGTACAACTAAAACTTGTCATGTATATGTTACAGTAACTTTAAAGGAAATGATGGGAAATTACAAATGTACAGGTCTTTAATTGACTCAGGCTGCACCACTAGTTTATTGAATCCCACTGGGGCCCAAAAAGAACTTGTAGTAAAGTTTGAACCCCTAAAAAATGCCGTCAATTTATCTCAAATGGACGGCTCACCCATGGCAGGGAGCCCTGTACGGGAAAGGACCAAACGCATCCCTGTTCAAGTGGGGAACTTACAGGGGCAATTACTTTCCTAATGCCCACCAAAATCAGATTTCAAATAGTTTTTGGGTATCTGGCCTAAAAAACACAATCCCCAAATTGATTTGGGCCCCAAGTTTTACTCAAGCATAAACCATGATGTAAATCTACTGCCTGAACCAAATTCCACTGACTCAGCACTCACTTTGAGTCCTGAGGAACTGCAGAAAATCCCACTAGAATACCGAGACCTGTAGAAAACTTTTGAAGACCACGAAGCAAAAACTTTCCCCCCGCAGAGACTTTTTTATTGCAAACTCAGAAATTTATAGATGGAGCTAAAATTCCTAAACCTAAGTATTCCCTATGAACAACCAAGAACTAGAGGCCCTAAAAAGATTCCTGAACAAAAACCTAAAATTCATTAAACCCTCATCTGTCCCCACAGCCAGTCCCATGTTTTTTTGCAAGAAAAAAGTGGAGGAGGGAACCGGGGCTTCCCTAACCTATAATTTAATTAATCAGGCAGTATTGCCCCAATGAGTATCCTTTAACTAAGGATATCCTAAATCAATTGGTTAAAGGCAAATTCTTCATCAAATTGGACCTCAACAAAGACTTCCACAGAATACGCATGGACCCTGAAAGAGAATGGTTGACTACTTTCTCAGCGCCCCCGGGTAACTACCAATGGACTGTTCTCCCTTTTTTAATTACAAGCTTCCCCCAGCATTCCCCAAAAGTTTCTCAATTCTGTGTTACAAGACCTCCTCTACAAAGGTGTTGTTGTTTTCCTAGATGACATTTTTATCTTTCTCAAAAACCCCTGAATAAAACTGAACTCATACGTAATGTGTTGCAAAGACTTTATAGACAATGAACTTATTTTAAACTTTCGAAATGCAAAAAAAATGCTCAGACTTTTAAATAGTAGGGTACCGAGTTTGCAGTAATACCCTAAATATGGACCCCTCCAAAAAATTTACACCATTTTAAGCTGGCCTGCCCCCCGAACTAGAAAACAACTGCAACAATTCCTTGGCTTTGCCAACTTTTATTGTAAATTTTTATAGAAGGATCTGCCACAACTGCTTTCCCCCCTCTCCAACCTCCTGAAAAAAGCACACAATGACAAAACTAACTGATGCAACTGCATCCTCTGGACTGAAAAATGCCAAATAGTATTTGAAACTCTCAAGAAAAATGTACATCTGAACCACAGCTCTTATTCCTTGATACTGGAAAGAATTCATAAATTAAACTGATGAATCCAACTTCGCCATAGGCACTGTTCTTCTTCAACAAGACATAGATGGCTACCTTAAACCATGTGCCTTCATCTCCAAAAAATTCTCCACACTATGCGCAACTGGCCAATTTGGGAAAAAGAAGCCATGGCCATCCATTTTGCACTCACCTCATGGAGACACTTCCTTGAAGGTGCTAAACTCCCTTTTTTGGACTGACCATTGCAATCTTGAAACTCTAAAAACCCCAAAAAACTAACCCCCAACCAAGCACTCTGGGCTGAATTTTTCCAGCGATTTAGATTCAAAATTGTTTTCAAACCTGGAAAAACTAACACTTTGGCAGATCCGCTCTCCGGACTGCCTTGCCACGAACCATCCTCCTTCTCTTTTTCCTACCAAGGAAAAACCTCTCTTCTTTCTGAACAATTTTGGCTTACAAGTCACTACCCGTGCGCAATGGTGAGCCTGGGAATCAGCTTCAACACTATTTGACTCTGTTTTTTCAACACTATCTGACATCTGCCTACCAGACAGACACCTGGCTACAAACACACAAAGACTCAATCACCTGGGTTAAAGACTTAGCCTTCATTGGAACTAAAATCTACATACCACCAGCTTGCCAATCAAAATTCTGAAAAGATACCATGATTCCAAACCTGTTGGACACTTCGGCTTTCCCCCTTTAAAAATCTACATTCCATCAGGAAACTTTTCCCCCCTGGCCAGGTCTCACAAAACAAGTCCAAGAATGCATAAAAAACTGCCTCATTTGCAACACCTGCAAATCCTCTACATCTAAACCACATGGACATCTCCAACCGCCTCCTGTTCCCTCCTTACCTTGGGACACTATTTCATGGGACTTCATTGTTGGTCTGCCCCAAATCCTGTGGATTCCACACCATTTGGGTTGTCACCGAT
Organism: Iguana delicatissima; assembly: GCA_948472985.1. NCBI lineage: Eukaryota > Metazoa > Chordata > Lepidosauria > Squamata > Iguanidae > Iguana > Iguana delicatissima. The sequence continues at coordinate 431,736 of CAOKZL010001807.1, forward strand.
CATTTCTCCAAACAGTCTCACTTTATTCCACTAAAGAAAGTGCCAACTGCTGAAAAACTAGCCAACCTCTTCATCAATAACATCTGGAAACTCCATGGACTGCCTTCTACAATCATTTCTGACAGAGAGCCCATATTCACTTCCAAATTTTAAAACTTTACTCCTTATATCTCTCAGCATCTTTTAAAAACTCAGCAGCGCCCATCATCCCCAAACTGATGGACAAACCAAATGCACAAATCAAACCCTGGAACAATACTTGCGGGTGTTTCATTACTTCCAACCAAAACAACTGGATGCTCCTTCTTCCTTTTGCCGAATTTGCTTACAAGAACAGGTTGCTTACCTGTAACTTGGTTTTTCGAGTGGTCATCTGTGCCCTCACACACTAGGAGCGTTTGCGCATGCGCGGTCCATTTTGGAAAATTCTAAAACTTATGCTTGGGGGGCCCCTCCCCCATGGCTCTACTGAGCATGTAGGGCCCCCCAAGCAACGGTCTCCTTTCAGTTCTAAAGTCTGCCAATAAGGGACCTAGAAAAAGGGGATGGCTGGGC